>OZ035998.1:18729326-19329326 GCA_964035015.1 Corallium rubrum | reverse complement strand
AAGGGAAGGGAAGGGAAGGGAAGGGAAGGGAAGGGAAGGGAAGGGAAGGGAAGGGAAGGGAAGGGAAGGGAAGGGAAGGGAAGGGAAGGGAAGGGAAGGGAAGGGAAGGGAAGGGATGGGATGGGATGGGATGGGATGGGATGAGATGAGATGAGATGAGATGAGATGAGATGAGATGAGATGAGATGAGATGAGATAAGATAAGATAATTTATTTCAACACGTTTCGTCCAAGAGCAAAAGCTCGTTCAAAATACGAACGTGCAGCTTGTTACGTTCAGTCATAGTCTATGGTTGTTACTGTCTTTAAAATAACTATTGCATAATTATTCTGTATACTGAACTGCTGAAGGAGAACCACACTTATGAAGTATTTGTAGAATAGTGCTAATATCTGCTGTTACCATGGTAATAATGGCGTTTGAAATGTGTCAAATTTTCACGGTTTTCGTCTATTTAGACGCATATCTCCAATTTTCTTCGGTTAAAGTTTCTAAAAATTGACATCTGGCCAGTTTTTTCCACTTAGAACACTACAGCAAAATATTAGGGGAAGTTGTCAAGAGAGATTTTTCGCTATAATCTTAATGGATTAAAAAGAGTTCTGTCTTAAGAATTTTTTTTAAAAACTAAGTATGTTGTTTAAGGTTTTCCTATTTCTTTATGCGCAAAATTTTAGGAAATTTTACCGAAGCAAATGTGTGATATTTGAGCATTTGTATTGCTCGGACGGCTGCTGACGTGACAGAATATCAACTCGACAAGATTGCTATTTACGCATGTGCCGACGTCATACTTGGTACCAGTCCTTTCTTAACATTACAGTAGGCGAGCCACCTTAAGCCCTAAATTTAGTCAACCGATAAAAATTGGCTGACTAAAATCGTAGCGTGTGCGCCAGGCTTAACTTCCTCGAGTTCTCTCGAGCAGTGGAATGTATGGTGAGTATCCTTAGCGTTATCCTTGAGGTTTTGTGTAAAACAACAAATGAGTTCACATCATAGAATGCACTTGCCAGCTTGCGCTTTTCATCGCTTACCCACTCATGGGACGCAAGTACTTTTGCTGTAAATCCCTGTACCATTTGCTCGTTAAATTTAAAGTTTAATATACATTCAATGGTTTTCAAACTAGTAATTTTTTTTGAAATATTTTCTGATCTCAGTAGCTCAATGGTTTATTGAGAGAGCGTCTAACCGGTCATTAGAAGGTTGCGGGTTCAAACCCTGTCTGGGGCTCATAAATACTTTCTGAGTAATTGTCTAATTGAACTTGACTAACGTCTACCAATCGTCTGTTACAGTACACCAAGCTCGCAAACGTACCACATGCACTACATGTATACGGACAACTTACTTACCAACTTACCATGCCAGTTATTTTTTGTTGGACTATTTCTTTTTGTCTTTGAATGACGAATAGGCGTATTCTGTCTTAAGGTGCCGCTCTTCTACTTTTTTTAGAGACATTCAATTCAACAAGCAGGAGCAACAAGGTTGGCCAAAAGAGTCTTTGATCCATTCTTGGCAAAATTCAGGTATTCCTTATGTACCAAGTAAATTGATTTGCAAATGAGGAACACGTTGCTTTGCTTGTGATCATGCCAATTCAATTTTTAAAATTTAGAGCCTGGCAATCTCTAATTTTGCAATCGCTTACCTATAGCGGGGGGAGCACGGGTGGCGTGTGCTGTTAGCGCGCGGTCTCTCACCAAAAGTTAAGCCCAGTTAGACGGGGTTGGTACTTGGATGGGTGACCGCTATATGGGGAATGACTTCGTTGTCGAGCTGGGAACTCGTGTGAGTAGAGTTGTAGTTGATCTCTCCTGTGCTTCGAGGCTTTTTCGCCGAGTTCTCCGGTTTTCTATCCATCCGTAAAATCAACATCTACATGTTAGCTGTGATCCGTGGTCTGAACTGTGTCGTACATGGCGACTGCCTGGAGCGCCTTTGATATGCCTCGATTAAATTGTATTTTTATACATTTTATTTTTACCATAGTTAAGGTGACTCCCTACGGTAATTTCAATAGGGTACTGGTGACTAGAAGAGTATCGCTACGCATGTGTAAATAGCGATCTTGTCGATTCGAAATTCTAAGACGTTTTCTTCGGTGAATTTTGCTAAAATTTTGTAAATAAGTAGTTTATAAAAAGTTCTAAAGTATAAGACAGAACTTTTTTAAATCGATAATTTTTATAGCGAAAAATCTGTCCATACAACCCTCTCTGATTTTGTGCATGGATATTCTCCACAACAGTATCTATCATCTCAGCAATTTTTAAAAAATTTCACCGAAACAAACTGAAGACATGCCGCTTCAATTATGCAATATTTGAAAGAAAAAAACAAAGTTCCAACATCATTATTACCATGGTAACAGCAAATAATTGAACTTTTTGATAGATATTTTATATCTGCGATAGTTCTGCGATAGTACTTTTTACTAGCGTTTATACTTTTACAAGTTGTTTTATTTTCACTTTCATCTTTACTCTAAAATTCATAGCCTATTGCGTCACTAAACTGGCCGTCACGATCTTGACCAGACTACAGGCGAACTACTTCAATAAACACGAAACAAAAAACGGCATTCTTGTAAATGCGGTGAGTATAGACAACGTAGAACGAAACCTCAAGGCCCCTGTTACATGGTGGACTTTTTCATGCTACTTGTCTCCCAATGATGACTCATGCAGCATTGCAGTTGCAAGACAGGGGGTGTTACACGCTGCAACGCGTTTATGCAATTTTCCAATGATTTGGATTTCGATAAAAGCAGGTAGACTGGGAAGTGGCTCGATTGAGTGCCAAATCATAACAAAACATTGCGAGACAAGTTGCTGAAGGGGTGTTACCCGGTGCAATACTGAAACAAATTGCTGCAATCATTGCAGAAAGTAGAACCAGATTCTACTTTGTGCAACGATTGTTGCAACTTGCCTCGCAACGATTTTGACCATTGCACAGCATGTTACACGGTGCAAAGGTTCATGCATACTTGACTCGCAAATTGCGAGACAAGTTGCATGTGAACCATTGCACCGTGTAACAGGGCCTTAACTGTTCTATTTTGGTTTCGAAAAAATAATCCAAAAAACGACACTTTCTGGGTTTTATTTTATGCGTGGGAATATGAGAGGCACGAACTCTTACGGAATAGTCCTACCAATACAAGTATTGCCAATACCTTTTTAGGGGAGAGGGAAGGATCGAAGATGGGGTCGCCTTCTACTTATACGAAGGTTTCTGATGGTTTAGATATAACGTAACCCAAACAAAAAACTTACTCTTATGTAACAACCCAACAACCTGGTGATTAACTATGTGATTGGCCACCCCCAGCCAATCAGAAAAGTTGTTTATGCCCGGGTGAGGGTGCTAATCTCGACACGCGTGGAGTACACGCGAAATTACACGCGAGTGGGAAAGAAATTCTGCAAGATGTTTATATATATATATCTATATATATGTTATCAAATCCACAACTTGCGCAGTTCGAATAGCAGGGTACTGGTAACTAACCTGTTAAATTATTCAAATTATTTAAATTTACGTCAGCAAATTATAATTTATAAGTTCGGTTGGATTACGAAATAGTTTTTCAACGATCATGAATCATGACGAAAGAAATCTTTGCCAGAAAAAATGGTTTCAGCTAAAATGTACATTAATATTACTATGAAAAAAAAGGCCAAAGAAAGAAGGCTAACAAGAGATGTGGCAGCGAGAAAAAGACAACAATAAATACGACATAAAACCACTGGAAAAAGCCTAAAAATTAATACGATAAAGACCGAAAACGATGCCGACCGTCGACCGAAATGTAACTGAAAGAAGATGGATGTGTCCTGAAACTGTTCAAAGCCGGTAAAGAATTTTGCTCTGGTGTATTCTTCATAACTCGAGAGGGAACGATGAAGAAATTTTTAAACAAACGGCTTTTTAGATCATGAAGAGAACTGAATGATGGCTTGTCATATTTATGTGTCAACAACGAAAAAAGTAAGAAACCGCGAACGAGAAAAATATCCGAAAAGAGTAGACTGAATTGGCGGCAGTGTTTGTGGTCACAAAAGCAGAAGAAAGTTTAACTCATTCCTGTCCGGGGGCTTCCCCAGAGGTGAATAAAATCGTCTGGCGTTAGCCAGAATAAAATACTAAAGACCAATTCGGACAAGAAAGAGTTAAAGAGATAGTTTATAACTCATTCCTGTCCGGGGGCTTCCCCAGAGGTGAATATAATCGTCTGGCGTTAGCCAGAATAAAATACTAAAGACCAATTCGGACAAGAAAGAGTTAACGGTAGGAGATTCGTATTTAATAGTTTAGCTGAGTTAAAACGGAAGAAATCTTGAAAATGAAAATTAACATAAATAATATATTGTCTAGAATTGTCTTTCAACGCTAGGACGTTGACATTGTGTGATTTGTATCTTTTCTTGGCCACTGTTTATATATATTTTTGAATGAAAATTTGGTTCAACTCGTTTTTGTTTTGTTTTTAATATTGACATTGCATGTTCTTTCGGTGTGTCAATACATGACTACAGATGAACCTTGCTAACTAATTTTCTGGATGTTTTCTGATCTTTGTTCATGAATACAACAAAAAACAGAAATTAGGTGAGGGGGTGGGGGGATGAGCGGGGGGGGGGGGGGGGGGGGGATGCATATAAAGCGGGCGAGGGGTTGTTGCGTTCATGTATTTCTAGTATTAGGTATATGTCTTTATCGGGATGATAAGATGAAGTGAAGATGCGGTCTAACATATATACTATTGAGCCAGAAGTATAGAAAGGGAGTTTTTCATTTTGCTTTTTGTCCTGGAAATTTATAATGATGTTTACCGTGGAAATTACATTAAACTTGGCAGTCAGCCGCTACATATTTCGTTAAAGGGATTGGGCGGGGGGGGGGGGGGGGGCGGTGAGCAGGTGCATAGGCATTTTACTGTAAGCAGCGGAATCTTTGAGGCGACAATTCGCCAGAGCTTGCCCGAAAAAAAAACACTACTTGTAGACCTGTTCTTTTTGTATTAAACAAATAAGCGTAAAAGTGCTGCTAAAACTGCTCTCAAAATGCAGAAAATACCATTTCAGAGACTAATTTCAATTGTTCGAACCAAACCGTCGAGAATCTCCTTAAAGTGCCAATGAAACGAAAATTAAGTTTGTCTTATTTGAAAGAAAACTTAAATGACAGAATAACATATTTTGCAGTTTTTCGCTTCCTTGCTTTGCTTTTGAGATATTTCAGTTTGTTTGATATGCAAATTAAACATCTTGACGTCAAACATGCATAATGACTTATTGGGAAAAGTTATAAATCGTTGCTATTATCAAACCAGAATAATTCGTAGGAAGCATGTGGGTGTGTTTCTCCCACAACGCCAAACATGTAGAATTTTCAAGTGATTGTTTGATAATAGCAAAGATATATTACCTTCTCTGGTAACTCATTATGCACATGTGACGTCAAAATGTTTAATTACTCGGGCTACCTAAGGTAGACCGAGTCTAGGTTTCGGCTCCGTTATTATTTTGTCGATGTTTCGAATTGGCGATCATTACGTCATCCCGTCAGGCTTTGCGAAACTGATGCGTGCTAAAATGCTAATCTTCATACGTTCTTTCTTCGCTTTTCTGATGTTTGATCAAGTTGTTTGAAGTGAAGTGAAGTGAAGTGAAGTGAAGTGAAGTGAAGTGAAGTGAAGTGAAGTGAAGTGAAGTGAAGTGAAGTGAAGTGAAGTGAAGTGAAGTGAAGTGAAGTGAAGTGAAGTGAAGTGGAGTGGAGTGGAGTGGAGTGGAGTGGAGTGGAGTGAAGTGAAGTGAAGTGAAGTGTTCTTTCTTGGATATGTTCAGTGTGTTCACAGACTTAGTTATTGTTCAGTAATTTCGCTGGCAGGTATCTTGATCTTATATACGCTTACAATCGCTGATTAAACATAATCATGCTGTGTTGATATTTAACACCCGAAGGGACTCGACATATGAACGCTGCGTGGAAATACACAGGCAACAGTGTTTTGTGTATTGTGAATTGTGTTTTCTATATCGGAGAATTAGATTGTGCTTTGACTATTTTCGGTGACGAATGACGTTTAGACTTTTATAGATTTTAGCACAGCATGCGATGTATTAATTGCAGCTGCGAGTTTGCAGTAGCCCGAGTGAACGCCTGACCAGGCGTCTTGTTTGCATATCAAATAACTTGAATTATCATTCATTTCGTTTCTATCCGGCATTCTGATTGGTTAATTTACCTGCAAATAACTGAGTGCAAATAATTTTCTGCTTCAAATAATTTTATGAGCATGCGCACTATCGGTAACACTGCTGACGGCAAATAATTTTCGTAAACATTGCGGCTAGTTCTTCAGCTATCCGAGGAAATAATCGAGAGTATTTGGAAGCATCCTTAACGACAATGTACTTCAGGAAAGAAATAGTGAAAAGGAAGTTTTAGTGAGATAAAAAGCAAGACTCGTGCCAACATAAAGTAAGTTTTACGAAGATTTTAGTATGCCGAAGACAGAGAGAAGAGTGGCGATCTCTTACTTCAGGCATTTCAAATTTTTAACTATTTTATGAATGATAAATCAATTATTGAACTCGTCTATCGCAAAATATCATGATTTGTCAGTGTCTCGCTACTAGTTATTTGCCTCTGCCTTCGGCATCGGCAAATAACTAGTAGCTCGCCACTGACAAATCATGATATTTTGCTCCGACTCGTCCAATAATTGATAAATATCTCAACAACGAAGCAAGGAAACAAAAAAATGCAACAGATGTTACTCTGTCATTTTAAGTGTTCTTTCAAACAAAATTTAACAAACTTAATTTTCTGAATTTTTTGACAAACTTAATTTTCGTTTCATAGGCACTTTAAGCTTTGTAAGAATTTCTTCTAAAAATTTTGTTCTCCTTTCTTTCCCGTTTCTAGTGTTGTCCTGGTTGGTTGCAAACTCGCCTTGGGGGCCTAGATGCTCCTTTGACCGCTGACCAAGGTATTGTTATGTTAAGAGTTTACACATGCAGACAAAAAAGCGGGAGAAATTGTTGGAGCAGTCGCATCACTGCCAAAAATTGCGCGTGAGTTGTGGCTTTATTCAGGGATCTGCACATGATTTAACCAGTGTTTTCTTATTGTATATTTTAAGGTGCGGACACTCCTATTTATCTAGCGCTCCTTCCCTCTTCAGCTAAATGGCCAAACGGAAAACTGTTATTTGATAGGACAGTCGTACCTTTTGTAAAAGGCAAGTATAATCTTATAATGTTTATAGCGTGATTTTACGTCACTTGATAACGATATTTGCCAGTTCGACGTATATTTTGCAGCAAACTGGAATGGGTGTCAAGGAGGGAGGGAGGGAGGGAGGGAGGGAGGGAGGGAGGGAGGGAGGGAGGGAGGGAGGGAGGGAGGGAGGGAGGGAGGGAGGGAGGGAGGGAGGGAGGGAGGGAGGGAGGGAGGGAGGGAGGGAGGGAGGGAGGGAGGAAGGAAGGAAGGAAGGAAGGAAGGGAGGGAGGGAGGTTGGGAGGGAGGGAGGGAGGGAGGGAGGGAAGGAAGGAAGGAAGGAAGGGAGGGAGGGAGGGAGGGAGGGAGGGAGGGAGGGAGGGAGGGAAGGAAGGAAGGAAGGAAGGAAGGAAGGAAGGAAGGAAGGAAGGAAGGAAGGAAGGAAGGAAGGAAGGACGGAAGGAAGGAAGGAAGGAAGGAAGGAAGGAAGGAAGGAAGGAAGGAAGGAAGGAAGGAAGGAAGGAAGGAAGGAAGGAAGGAAGGACGGACGGACGGACGGAGGGATGGACGGACGGACGGACAGATGGGAGGGAGGGAGGAAACCATGAAAGAAGGAAGGCAGGTAGGCAAGAAGGGAGGGATTCAAGCAGTTGATGGCTTGTATCAAGCAGATTCGAGTATTAATTTGAACAATACATTTTCATGGTAGCCATCAAGAAGTAGGGACTTAGGCTATGTGCACACGCGGTAACGTTTTCGTATTGTTTACTGTTCTCAGGGGAATCGAGAACAATCAGCTCGTCACTTGAAACAATAGGAAAACGCTCGGAAACGTTACCGTGTGCACATAGCCTAAAGCCTGTTTTCCAGTCATCGCTGACACAGGATCGTAGCGAGCTGCGAGTACTTGCATCTAATTAAAAAGAACTCAGAGCGAAAAAATAAGCACTGTGAGTTCTTTTTAATTAGATGTAAGTATACTTGCTGCGAGTTGCTTCGTGCGAGGACTAGAAATCCGCCTTAAGACCCCATCCTCCACACGTATACGTTTTCCTAGCGTTTTCATATTTTTTCAGATAATGTGCTCCCCTGAGGACCGGGAACAATATAAAAACGCTATGAAAACGCATACGTGTGGACATGACCTTAAGCCCAGTTCTCACTTGTCGTAAGAATCGTAAGAATCGGGGACAGTCTATCCCCGATCGTCGGCGATTCTTACGACAGCCAGGTTCACACTTGTCATACGCGACTTGTCGTAATTCGCGCCAAAGTTTAAACATAGTCAATCGAGATATGGTCTGGAAACTCAGCTAAAGTCTTTGGTCTATCTTTTTGTTTGCCTTTTGCATGTTTGTGCACGGTGCACGGTCACTGAACACATTGTATTTTAGTATAATGAACGAATTGTCCAATAGCAACGTTTCAGTTCAATCACTCAACCGTGCTATTTAAATACCTAAAACAAAGGATGTGCACGGTGTAAAGTACGGTTCAACATAAAATCCCAGCTCATTATAGGCGCTTTGAAGTTTGCCGAGTTTCCAGACCATATCTCGATTGACTATGGTTTAAAGATGGCGGCCTTAAACAGACAGATGATTTTACACGGACAACGACACTCCCTGAACCCGAAAGCAGTTTGCATTTTTTTAAATAACGAGAAAAGGCAGTGCGAATACTCTCATATCTTTGCTTGCAAGCAGAAAGAACTTCTTCATTCATGACTGGCTTCGGTGATATACGAAACAGCGATCTTCCATGAATTAAATTTCAAATTTTTATCCTTGAATTGTGCGCTGCTCCTGATATACAGACAAGGGAATTATTTTACAATTTCCATAAACGCGGTGTCGTCACCGTTTCTGGACTTTCCTGCTAGAGATTTCAGGTAGCTTTCGCTGGACGCCAACTTGTATTATCGAGAATCATCCCCGATTGTCCCAGACGAGTGGTTTCAGTGTTCACACATGTCGTAACTAGCATTTTCCAAATAGAAATGATTCCGATTCTTGCGATGCTTCCGATCAGATCGGAGATTGTCTGGGACGTTACTTCAACCATGTTCACACTTGTCGTAACAATCCCAAACGATCGGGGACAGGAAAAATCCCTGATTCTTACGATTCTTACGACAAGTGAGAACCAGGCTAAAGATGCTAGGACGACAACGGCGGTAGTTGGACGACAACGGCGAAGGCCTGTGTAGTTGCATTTTTCGCAACTGGTTCGCAACCCTAAATCCTTAGAACATGCTATGTAATCGAGTGAAATGCCCAATATCATTTAAAAAGCAAGATATGTTTTACAATTAAAAAAGTCACGGTTAACTGACTTATATTTGATATTTGAAGGTAGTTTAATGGGCTTTGAAAGCGTCTCAGGAAATAATTTTAGTGTTTGTATTGAAGTCAATCTTATTAAGCGACAGTTCTCATCTTTTGGCCGTCGACGTCGCTCCGAAGACGTGAAAATGCTCTAAGTGGCGTTGTGTAAAGAACGAGGACGGTGTTGAGATTATTCTAGGGATTAAAAATTATTCATTCTTGTTTTTTTGCAAAAAGAATTATGTCGTTTGAAAGACGTCATCGTTGAGGTTGACGTCGTAGATCTCTTGCTACGGGCATACTGTGAGGACTGTATTCAAAGTCAGTGCTTGGGACAGGTACTAACGAGTCCCCCACTTTTTACCCCAACATGAAAAGTAGCTTGATTCAGAACACTGCGAATAGTATACGAATCGTAGCCTTGTATTCGCCGTTCCTGAGCTACATTCCTGGTAACGTATGAACAGGCCGTAAGTGAAATTACGACTGTGAACGATAATTCGAGTTCCAACTCAGGAGATTACCTATGGGATCTTCCATTCAAACCTGAAGATTCTAGTTTACTCTTTCAACGACTAAATTATAGAAACCGTTGCCGGTAGCAACATGTGTCAAAAGTTTGTTTTCTCTGATGTTCGCCACTACTGCAATTTAGCCTAAGACCCTTAATCCTGTTGACGACATATTTTGTCAATCAGAGGTTATTGTGTCCGTAGCAGCAATTTGTCTTCGTATTTTCTATTTTGTTTGCGTAAAATTATTGAAATGACTTTGGCTGTACTGTTTGTTAATGGTACGAAAGTTTTCTCGATAAATCCCAAGGTTTTAAGAACGACAGCAAACAAACTGCTGTCTACACTTCTCGTAATTTATTCTTGTCGTTTAATCCAGCTTGACAATTGACGAGGGGATTATCATGTTAAAAGCAGAGTGCTGCGTATGGGCAGTGTTTTTGATATAGCGAGCTATATTGGATGTGAGTTGGCGAGATTTCTAGTAGCGAAATACTGATGTTTTGAGCTGAGTCTTTCATCAGAGTTAAAGCGTTTTACTCTGATGGAGTGACCGTTCAAAACGTTAGTATTTCTTTGCTATAAATCTCGACACAGTTTACCGCATTTCTGCTTTGCGCTAATCGTCATGGCTTTTACGACCACCGTGGGACTTATCCTCAGCCGTATGCAATATTACATATTATTTGTTTCGTTAACGTTGTTTGGGATATGATTGGCCAACTACGACGGCAATTAGTATTTGTTACGCATTTGAGGCAGACGTTAACGACGCAGAGGCGTGACACCATAGCGAATAAGATGCAAATCGATAAATAAAGGTTTTATGTGCGAAATGTTTGCTTTCCTCTAGACAGCTTGCCTAATCCTTATACTAATATTAGTTTGCAAATTTTGATTTTCTCTTCGATACGTGTTGGTCAACCGAAACATGGACACAGCACCTTGTGTGAGACTTTATGGCGTCGTGGGTCATGAGCCTAGAACGAACGACGTGCTATTCTGTGGTACCGAAGCACAACAACATGTTGTTTTCTTTCCAGGCGATATTCAGGTGAGTATACGACTTTAAGCTGCTTGATTCCTATTTATTTAATCACTTTGTTCTTTTTGTATAATTTACCCTGTCAAAACAGCTTGATGTTTCATATAACTTGATCATCTTTTACAGTTGAAATATAGCTTTAAAAAGCTGTCTCAAAGTGACGATGAGTATCAGGTTGATATTAAGAAGCATGCACGTTTTTAACGCTTCACCCCTTCCTTTTGGCCAGCTGGATTTTGATTCCCCATCTACTGTAAATCGAATTCCATATTTCCCCATCGCTATGTAAGTGGTTACAACTGCGATGCATGAATAGTATTTTAGAAGTACTGGACAGTCTAGACTTGGCCAAATGGAAATGAATACTAACATACCAGGCAACTTGCCATAATACCGCTATGTAGTTTTCTCGTAACTTTTACGGCGAAAGTTTCTCAATTTCTATACTGTATTTACTTTCATTGGAAAGCCAAAACACACTGATTCCTTTGGCGAAGAAAATAATATTTTATTATTCGTGCCATATTTGTAAATTTACTTCGGATGTTTTAGAAAAGGCAAAGTGACATAACCTGAAACCAACTTAACAACTTTAACATCTTAACACTTTGCTATATTTATGGACTAATATACTCGTTCAATGTCGTAATGCTGAATTAATAATTCATTTTTAATCAATATTTGACCTAGATATAGAAAAGGCACATATGTCTGTACGGCGTTACTCCATTTATGCATCTTAGATCGTTTTCATTTGACTTTACGGCGGTCATATTGGTCTACCATCTACAGTGTGTATAAAAAAAACTGAACCCTTAGAAAACAACCTATTTTAATAGTTTGAAAGCCTCTAAAGCGCTGCGTTATAAATTAATCAGCACATAAGTTAAACAGGAAGAGAAAAAGCTTTTAAATACTTTCACCATGCATACATTTCAAGTTATCTTAATTTCCCAGGTGTATATAAGACCGTGTGTTTTATGCATCTGTGGGTTCAGCGAAGTGCGTAGGGCTTTCAAACTACTACAATAGGTTGTTTTCTAAGGGTTCAGGTTTTTTTGATACACACTTTATATGTTATTATCCTATGGGAATTTAGCTTTATTTTTATTTAAAGTTTTGTATTGCTTCACTGGCTTAATTGAGCCACTGATCACTTAGCTATAGCCTGGTTCACACTAGCTAATAAGCATAAGTACAAAACCAAAGCATTTAACTTTTCTTCTGGGACTTGTGAAGACAAAACAACAGGAGTGTTTCTTTATTTCGTTTTTTGTTCTGCTCTTGGCTTATGATCTTATGATTGTAATAATTATGACTATCTTATTCGCAGGCTTGACTTCATTCTTTTGTTTTGCCGTTTGTTTTGTCCTTGTTAGTGCTTATACTTGTGTTGTTACTGTGAACCAGGCTTATAAATTCAGAGGTATTTTTAATTCGCTTAAATCTGGACGAGCCTGCTACATCATCGAACAAGACGCCTGGATCAGGTGTTCACTCGAGCTACCATAGCTAGCGTAGTTTTGTTCCACAGTAACCCTGAACTTTCTCCATCAGTATCGGCTAGCAGCTTCGATTAGAGCCCGCAAAATTGATGCGCGTTCAACACTTGGAAACTCCGCAATTTGAAGAGCAGGGAAATCTGTCTGCGCATGCTTCAGCCGCTAGTCTAGTGCGGGTTTTCCACTGGGGTTTTCCAAAGATAATTCAGTGTAAACAAATATGGCGGTCGGATGGCCAGGTAATATCGTTGCTTTTCTGCATTTTGAAATGTTCAAAGGTCTCGACAAAAGCTGCATGCATAGCCTGTAATAGAAATTGTAAATAAAATAAAGAAAATACGCGGAATGTCGAAATCCAAACAATATATTTACAACCGTGTGGCATGTCCAGAATGACAGCCGTATAATAACAACGACAAACGCATGGTTTCGAAGACGAAGTGAGGGGTCAACGGCAATTTTTAACGGTAAACATCTACCAACAATGCGTTCCCATACAACCAGAGAATGAAATCACATGATTTTCGTTTTGGAGCAAAAAGGCAAACTTTGCAGAAATTGACAATATTTGCATGTCGTCGTCACACTGAAATTACAGTGTAGACAAGTCAAATTTTATTGTAAGATCTGAGCAAGACAAAAAAACTGATTATATATTTCTATGTACGAACGGAATTATACATAAATTTAGCACAACATTGTGGCAGTTAAAAGGTCTTGCTCGACATAAGACAGAATATAAGTTCGTTTCACAGAAAGCATTAACTAGTAAACAAGTCGACGAATGAAAGGAATGAATACATAATTTACCTACCAACGGCAATTTTCCCATCACTAAATACCCCTCAGATATCAGGAGCAGAACTTGTATAAACATGAACCGGTAATTAAATTTTGGAGCAAAAGGTAAATTTTACGATTTAGTCGATCAGTCATCCCCCACCGATTTGGCTCTAATGTGATTTCTCATACCGCCATTTCATCTTCTAATATTTATATAACCTGCCACTTGGAATATCTCCTTTCAAATCTCAGAACAAAGTCAAAGTCCGTGTTGCCAGGAAATTATTGACATATGTTAAAGCTCTCGTTAACCGACAGATAGTTAGAAAATCTTGCAAAAATCTTGGTGGTTATTACGTTTTCTTCACATTTTCAAATATACGGTGTAAACAGCCACATAACTCAATGAGCCTGCTGTATTTCTCAATAGCAGCAACAAATTTCCCTGCTCTTCGCAATTGAGACTCCAGATACCCGTGCAGATACTTAATATATGTATCTATCTGGTTATCTCTCTCTAGGACTACGCAGAAAATATGTATGCCCACAGAGATAATAAAGCGTGGATGCAATGGGATCTGGAATCGACAACCAAGTTACTTGCCAAACGTTTCCCAAACAGTTTCGTGTGGGTAGTGAAATCATCTCGACTTCACCTTGGGACGTATGCCTGTTATAATAACTTTGTCGAGACAAGTGTTCTTGGCGTACCCGATCATAGCACTTACAATGGAGCCATTGCTCATCTACGTGGCTTGCTGGATTCTGCTGTAAGAAAAGGTAATATTCCCACGACATTTTCTGTAGCTATTTTCCATCCGTCTCATCAGTACACCTTAAATTATACGTTTGCATTCTGCGCTTAAACCGAGTAGTCAACTTAATAGGCAAGTCTACGCTTAAACCTGATTCACACTTATGAAATAAGCAAAAGCACTACGACGTATACGCAGGCACAGTTGCCATTTCATGTTGAACCATATAATTCAATTGATCTCTTTGTACTTTCTAAGTATAATATACAATTATTGGATGAGGTTGAGCATGATATCAAGAATTATTAAGGCCGAGGTTTGTGTTATCTGCCAAAGCCGAAGCTGAGGCGGATGACACAAACAGAGGCCTTGATAATTCTTGATATCATGCGATAACCGAATTCAATAATTGTTTTATTATACAATTATAAATGTAGAAGCCTTCAGAAAGTTTTTTACAGAGTTAGGTAAAAATAGTAAATATTCATACCGTCTTCAGTTCGAGGTTCGCTAACTTTTTTCGCTTTCAAATACAATTTTCTCTTTCAAACACTGCTTTAAACTCTAACAGCTGTATGTGCATGTAGCTCGCTTGTTTTTTCTTGGTGGTTTTAGCGTCAACAAAACGTGCAAAATCCGCCGGATTAATCCGCTTCTGATCTTCACTCCTAAGGACGGCCGCCATGTTTGTTTTGTGCAAACCGCTGGCCAGCGCGTCATGGCGAGACATCAAGAATTATCTGTAGGTTTTTAGCCAATCACAGTTGAGATTGTATCAGTATTGTATAATAAAAGAGTTAACCATGTTAACTGCATGCATGCACTTGCGTACGTCAGAAACGCTTATTTCACATAATAGTGCGGTATAAAGTGTAATCCCATAAGATTTTCGTGCTAAAGTTGATTTTTTTTCTTTCTTGAGTTGACTAGATGTCAAAGTATCAGAAAATGATGGGGTTCAGATTTTCGACCTTTCGATATACAGGGGGGTCGAGGGGTCGGAGACCGAATCGATGGCTAATAAGGGTAGCCCAAATAGTGTGTGGTATGAAGTGTCATCAAAACAGCTTTCGTATAGGATTTGCATGCTAAAGTTGATTTCTGGGTTGTTTTTTTTTCAGTTTTTCTGACTAGGCGTCAAACTATCAAAAACTGCAGTTCAAATTTCCGGGCTCACAACCCTCTGTATATCGAAAGATCGAAAAATTGAACCTCAACATTTTCTGATAGTGTGACATCTGGTCAACTCAAAAAAGAAGAAAAAAATCAACTTTAGCACGAAAATCCTACGGGAGCTGTTTTGTATGACACTTCTTACCACACTGAGAAGTGTAAATCAGGCTTCTCAAACTCATTAATAATTCATAAGATGAAAACAAAGGGAAATCAGTACCGAGACGGTGAACTGGAAACTCGGTCTTAAGTAGCATAGAATTTTGCCAACTTTCAACCTGAGCTTTTCATAAAATACTGATTTGTTTGAGAAGCTAGATCGTACACTCGAAAGAGTGTTTCATCCTCTATCCATCCAGTCACCTCGAAATTGGTTAAACCACTTCTCAGTGACTGGATATCGGATGACACTCTTCCTCGTGTTTGATCTATATATTACTTGAAAATTGCTGAAAACGTTTACCACACAAAAGGTCTAGTGAACTGCATTACTGCAACATTTGTGGCCAACGACAACAAGAAACCCCACAGTTTTTTTTCTTGCGATGGTCTACCTCTGCTGTAACCTTTACTACCAAGAGCACGTGGTACGCTTTAGCACTACGCATTTAAAGTTAGTGAAAAATTTTCGTTTACCAGTACCAAATGAGAGTGTTTGTTGTTTCTCACGTATTTTATACTTCTAACCATAGAAATCGCTGATATTGCTACACATGCATGCTCACTTTGTTTTTACGTGTTTAGAAAGTGCTTTATTTTTATATTTAAACTTGCCAAACCGTAGCATTTCTTAAGTCGAAATGTCAGCAAGGACTGAGACGAGTAACAATACTTGTGACGTCACAAGGTGGATCAAGACTAAACAAATTTATGATAATGATCCACCGTGTGACAATATACACTTAATGTCTGCTCCCGAGGGAAACAGTTAGTTTTGTTTTCCCGAGAGTCTTGATATTTCCCGAGACGAAGTCGAGGGAAACATCGGGACTCGAAGGAAAACAAAACTAACTGTTTCCCGAGGGATCAGACATTAAGTGTTTTGTTATATAGCTTGAGTTTCGCTGAATAATTTCGACGTTTATCAAGGGAAAGTACACGAAAGACAAACGCTAAGACTTACCAAAACATTTCGCCTGGCTCCGTAATTTCACTTCAACCAAACAAATATGAGTCTCAGAACAAAAGAACAGCAATACCTTTCTCCAGTTAATCTTCACACAATGCTTTGAAGGCCCATAAATATTCTTTTTTCCGTACCAAACAAGCTTTTGTTTATAGGATGCCGTGAAGAGTTCAAAGTTCTAGCGGGGAACAATTGAAAACTTATTGCCCGTTCGGTCAATAAGTTCTCAATTATTGCCCGCTCGGTTAGACATTGAAATTTAGCTAAGGTCATGTGATCACGAACCAACCAATGACAATCATCGTTGCATCCAGTGAAACTCTGGCTATATAACAAATAGTTGTTGTGGCCGCGTTATTGTAGAGAGCTTAAGCTACAGGCGTTTTAGAGCCACGGACGGCGATTGAATTCAATAGCATTTTTCATTCAAAACAATGATAATGAGCAATTTAAAATCCCAAGAGCAAAGAGAACGCCGTCGTCGTTCTACACAAGACGTCATTGAGAGCATTGAGATGACGGGAACTTCTAGAACGTTGAGGCCTGTCATCGTTGTTTTACTACAATGAGACATACTTTTAAAGTAGAAAACTTGTATTTTAAGGGGATAATTTCATTACATTACAATATTAAATAAAGGATCTGTATTTTTATATAAGGATGAAATTTAAGCTTGTTAGCTAACAGTTTAGATATGTGATTATTCATAGCCTTTGTTTTGGAAAAAAAAGTCTCAAAAAAGTGTCTCAAAAACGCCTAATATGCTTAAGCTCTCTTGTGTTGATGTTGCACGGCCCTATATATAGCTATCAACTTTGAACTGAAAAATAAAGTGTTTTCCAAAGACGTAAATGTTAAATGAACATATGTACGAATATCAGAATTTTCTATTTTCTATTATCGAATAATATAAAAAGCAAAAATTGGCATTTCATAAGCACTTTAATCTATTTTGAAAAATGAATTCTTTTTGGCTTTCATCTAGTTCTTAATTTGGAGAAGGAAGAGGAGGATGTCACGGAACAATTCCCGGTTGTTTTGGTAGGTTTTAGCCATGGTTGCGTGGTCCTGAACCAGATTGTGCACGAACTACACGACATAATTGCCTCGGAGAAAACCGGCCTGCTTAACTTCATTTCTCGCGTCAGCACCATTCATTGGTTGGACGCTGGCCACTGTGGCCAATCAAATACCTGGGTGACCGATGAACGATTACTGGGCACCTTGGCCGAGGTGATACCTCATGTTCGAGTGCACCTCACGCCATATCAAATACGCGATAAATCTCGCCCGTGGATCGGAGAAGAACAAGCTTGTTTTGAACAGACCTTACAGTCCCATGGCGCCGATATTAAGTCGCGGATTTATTTCGATGACCAGACACCATCGCTTTGCTATCATTTTAAGTTGTTGGAAGCTTTTGAACCTGAAATGTAGATTACGTAACGAACTAGAGGGCATTCACGCAAATGCCATAAAATCCCGAAAGTAGCCCCCCCCCCCCCCGAAAGTAGCGGCTCTTTTGGAAAGAAAAAAAGAACGCGCTTCCGCGTGATACAGTGAATACGATTGATGATGATAAAATGGCCTGTATAAGGAAAAATCAAGCCAAAAACTTTATTTTACGTTCATATTAAGAGGATATCATGCATTCCACAGTACATTAAACGGGCATATTTTACCACCCAAAAGTAGTGGTCCTCGAAAGTAGCGCCCCCAACTGCCCAACAGCGGATAAAACCGAAAGTAGGGGGCGCTCCTTTTGGGATTCTGCGGTACTGCATACACCTCCTGCATGTAGTGTAAAGGAACTATCTTACACCTCCGCCAGCGGGTTGTTAGGAGATGCATGTTTATAGGGAGGTGATTCATTCCGCTATCTAAGCTAGCTTACCACAGACCTACACGTGTATGAGAAGAATCCTTGATTGCACTCGTGCATATTATGTAAAATGGTTTACGTGCATTCTTTTGGTTCATGCAGGACAGCTTTATTCTATAAACAATGGAACTGTCAAGTTGTTTTCTTTTGTTAATTCAACTAGTTTGTAAATATCAAACATTCTGGCCCCCCAACCAAAAAAAAGGGGGGGGGGGGGGTAGGGTTGCACGTGTGTTGCAGCTGAGCGGAGGTGGGTGGCTAAGTGTCCTGAAAATAGAGTCGCTCCTTCTCCTGTGCGAAACGGTGAAATGACGAAAAACCCTACTAGCAAACGGAATTTAAACAAGCTGATAACCCCTGGGATTTCATAATTAACAGGAGTTAGCCAGGGTTGGTTAAAATCATTTAATTCCCCTCTCTACGGTATTATGTGATAGGTATCCCACTGAGAATACAAATACCTTCCCACTTCCGCTTCTGTAGTTGGTTGTGTATTACTACTGTTTTCTGTACCCGCTACAGTACCGAACTCGGTCCGAAGCGCAAGGAAAGTATAAAAGCGCAAGGAAACGTGCCTTCCACTTTTTGCTGATGATTCGAAGTGTTTCCGTTTAATTTTGGGACAGGAAGACTGTAGTAAATTACAAGATGATTTGAATAAAGTGTTGGATTAGGCTAATGCCTGGGGGATGGAATTTAATTATACTAACTGTAAGGTTTTAAAAATAGCTGGTATTAAGAAGTTATTTAATAGGGATTATTTTCTTGGTGGTAAGAAATTGGAACGAGTTTTCGTTGAAAAATATCTTGGAGTTCTAGTAACTCATAATCTGAGCTGGAATAGTCCTGTTGATTGCATCACTTCTAAGGCTCATAGAAAGCTTAATCTTTTGTACCGTACCTGTAATAATATATGTGATATTAGTGTAAAAAGAGAATTATTTATAACCTGGGTTAGATCACGTTTAGAGTATGCCAGTCCTGTATGGTCTCCTCATACCAAGAGAAATATTACAGCATTAGAACAGGTTCAAAGAAAAGCTAGAGTTACAATGAACGCCTTGTAAAATTAAATCTTATTCCTTTGGTATATCGGAGAGAAATTAGTGATCTTATATTCTTTTACAAGTGTTTTAAGGGTATGTATGGTATTCAGGATATTTTTCAGTACATATCCTTTCGTTCTTGCACTAAACCGCTCAGAGGCATTGACCATTTATCTTTAAATGTTCCCTTTAGCAGAACTGAGGCCTTTAAAAATAGTTATTTAGTTCGAATATGTCGTCTGTGGAATGATTTACCACTTGTTATAAGAGAGTCTGATACGCTCTCTGTATTTCGGCGCGATTTAATTTCGATATATTACGATTCAATTTCATGCTCTGTATGATATGAATTAGTTTTGTAGCTTTTAATATTAAGTTGTAATATTCTAATTTTTATTGTCATTTTATGTAAAACCTATTGACTAATTGACTATTGTGGCTTAAGCTTGATGGAATCATTGAATTCTGTTTTAAGCCGATCACAAATGGCATTCATAATTGTAAATATTATAATGTTTATTTTAAATCTGGTTAAATTAAATTAAAATTAAATAATAGTCGCCAATTCTTGATGTATATTCATCTGTTGATTTCTATTTGGGATAAACATCCATTGTATTATGATCAAATGCCGTTTAAAGCTAAATTAGTAGTATTTACAATATGAGTGGCCGTGTTGTATTGGATATACAATAGGCCCAGCAAGACGATAGAATGAGCTTCATTTTGATATATGGGAAAGCTGGTTAAAAATAACGGAACCCATCGAAATTTTCCCCCCAAGACCTTCCTTGTTGCAAGTTGCAAGATAAATTGCATCGTGTAACAGCACCTTTACAAACGTCAAGCTATATAACGTGATAGTTGAATGCCAAAATATTTTTTAATTTGAACTCTTATTTGTTGTTATATATATATATATATATATATATATATATATATATATATATATATATATATGTAATATGTAAAGGCCGACAATGAGGACTAGACCGGGTTTTCAAGTACGAGGAATTCGTTCCAGTCCGAGGCGAAGCCGAGGACTGGAACGAATTCCGAGTACTTGAACACCCGGTCTAGTCCGAATTGGAGGCCTTTACATGACTTCTCAAAATCACTTAGTGTATTTCCAAAATGAATTAGTGCATTAGTAATTAGTGTATGGATGAATAACCGATTGTGTGAAGTAATATTTCAAGTCCAAGGACTTGAAATATTATTTCAAGTCCTTGGACTGGAAATAATATTTCAAGTCCTCTGCCCAGTACTTCCCTGGTATTTCAAGTCCCTTCACGTGGTGCAATTCAGCGCTTCTGATTGATTGATTATCTCATGAATTATTAAATGAGTTTGAGAAATATATATATATATATATATATATATATATATATATATATATATATATATTGGGGTTTGTATTTCCAAAATGGTAATGAGCATGATGTCTATGTAGGCATTTGTGTGTGTTCTTTTCTGTTCTTATGATAAACCGCTTGAACATTTTTAAGAAAAAAAAATCATAAAATGCAGAATATACTATTGATCAAGTATGCCATTAACATGTGAATTGGGTAATATTTCTGCTGTAACGGAACACTGCGTATGCAAATTATGCCTGCTTAGACGTCATCCTCATTAGTCATTACCATTTTGGGAATACAAACCTCAATATAACAACAAATAGAAGTTAAATCAAAAAATATTTTGGCATCCAACTATACACATTAAATAGAATCCATACGCAGTAATATCATATTTGGGTTTATAAGCACTTATGTCACTATAGTTCTTATAAAAAGACCCCAGGGTAGATGTCCCAATCTAACCAAATCAAGCAAAGACACGTCACGTTTATTGTACACCGTGCTACATACGTAGTTTGCAAGTACATTGACGCAAGTTAATTTCGACATTTAATTTTTTTATTATCAAATAATCTTATCCGCCGCCAATCATAATTAAATTGCCAACATATTGAAAGAAAACTACACAAATACCTTAGTTGATCATCATGTTGCTAACTTTTCAAGATGGATTACATATAGTTAAACAAAAGTAGCGTGCTGTGGGCCTTCGCTTGAAACGTTTATACACTCTTACGTTCTCTGTTTCGGCAATATATATATAACCTTACTGTATTTCGATTGTTGATTACATACAGATAGACAAGAGATATAGTTGTCATAGCTCTTAGCTCTCAGTGGCTTCAGCTGAAATCACAAAAGAATTACAAGTGTAATTTCATAAAGGAAATAACAAAATTATAAACATGATTAATTTCAAGGCCTGGCTAAAAAGGTAGAAAATCAGAATTTAAAAACACACCAAAATTAAATATGTTCGCGCACAATTGTCCACTCGCCTTTATATTTTGAATCTTTGAGTTTGTGGCAATTAATATATTATTTGGGAATAATTTCAATGTAGTTCAGACTAAACTAAATTTTAACACAAGCTGAATTTTTCTTCACGTCATTCCAATTACAGCTCTCTATTTAAAGAAAGGTTTTGTTACTTTTACAGAACCGGTGTTTGAAACGTCGTCGTCGTACGTTTGCTGCGTCGAGTTCAATTCAATTTGATGCCACCGAAATGTGTCTACTGAGTACTGTTTCAAACACGGAAAGTAATCATGCAGTTGCATCAAAACAAAATGTTCTAAAGCCTAGTTTCTACATATAGTTGTAATTGTTGTAATTCAGTCGGTGACTGTCGCCAATCAAGTCTTATTACAATTACAACTTAATGGAAACGCTTGTTGTAATCCAATCGGCGACAGTCGGCGACTGTTGTAGAAGTTGAATCAGGTTCAACTTCTACAACAATTACAACAGTCGCCGATGCGACAACAGTTAATGGAAACATCAGTCGGCGATTTTTTGCTAGATGTTTGCAACGTAAAACACAAAATTATTTACAAAAACCGCTCAAATCCTTTCAAAAAACCCTCGATTTTGTTAAAGAAGTTTACTAAATGACTAGTTCGAAGACTTGAATGCCGTACGCCAGCTCAAATGTTTGCAACTGTCGTCAAACGTTCACGAAACATGATATTTAAGCGGCGAAGTTACTGAACTTGTAAATAATCGGCTTGTTATATTGTTATATAAACTGTGAAAATGATCACAAACAAAGTTTTAGTCATTCAATTTGTTTTTGAATAGTCAAACTTAGCTCATCTGAACTTTGTCAAAACCGAGAAGTCCTCAGTCCAAGCGAATCGGCGATTTGAATTACAACAATTACAACTATATGGAAACACGACTGTTGTAAAAGATCGCAAACAATTGCCGATCAATCGCCGACTGAATTACAACAATTACAACTATATGGAAACCAGGCTTAAGCCAAAGAAACAGAGAAGGGGAGGAGAAGCGGAAATGTTTATCAACGCTGTTATATAATTTATCAGTTGCAATCAGTTGCTTTTCGACACAGCAGGAATTCTACTTCAATACTGCAAGATGCGGCAAAACTATTATAATATTTATTAAATTCAATATCAGCTAATAGTCTCTGAAATAAACCTTCAGTACCGCAAGATTCGGCGGAAGTATACTTATCAAATTCAATATCGAAAAGATTGCTAAAATCTTGATTCTTGAGCCCACTGAAACTAGACAAAAAATTTGGAAAAAAAAAATTTGACATATTTTGGAAAAGCCGTGAAAGGACTGGACGCTTCCTTTTGAGTCATCCCTTTTTGCCGAAACCCCAGAATACTGGCATAGCATTCTAGTAGTTGTAGTCACCCAACGCATCGTACGTCAACGTGCAAAATTAATGGTCTATTCAATTCACCTGCTGAATTTTAACTCAACGTACCTAACTTAATTTTTTCAAAACGTCGTTTTTCTACTGCATCTAATATTAGCTGGATTGAATTCGGAACTGGCATGGACAGAAGGACGATATATGTTTGATTGTAGACCAGGCTGAAAGTCTCTATGCACGATGTTAATAATCAGCAAGCTGAGAACTTATCAAAATATAGTAAGGTTTGAGTACTGCCGAAATTATTGAACGTCAAAGTTTCTAACGTTTCGAGCGAAGGCCCTCAGTTCGTCAGAGAGAAATGTTAGAAACTATATATATGTTATTTACCGGCTGGGAGGTCCGTATAGAAAAATATTTGCCCGAGGTCTTAAAAAAGGCCCGAGGCCGCAGGCCGAGGGACATTTTTGAGACCGAGGGCAAATATTTTTCTATACGGACCGACCAAAACGGTAAATAACGTATTTATTTTTTTGTTACATAATTAGATAAATTAACATAATCGAATTAAGTTACGTAATCGAGATGACGTTCACGTGATATTCAAAAGTCCAAAGTTTATCGTTCGACAGTAAACAACTGCCGACATCCAGTCTGACAGGGAAGCTTGGAACCTTCTTTGTGATAAAAAAACATTCAAAACTTGAAGATCTAGTTACAAAGGGAAGTCAGAATGCAGTCCAAGTGTTTTTAAAGTTTAGTTGATAAAGATTCTTCGTCGTTCTTCTTCGTCGCTTGCTCGTTTTTGGCTGTTCGCTTGGAAAGTTGCTTTCAATATTTGGCTGACTGCATGAAAATTGAAAGTGTGTTCTTCGAGTTTGAAGACGAATATGTTTGTAGTAAGCCATTTGTAATTCAAGTTTCAAGGACAAGACACGATGAGGTTGGCATGTGGAAAATATTTGACTAAAAGGTAAAGACTTGTAGCGGTTTTGTTGAGTATAGCGGTTGGATAACAGAAGAAAGACAGTTTAGTGTCAAAAGGTTTCAGCTTTTCTATCTTCTCGTGGTATGATTTTTTATATATATACTTCTATATAGTCAGTTCATTTAATGATTCAAAATACTGTGTTCACAAGTTTATGTATGTTTTCCCTACTGTTTCAAACTGTTTTCATACGTCGTTAAGCAATAATACTTTAAAACTTTATAAATGTCGCTCGCTGAGATTTTGCTTTTTCAGTTTTCTCGCGTTCTTTTAAAATTCGCTGTTTTCACACGAAGTTGTCAAAGCCATTTGGATAATAAAACTCATTTGCATCCCCGTCACTCTGTTGAATATATTTTTTCTGTGGCAAGCGAAATAGTTATGAAAATCGATCAATTTTAAATGACAGAATGTAAAAAAATAAACTATTTTTTGTTTTTGTTTTGAAATCCACAGCGGTCCGTATCGGGGTCCGTATCGTGTGATACGGACCGCTCGCTAAGCCAATCAGAGTGCGCGAATCAGTTGGATTCCGGACCGCAAAAAAATAAATATAGTTTCTAATGTTTCTCTCTGACGAACTGAGGACCTTCGCTCGAAACGTTAGACTACGTTCAATAATTTCGGCAGTACCCATACGATTACCTTACTATATTTCGATGTGTATTGCAACACTGCTTACGCAGCACACTACTCTTATTTCCCTGTTAAGAACTTATCAGCTCTCGATCTGCTTCTATGTTTATTTAATTTGTTATAAATACACCGGTACTATACCCTGCGGCTGACAAATAAAACTCATAACACATATTGACGATCAACCGACGCGGGTATTATTATGATTACTCAAAATCCAACCATAATTGGCAAATGGTAGGTTCTTTATTCATCAACTCGTTTTTTGTACCTTTAATTATACATAGTTTAACGCTACTCTGGCTTAAAAGTTTTTTGAACGTGACTTAAAAAGTTACTGCATGTTCATGACCCAACGTTTCGACACTCGTTGCGTCATAAACAGTAACTTTTTAAGTTACATTCAAAAAACTTTTAAGCCAGAGTAACGTTAATGTCTGATTCTTTACCTTAGATATTTAACTGTTACAAATGCCGTAAATATACTACTATAGATATAGTTATTATATAGGGGGCACGGGTGGCGTGTGCTGTTAGCGCGCTGCCTCTCACCAAAAGGTTAAGCCCGGTTGACCGCTTAGGAATGACCTCGTAGTTGATCGGTCCTGTGCTTCGAGGGGTTTTCGCCGGGTTCCCTCCCTCCATAAAATCAACACCTAACATCTTAGCTGTGATCCATGGTCTGAACCATGTCGTATGGCGGCTGCCTGCATCCCACAAGCTTTGCGAACGACTGTAGAGCGCCTTTGATATGCCTCGACACGGCCACGTTGATCTGCGTCCTTCGCACTTCAGCCGCTGGCTGCAAGTAAGGATGATTAGCTCCGCCAGTCCTTTATCCTTTATCCTTGTCCTAAGCAGGACGCTATAGTTCATTTAGCACAATATTTCTCACACTCGTTTATAATAATACTAATAATTCAATTAGAAATTTCAAGGACACGAATAAATTTAACCAACAACTATCAATATATTGGTTTGAAAGAGAAACAATAATAACCTGTATTTTTCAATGCAGAGAAAAGAGCTAATATGCGCAGTGATAAATGCAGTATCGCACTTGAAAATCTTATTCTATTAATATTCGTTGGACAACTTATAAGAACATATGTTGATTTCCCATCAAAAATATTATCATGCAATATATATATATATATATATATATATGAGTAGGTGGATAGAACTCTTTATCAACACCTTTGTTTTATGAACCGACTGGATTTTAACGTTAATTGACCGATAAGTTCTAGTTTTCTCCACAAACTCTCCGTTTTATTTGGTTTCTCGAATTAGGAAACTCCACACTCAATAGTAGTATAGAACTTGAGGCTGCCGGCGCATTTTTATTTTTTTTTGCCAAAAACAGCCTCAAAGAGTTGGAATTCGACGGGGAGGGTCGTTTGAAAGGGTAAACTGTTTTTTTCTAAATTTTAAAGTATAAGCAGACGGGAAAATGGGTTTTAAAAAGTACAGAAGATTTTTCCCCTCCCGAAATGCTTGACTGTCCCATTAAAACACTTCATAGGAGGATAGTATAGAACTTGAGGCTGCCGGCGCATTTTTTTTTTTTGCCAAAAACAGCGCCAGAATGTTGGAATTTAACGGGGAAGGTCGTTTGAAAGGGGTAACTTTTTTTTTCCACTTTTCAAAGTATAAGCAGACGGGAAAATGGGTTTTTGAGAGGTGTGGCAGACCCCAGTTTTTTGAAAACGCTTCAGAGTGATTAAGATTTTGGTTTTAACACACACTTCACTTACTCCCCGATTTATGTTCAACTACTTTTGTTTTATGTTGGTACACATGTTTTCCCACAGTTACACCACCAGATAGCAGTCCGAGACATGGTATATACGGTGTGATCATAGCCACAACTTTACCAACGTCACTTTTTAACAGTTTATCTTTTTATAATTCGTTGTCTAGCGCCTCAGAGCTTTCTACGGCGTCCAGACCACCGAGAACATTAGAGAATCTACTGATTAGCATATCAGTCAGGAATTCGTTAGCTCTTTCCATCCTTTTAGCCTCATACTCAGCGTATAGCTTATCCACAACCTTTACCGACGCTTTTCTGATGTAGCTGACTGACTGAGTTATCTCACCATCCTCTGATAGTTTTATCAGCTCACTTCTCTTACTGTTAGTGTCATCGGTTGGTGGAGGTGTTGGGTCGGCTCTCTCAGTCTTTTTCAGATCACTGACGAGCTCATCGACGAGGTTGGGGATTTCAGTAGGTTTTTCCGTCTCTGGTTCCCCAACAGATGCCTCAGCTGGTTCCACAGCGGATGCCTTGATTTTTTTCCCAACTCTCACCGTCTTACTTTTCTTTTCGGCCATCTTACTATAGATCAGATTTTGGGATAACCACCTTATACGCGTACGGATGCCTTAACATAATCTCAAGCCTAGCGTATTTGTTTTCTTTTAACTTTTCAGTTACCTCCATAACCTCATTACGGTCTAAACCACCCAGGTAGTCATCAGTGATGACCTTCATGTCGGTTTTGTTGGGGTTATAGAACGTTACCAACTTACTGATATTTTCCCTATAAGGTTTTGTGATAGCTGTTAGCTGTTGTGTGATTACGATAGTTGACAGATTGTAGTGCCGGGCGCTGAAGGCTAATTTAACCAACTCACTTGTTCTGTTCTTTACGGGTTGTCCACTGGCACAGTCGTCGAGGACTATCAGTGTTTTGGACCCCCTGAATATCCGAACAATATATTCTAGTACAATTTCAACGTCGTCCTGACTACAATCCACAGCGATGAAGTCCGGGTCGGAGGTGTATTTCCAGGTGGTGTAGGTTTTATTCCAGCTGAACGTTGGACAGAGTAGAACGATGTAGTCAAAGAACACGAAGTAATCATCTTCTAACATCTTCAGGAGATACCAGGTTTTCCCACAAGCTGTCATACCAACGACCAACATATTAAACGGATGATCCATTTAATACTGAATTAATTTTAGGTTTTTGTTTACCATATTTACCAAACCATCACTCAACACAAAGATCCGACAGACTACGTCAGCCACGGTCACCTTTTTGGTGATCTCAACCAGGACCCCAGACTGTGTGTTAACAATTCTTTTCCCAGTCCCAACACTGTCGCGATCCTCAATACTTCTCAGGTCAATCGCCAGAGCGAAAGCGTCCTTGTAGAACTTCTGGATTGTCATAAACTGATCCGTGTTTTCCTTCCCACCAAACAGTCTTTTAGCCTCATCATAGAACCGACGCTTTGGGATCCCTTGGCTGAAGACAGCGTTGGGTACACCCTCAATTGTTAGTTTAACACTTTCAATGTTTGGGTAGACGTATTTCTCACTATCGGTTCGGGTCTTATTTGTGAACATCATCACAATACCTTTCATAGACTTTCGTGGGAGGTTAATGTGTTCATTGATTAGGGTTGGTCCAGCCGTCCATTCAGTTGACTTCATTAACGTGACGTGTTCGTAGGACAACGATCGACCAGCTGTGTACAGCGAGGTTATTTCACTGACGATGTCGGTGTTATCAATCGTCTCATACTCCAGTTCAAGGTTTTCCAGTGTGTACCCATCAACAGTCTCACTTGACTGGGCCACCATAATGTCACTCGCTTTTGGTAGGCTAATGACATATCGGAAGTTGTTGTACATTTCAAAGGGAGCATAGAGTCCGTGGTCCCCGAGGATGTTATTCAATCTCACCCTCAGTTTCGTCCCATGGATTGTGAGCATCAGAGCGTCAGCTACCTTCTCAGCGTCCCCAGAGGAGGCCCCACTGTCGTCCTTAGACATCAACTTTCTTAGGTTCTCTGGACCGATTCCATATCCAACCTTCTGATCCCTCACACTCTTTGGTAGCCAGAGATCCCTGTACACACCGAGGACACTTTCACTCGTGTTATCGTAAACAGTCTCGCCGGCTAGCTTGACGACCAGTCTTTCAACCAGAAGCCTGGAAAGATTGTTTAGGAACCATGACTTGGTATTAGCGTTCTTAAAGTCGAACAGTAAGTGAAAACTACCCGGGACCAAACAGCTATCAGATTTTAGCTTTGGTATGTCGATGTAAAGGTCCTCACCAGGGTTGACTTTGTTGGGGTTCATGGTGATCGTATGTCTTGTTCTACTTCCCCTAATTTCCGACATTCTCGCCCGTCTGAATCCAGGTAACAGCTCTGTTTGACTTCTGTTGGTCATATATTACATAACAGATTTTATTTTCTGTTTTTTCTGTTTTTCCAGTAGTCACACAATAACCATGCCATAGCTATGGCTAAAACCCATAGATTGTTGGCTAACCATACTATCCCTTTTGCTCCCCAAGCTGAATAGTGGTGCTAACAGAGGTCCCAGCTTCTTACCCAGGTTAGCGAGTGCCTTAGCGAAACCACCAACAGCTCTTGCTCCCCCCGAAACAACATTTTTAGCCGCCACAACTATTGTGGTTATGATTCCAGCTATGGTGATGGCTATAGCGGACAAGCCAACCATATTCTCCTTAGCCCACTTCTTAAAACGTTCCAACCTATTCGGGTCATTGTTTTCCACTTCATCTTTTAAGATAGATATAACATCAATGTGTTGGGGGGCGTCACCGATTTTAATTCTTATTGTGTCTGCCTTCATTTTTGCCACCTCACTGAATTTTTCATACAGCTGCCTCTTACGGGGGTCTTCCTCATTAGCCACTTGTTCTCTGTAGTAGTCGGCTTCTATTTCAAGAAACCTAATTTTTTCTGCACTTGTACCCTGTGGTTCGAGCATTCCCATAAATTCTCTTGCTTCCTGCTCAGGTAGGATTTCTCTAGCCTGTTCTTGTAGGTCCTCCTCTCTTTCCTCAAGCACACTCTCACTCTCTGAGATGACCTGTGAGGCTATATTGTTCACGACTTCCTGGGAGGTTGTGGGGTCGTTGTTAGCCTTCTCAATAGCCCCTGAGACTTTTTTAGAGTGTTCCTCTTCAACCTCCCTTAACAACTTCTTGAAATTCTCAACGGCTTTGTAATTACTTTTTCCTTCATTATACACAAACTCACCATTCTCAAGTTTTCTAACTCTCTCACCATTAAAGAATAGTCCGTTAAGCTTTCCTGTTCTTTTACTATAATTAGCACTAACACCTAACAACAATTCACTAGATTTCTTACCATCCCCCTTGTTTACCTGTATTCCAAGCGTATCCTTGATGAGTTTTTTCCTAATCTCTGTAGCGTACCTCTCATGTGCTCTAGAACCACTGTCGAGACTATAACTACTGTTGGGACGGCTAGTCTCTTCTGTTACGTGTGTTGTACTATTCTTACCAGACGTCCAGCCTACCATTACTGTTCCCTGATCTTTATCGGTGAAGTCCATTCCGTCAGTATCTTCTTCTTCCTCTTCTTCCTCTTCTTCCTCTTCTTCCTCTTCTTCCTCTTCTTCCTCTTTTTCCTCTTCTTGCCCTTTTTTCTTCTTTTTACCAAAATTATCCATCTCAATGCTTTCTCTTTCTCCAGACATTATATACTAGCCTATGTACAGCTCGAGCAGAACAGCTCCGATCCCAACCGGTTGACCTACTGACTGATCATTGTTCCCACGAACCCTAAAGGTCATCTTACCATAAACACCCTTACGGATCTCAGCTTTTGACTCAATGTCTGTGTAGTGCTGTACGCTCCCTTTCAAACTCTGCTCAGAAGTTATCGGAAGAGTACCAATCAGGTTACTTCTCCTCCCATTGTCCAGACTTTTCTCACTCTCAACAGCGTCACACGAGATCCTGACATACCTCAACCCTCTGTTGATGTCCACCTGGTTTGGACTGTTCGTCCACCCACCACCACCAGTAGTTATCACATCGTTCTCACCAAACCCCAAAAGAAGACCCATCTTCCCAAGTCTCAACTTCTTTGACGTTTTCACTTTAGAAGTTCCGTTGTAAACATTCTTTCCGAACTCAACCACCCCACTGTGGGTCCCGGCTAGAGTCTTAACAAACGTTTTCAACGCGTCAAAGTTCAGATAACCTTCAGGAGCGTATGCCTCCTTACCATCGAACGACACCGAATCGTTCAGACCTGACACCACATTATTATAGTTCCAGTATACCGTCGCTTTCTTCAGCATTATTTGTGGTTTCGGACTTATCGCCATGATAGGTTGTTCGAAGTAGACAGTCTTCTCACCGTTTTCAATGAACAATGTTAACCTCATCCTCAGAGTATACATTAACCTAGGTTTTGTACGTCACTTTCAGGTATCCATGAGTTGTGTTTACTGTCATAACCCAACCACTTGACCAACACCATCTTCCTTCCCGCGACTCTCTTCCTCTTCAACACCTTCTCCACCCTATAAACGTCGTCCTTCTTATCCACCGGCGACAACTCCTCGTCATAAAACTTTCCGATAATCGGCGTCCTCTATCTCGTAAACGTTTGGATCACCACGGATGACCTTCGTAATGCTGAAGATTTCCTCAGTGAAGTTAGCCTCATACCCTTTCGTAAATATGCTTTTGTACTTTGACACCCTCACAGTGTCTCCGACCCGGAACTTGGGTAAAGGGTGATCACCAAAATGGTGACCAAACAACGTATTCCAAACTTGATTCTCGTTTGACTTATCAACGTCCTTAGGCTTCAGCATAACGACACTATGTTTTGTGTTGTTATAACCCTCAACAAGGTCGTCCAGGACATCAATCCACCTATAAGTCCCCTTGGTGTAGAAATACTTCCACATAGCAGTCTTAAGTGTTCTGTTAAATCGTTCGACGACTGCTGCTTTCTTGTCTGAAAACGTATAGAAGTACTCAACACTGTGTTTCTTCAGTAAGTCCTTCACACCAACGTTATAAAACTCATTTCCGTCGTCGAACTGAGCCAAATCGGGATAACTACCAAACCGATCTTTGAACTGTTCCAGCAGCTTATCCACAGCCCCGGTCATGTTTTTCGTGTCCTTCCTGTAAACGGGAACGGCGAAGCCGTACCGACTCAGAATCTCAACAGCTGTCAAAATCCAGTAATACCCTTTATTCTGGTTCTTATACTTCCCCATATCAACCAGGTCCATCTGTATTTGTTCACCGAGGTGGCTAACGAACGTCTGTCTAAACTTATGTTTTCTTACAACTGGTTTGTACCTAGTGTACGTGTCCTGTGTTTTCAGCCAGTCCCTTACTACCTTCCTACTCACATCGAGACCTTCCTCCAATGCTTTCTGGTACAACCGTTCAGCCGACTGATATCCTGTTTTCGGATTGTAGTAAATATCTCTCAGTTCCTGTTCCAGCCCGACGTCCACGTCCATATAACCTAACTTATGATGTATAGGTAAGACCCTGAGAGAGTTTTTCACCAAATATCCATACGCCGATAGAACTAAGTTCATAACTGATTCAGTGTTTGGTCAGTCAGAACCTGGTGTGTTCTTCGGACCTATCAACGATACATACATCTACACTGGCGACGCGGAGTTTAAGAACAATAAAAACTACACCAAGTATTTAACAATAAATAAACCACCGCCCAGATTTCCGAAGATATGGCTCGGTGGTGGTACGGTACAGAAAGTTCAGGGTAAACGACACTGGGAGAGGGGCATTGAGGGGAAATATGACTTCTCGAAGTTTAGGAATCTGTCAGACAACGCTATAGACTACGACCTTAACAATTTCAGGATCTACGTTAACGACCAAGACTTTTTTATGGCAAAATTACCAGTTCTGAATCCAGGAAACCGGATGGACATCGCAGTATGGTGGAATAACAATGAACCTTATTACCAGCTCATATTTGCGGTCTACCTCAGTTCATACTGCTGTGGCGTTGGGGTGGAGCATCTGAAATTCTCAGAAGACGTATATATATCCAGTGGTTACCAGTATCATGCGTTTTCACCTCTACTTCACCACGCGGCGTATACTAAGACGTCTCATAACCGAAAAGAGGAGTGACCTAATGAGAGAGTTTGGCGTTGGACACGATGTGATTGACAACATGGCGAACATACCCAGAGAAAAAAAGTTTCTGATTAATCCTCACTCTGGTTACAAACACAACCGTCCATTCCATGAGTGGATGTGGCGTCTCAATAGCGACTATAAGACACACTACAGAAGGTTCATCCCCTTACGGACAAATGGTTTCACCAGGGTAGGTCTACAGTATCAGAATGAGTCCATCGAGGCTTATGTTTACGCCGTTCTCGGTTCACAGGCTAAAACAAGGATCAGCATTGCTAACAAAGGTGCTGGCAGTCTCGAAACACAGCAAGAGTTTAGAGTTCTTGTACAGGATGCTATCGTTAACTATTCTGTCAGTACCTGGATTCTGAATATGAACAGGGCAATATCAGATACTAACGTCACCCAGAACCTAGCCATTAGCCCTGACACGTGGTTAGTACCGGGGTCACTGACGATACTGAAGGAGAAAATCCTAGGATACAACAACGTTCTCAGACGTGCGTCGGAGGGGATGAGATTTGGTATTAATTCTAAGGTCAACTACCAAGATGTTGACAAACAACCACCAAAGACACACCAAGAAAGCGGTCCACATCTGGAAACACTAGACAACACTGACGGACAAACCGACAAACCAGCCGTCCATACATCTGACAAACCAACCGTCCGCACACCTGATAGGCAACCAAAGCCGGACAATGAGTTGGGGATTCTGTTAGTCATAACAGCTGTGTCTGGGTATCTGTTCAGTAAATACGTCCTATAGTATATGAGTCTGTTTTATGGTTACAGCAGACCAGACATGGTAACTAAGAAACAACTCAGCGATAAGCTGAGAGTCCCTAACACAAAGGTTCGTGACTATAAGGTCATTTTTGACCTAAACGTAACCAGATCCAGTAAAAACGTGGTCTCCAAACTCCCTCCTTTTGTTGACTACATAGAGGATAGGGATGGTGAGACCCACTCAGCTATGTTTCGGAGGCCCCTCAGTGTCAACCCACAGCTAAACACCACCGGCGACCACCACTTCCTTTACCCTGAGACAACGATAAGAACAGCCTTCCACGCTAACGTACCCAGATTCATGTTCACCGATGTTTCGGTTTTTGTTGTGGTAAAAAGGAACAGTGTAAGACCTAAGTCGGGTGCTTGGGAAACAATTGTTTCCAATGTCAATGTTAACGATGGTAGAAGCCTTGGGTTTAAAGCTGGGCTGAATAACAAACTGGTTTTCGGTGGGATGACACCGTCTAGGTTCCGTGAGTGCACAATTCCAGCGAAGTTCATTGGAAAAAAGGTTCTGGTATCTGCCCACTGGCTATCCGGACTTAGAGTGTCACACGTTAGGATAAATGGTGAGATACTGAGGGACTCATACACTATGTGTGACATCAATCAGATAGGGACATCTTATCTGAATGTGTTCGGGGTAAACAGCTTAAAAAGTTTTTATTCAGACATTAACTTTTACGGTATGAAGATTGTAGAGGGTCATCTGGGGGAACCCCAGATCGGGAGGATCTGTAAGGGGGTTATGGTTGAATATGACCTGTAATTAGAATGAAGAAAAAAAGCGTTATCAGCTTCAATCACATTGGTAAAAACCTCCAATCGGCTGAAGTAGACAAACTACAAAGACTTTATTCGTATTACCATAAGCTAGCGACTTGTTACAAGTGGAAACACACTCGGTTGAAAAGACTGAAGATGATCCTCGAGACGGTCTCTATTGGATTGACTGTGATTGGGGGGATAGCCGGTGGTGTTACAGCTAACCCGCTGATCCTCGGAACCATAGCCGGTCCTGGCGTCCTGATCCAAGGGTATATGACCAAGTCGGGAATGCCTGGCAGACTGGAGAACTGTGAATTCGCTCATATCAACTATCACAAGGTTCTGACACAAATCAGAAGCATCCTACGCGGAGCCCAGTACGACGAGAGTATCTTCCTATCCGACGTCCGTGTACTCGACGACATTGTGACTGAGGTCTGTCTACATTTCGACAGTATGATCACACGGTATCACAGGACCTATGACTCACCTGAGCCTGCCGGGCCTGGCTAACGGTTCTGACTATCTCTGGTATGTAAACGTCCCGACCGTTCACACGGGCCATCCAACCGTGAAATCCATTAGGGATCCTATCAAGAGTACTGACTACCTCCGACTCATCCGGACCAAAGTCTTCCCAATCGAGGGTAATCACCTTAGTCCCCTTTGTCCTCAGTCATTTCTTTCATATACCTCTCTATACACCCGAGGTAGTCCTTAGTCACACCGGCTTCACATTCCCGACCTCTCCTGAGCATTCGGTTATGGCAGGTGTCAACTGAGGCTTCTAGGAATAGTAGGGCATCAGGGGTTGGGAGTAGATTGTTTAGTGAGTGGAAGACTTGGGAATACTCAGAGAACTGTTTGTCGGTTATCCACCCATTACGCCAACAGTTCTTAGTGAAAACCAGACAGCTGTGATGTGTTCGCTCTATAATCACATTCTCCCCCTCGTTGATTAACTCCAAAGCTTTCAGGTAGGCGTCGATTCTCTCACCGAGAAACCAGGTCTCCATCTCATACGTCCATCTCCCGGGGTCAGCGTAAAACCTTTCTAGGTATGGATTGTCCTCAACTGGCTCTTCGATGAGATGGTAACCATTTTTTATAGCGAATGGTTTCACGAACGTTGTCTTCCCCACACCAATGTTTCCGTCGAGGGCGATCAGCCGAGCACCGAACTTTGGGTTGGTCATTATACCCTAGGTGTACGGTATAGACTTAGACCTCCTGTATTTTATATGAAGATTCCAAAGAGACTTAGACGACCCATACTGATTATCTTCCACGCCCTCAGAAGAGCTATCGGAGTGATGAGACATTGTGTTAGAAGAAACCGTAGGGAAGAGTACTGAATCTGTTGTTGTCTGGCCGACAGTCTCAGAGATTCCCACAGATGACCTCACAGACTCCTTACAAACAGCCTCAGAGATTCCTCCCGGTAACCTCGCGGATTCCTCACAGACTCCTACAGACGATCCTACAGATTAACTGACAGACAACCTCACAGATTCCCTACAGATGGAATATAGGTTAGTGTATAGATGGCTGACGAAACATCTGAGAAAACCTCGGAAGTCCCTAAAATAACATCGGTGGTCAAGACGGAGAGAGTCAAGGATCCGAAACGGGTGGCTGCTGGTAAACGACTGGCTCAGATATCGAAAGCAGCCAAGGAGAGGAAAGCCAGGGAGCGGTTTGCGGTTGACTTCGGGGTTGGTGGGGGTCGGTCAGCTTATTATGGCTACATAATCGGAACCGTTGGACTGATTATCGGTGGGGCTTCACTTTATTACACTATGAGGCAGGAGAGAAGGGAGGTTCAGAGGTTGAAAACCGTTGATAAGGAGAAGGTAATGGAAGGATCCGAGCCACAGAACCCCGTCCGGACTTCTCCGGTTTTAGACACCTTCGATGAATGAAATATGTGTTAGTATAATGTCAACCACCGACCGAAAAGAACTGTTGAACGAGCTCTACGACGCTCTCCTGATTACAAGCGGAGCTGTGGCGATTTCTATGGTTTCGAAGAAGGTGTTGAGGGAACCTTTGGGCACCCCTGAGTCGGTAAAGGGTACCGTCAAGCTAGCCCTAGCCGTTGAAATTAGTACGGTTGGGATTAAATATGTCCAATCGAAGGAGTACCTACCGGTTGACCCTTTTTCAAAACCTAAGTAGCCTAAGAAAGTCCCATACCCGGTGGTTATTATGGAGGTCGAGACACGTTGGCTGCCCCCTATGTCTAGGGGAGAGAAAGACGTACAGAATACTTTACGCGCTAACAAAATTGAAGCCATGGCGAGAAATGGGGGACATAAGCGGGAGTAGCCTGCATTGATACCCGAGCCGCCGTTGCGCAATTAAACACGCAATTAAATACGCAATTAAATGACCATTTTCTAAGTAAAATATCGCTAAAATGCTCCAATTGTCGATTGATTCGAATTCTTAGTACCCTTTATGACATATTGTCGCTAAATTTGGTTCCTCGTCCTAGAAAACAACACGTTTTCAAAGTCCAAGCGTCGTCGCGTCGACAGTAATGCTTTGTTGCTTGCCACAACAACGCGCGCGACCTCTCACTCTGCATGTGGTCCGGCGCTTTAGTTACGTTTGGGATTCAAACTTCAAAACAAACCCCAGTCTTCTCAACACAGCTCTGCCTGTATAACCCTAGAAAGCCTGGGAACAAAAAGGAAAGGTTACAATGTTTATTTGGAAGTGAAGATGGCGCGTAAGAAGATGGCGAAGCTCGAATATGGAGACATTTAGTCGTGGTTTCTGAACTGATTTTACGCAAAGTATCATATTTCTTTAGCCAAAATACATCGAATATTAGTGAAATCCATGACTGAAAACCGCAACGACGACAAATACAGGATAGAAATGAAGAATATCATCGAAAAGACGGATCTTTATAGTAGCCGAATCAGATCGAAACTTGTACGAAAATAGCATACCTCTGTTTGATTTTCGATAACTTGAGCAGCAAGGTTGGTACAATTTGCATATTCGCCATATTGGCTTATGTTAGACTTGTGCTCAAAATAGTATATCAAAAACCGCAACGAATTTAATACCTGTGGCATATCGCTCATGATATTTACATCGCAGATGTGTTGCACTATACGATTCAGATTGAAATAATTTAAATAATTTAAAATTTGACACTGCTACGACGATTGTTTCACTCATCCTCTATGTAAGTCCTATTAATCTTGCAGAACTTTTCTAATCAAAATTTTTGTAAGTGGGCATGCATTACGCGCATGCGTGACCATTATTTCTCGCCATGAATCAGGGAGAAGACTTTTGATGGGTTAGTGGGGTTGGGTGGTGGCCTCTTTAGGGTGAGGCGGTTAATCGATAAACCGGAAAAAACCGATGTTTTTCGAAAACCGATTCGACCGATGTTGCTCCAGGCAAAAAACCGAAAAACCGAAAAAACCAAAAAAACCCGTTTGAATCTCAGTAACATTGAAACAAAATGGCAGTAATAATTACAGGGAAGCGAAGCATCAAAGCTAAGCCGGATCACACGCTTGATTGGTTCAGCATATCAGCGCCCTGATTGGTTCAACAGAAAGCGGACCTCTGCGAAGACAGGTAGCGTATGACTCATCGCAAAAATATTCAGAGTTAACAAATTAACATATAAACACGTGCAATAGCATTCAAACATTAAACTTCAGTTGGTCGTTTGCTTACACTATCCCGAAGTCTTTCTGTTTTTGTTAAAATGAGTATCAAGGAGGAGGTCATGACGTGACTACAAGCGCGTTATGTTGCCGATCGATTGAAAGGTTTGATAAATGTCGCATCATTCTTGGATGCTAGATACAAGACTGATTTTTTAGAAACAGAAAGCGAGGAATTGAACAATGTCAAAGAGGAGCTCTTGAAGAATGTTGTTCTTCTAGAGTGCAGCATTGAAGAAGAAGAAGAAGATGTCTTGCCATCGCCCGCTGCAAAGAAGGCAAAACTCAGCCTTGGGGCATTGACCAGCCTGAAAAAGAAAGAAACGGCGTCACCAGCAGCCTCTCCACATAGCCGTCTCTCCAAGGAGATTGACACTTACCTCAGTTATCCAGTCATTGACGGAGACGACGAACCTTTAGAATGGTGGAAGGTTAACGCAAAAGAACTTCCGTTACTGTCACAATTGGCAAGAATATACCTCGCCATTCAAGCCACCAGTTCGCCATCAGAGAGGCTTTTTAGCAAAGCGGGGCAAGTTGCTACACCAGCGCGAGCGCAACTAAAGCCCGAGAAAGTTGACAAACTTGTCTTCCTAGCGGAGAATTTGTAAGGATAGACTATCGCATTCGCTTGTATATAGATAGAAAGAAAGCCAGTTTTACTGTTACTTAGTCATTTCCTTGTGTGTAGAACGTATATAGCTACAATGTTTGAAAATTTAATTCTTGTAAATATTACGATACATTGTACTAACTGTTTTAAAAACTAAAGTCTTGAACGTGTAGCGTGAAGTTTAATCAAGTAAATCTACAGATATAAATATCGATTTTTTCGGTTTTTTCGTTTTTTTCCAGGCGGTTTTCGGTTTTCGGTTTTTACCCTGAACCGCCTCACCCTAGGCCTCTTGAGGTATGACTTCGCGATACCTCTTAGCGATGGCGTTTTCATACTAATTGAGTATGATGGTGAACAACATTTTCACCCTTCCACCTGGTCGGGTAAGGTAACTCAGGAAGAGGCAGAAAGGCGCTTTAGGGTACAGAAGAGACACGATTGGATGAAAGACAAGTATGCCAAGAACAATGGTCATTACCTAATCAGAATTCCGTATTGGAAAAGATGTGACATTCATTCTATTATCGGATCTTTGTAACGAAGTGTATTATCTCTAGTTATATATATGGCTAGTGTAGTTGCTGGTGGACTGTTTAACGCCTTGGCCTTCGCGGGTGCTGGATTCCTGTTTTCAAAGTTAAATCACACCGGATATGAGGCTGAGATTAAGAGACACAATCACGCCCTTGAGCAGCTGGCTAAAGCGAGGGAGAAATGGTACGAGAGTGAAGTGGATGAAAAGGATAGGATACAGAGGTTGAGACAGGAACTGTCTGACGCCAACGCTGACATCAACACAACGAATCACGCTCTGGATCTGCTGAAGGATAGGTTAAGACAGGTTGAGGCCGTTGGGTTGTCCCAGCCAAAGCCTGAGTTGTCTGATTATTACAAACCATCGGGTGAGATGAAAGAGTATCAGACCCTGTTTATCGGATCTGTTGGTCTGGTTGGTGGGTATCTGATGTCTAGGTTTGTTTTGTAGAGGTTAAGGGGATTTGTTAGGGTTTAGTTATAATGTCTGTTTCCTGGTCGGACTTACCGAAAGGACTGAAGGGTTTACCATCTTCAAGCGTTGAATGGGTCTGTGAGCAGATGGGGATTGAGTTAACACCCCCGACCTGGGATCCACCCAGACGTAGTACGAAACTGTGGTGTGGGGATTGTTCCAGATTTCGTGTGAAGATGAGCACTGAGATGTATTCCTGTCCAGGATGTGGTGACACAGAATATGGATATGTTGTCGGGAGATATCGGGCGGCTGTTGGTCATAGAAGTGAGCATTCGAGAAATCATTGGATGAGGAAGAGACTCACCAGAGTTGTCAGGGATACAGCCGTTGATATTGTTTTAGCCGACTTTTCCAAGGTTCTCCAAGTGATGGACAGTAAGGGTTTGATAAGAGTTCGTAACGTATCCAGATACAATTATTACATCATCAGACTGTGTTCAAGAAGAGGGATTAAGTTACTGGGTAACCTAAAGGATCTTAAAAAGGGGAAAACGAAGGACTTATTCGATAACAATCTGTTTGGGGTTGTGTATAAAGAACTTGGTTGGGATCGTACCCCGGACAAGTTCTACACCAAGTGGTTGGGACGACACCTAACAGAATGTGATCACCCCTGTTATAACGATGGACCCAGATGTCATGATCCACCAGGACGACGACTATTCCGACGAAGACCTCCGTCTCTACGAAAGACTTATCGGTTACGACATAAACCAGTTAGACAGAGCACTGAGGGGTAAAACCAAGTCGTTCAGTTGTGCTGTAGTAAGTCAGCACCCGTTGGAACAGGTAAACGCCCTCAAGAATGATGTGGTACGGTTACTACGTCGGGAGCTGACTGAGATGAGGGGGTTGAAGTTCGCTGAAACGCTGGTTGTGACGCTTGAGAAGGAGGTGTCCGGCGGAACAACTTATAAGACGGCCCACTTCAACAGCCACATCAGGACTGTGATCAGCGGTAATGAGATCGGTCAGGACGTTGACGCCGCGAATGAGGAGGTGGTGGCTAGGATAGCCCGGTGGATAAGCGAGGGATCCGGCTGGACAGTAAGCTCAGTCGACGGTCACTACGTTAATCTGACTGTGTACAGTCCACTGGAAGGCTCGTCTTACATCGACCTCCCTAAGGAGTTGAAGAACAGTCGGAAGGGGTTGATCAACGTTAAGAATAGTGATGATAAGTGTTTTATGTGGTGTCATCTGGCTCATAAGTTTCCTGTCCCAAAAGTTATGGGTATAAGGTTGTCTGTTGTTATGACGATAGGTACAGTAAACCCGTTCAGGTGTATAGAGGCCCTGGTGCTGTCAACAAGTTCATCGGAAAGATGTTGGAAGAAGTGGAGTATTGTAAGGGTATTCGGAAAGAGCACTTCAACCAGGACATGGTTCTGAGTGCTGCTGATGTGGTAGACTTTAGGGACGCCAGAAAGTGTCACATCTGTGGCCTGGAGTATGTAGCAGAAGACATTCCTGTCCGGGACCACTGTCATGTGACAGGAAGGTACAGAGGATCGGCCCATCAGCTTTGTAACAGAAATCACAGATTAACTGATAAGATACCAGTCATCTTACACAACTTGAGGGGTTATGATAGTCATCTCATCATGGGTGAGATTGGGAAGTTCGGACAGGAGATTAATGTCATTCCGAATAATATGGAGAAGTACATGGCCTTCATGTTAGGTAAAAACCTTGTGTTTTTGGACAGTCTTCAGTTCATGAGTAGCTCATTGGACAGGCTGGTTGGGAACTTACCGCCTGGGTTGTTCAGGTACACAGCTGAGGAATTCGGTGATCGATTGTATCTTATGAGGTCGAAGGGTGTTTATCCTTATGACTACATGAACGCGTTCAGTCGGTTTGATGAAACAGAGTTGCCTCCGAAAAATGAGTTCTACAGTGTGTTGAATGACGAACCGATAACCGACAAACAGTATTCCCATGCTTTGGGGGTCTGGAGAGAGTTTGAAATGAAAACGATGGGGGATTATCATGACGTGTATCTGAAATCGGATGTTCTGTTGTTAGCTGACGTCTTTGAGAACTTTAGGAAGACTTGTGTTCAGTACTATGGGTTGGACCCCTGCCACTACTTCACCTCACCTGGGTTGGCCTGGGACGCCATGTTGAAGATGACTGGGATTGAGCTGGAGTTGATGACTGACATCGACATGTTCCAATTCATTGAGAAAGGAATGAGAGGTGGGGTTAGCTACATAGCTAATAGGTATGGGAAAGCAAACAACCCATACATGAAGGGGTATAGTGAGGACGAGGCTGTGAAGTACATAATGTATCTGGACGCCAACAATCTGTATGGTTGGCCATGAGTCAGTGCCTCCCAACTGGTGGATTTAAGTTGATGAGTGAAGCTAAGCTAAGAAACCTGGACTGGGAACTTCTGGAGGACGACAGTCGAACTGGAATGATACTTGAGGTTGATCTTGAATATCCTCCCGAACTCCACGACCTACACAACGACTATCCGTTAGCCCCCGAAAAGATGGAAATACGGGAAGATATGCTGTCGGAGTATTGTTTTAAGATTAAGGAAAAGTTCGGCGTTAGCGTTGGTGGTGTCAGTAAGCTGGTAACCAACCTGATGGGGAAGGAAAGGTATGTCGTCCACTTCAGAAACCTGCAGCTGTACGTTAGGCTTGGGATGAAGGTGAAGAAAGTTCACCGGGTTTTGTTGTTCAATCAATCCCCTTGGCTGAAGCAATACATCGACTTCAACACGGTGAAGAGAACCGCCGCCAGGAACGCCTTTGAAAAGGACTTCTTCAAGCTGATGAACAACAGCGTTTTTGGTAAGACGATGGAAAACCTGAGAAAGCGTGTGGACGTCCGGTTGGTCACGTGTGAAGAAAAGCTGTTGAGGTTGGCTTCCAAACCAACCTTCGTATCCGCCAAAATATTCAACGAAAACCTTGTTGCCGTTCACAAAATTAAGGAGGTGTTAACGTTAAAGCGACCGGCTTACGTCGGTATGTGTATTCTGGATCTATCGAAAACCCTGATGTATGATTTTCATTACAATTATGTGTTAGAGAAATATGGAAATAATGCTAAGTTGTTGTTTACAGATACGGACAGCCTGACATATGAGATTGAGGCGGAAGACGTTCATAAAGACTTCTGGGCTGATAAAGATATCTTTGACAACTCAGATTATCCAGAAAACTCGCCGTATCACAACAAGTCGAACAAAAAGGTTATTGGGAAGATGGAGGACGAGGCGGCTGGCGTTCCCATAATCGAATTCGTTGGTCTCAAAAGTAAAATGTATTCGTATTTAAAAGACAACGGAGCAGGTGGCAAAACCGCGAAGGGAATTAAAAAGAGTGTCACTAAGAAACAAATCAGACATGAAAACTACAAAGACACATTATTTGGTAAGAAACAACTGTTTCAAAAAATGAACACAATCCGAAGCGTAAAACATAAGCTGGGTAGTTATGAAATTAATAAAATATCACTCTCATGCTTTGACGATAAGAGATACCTGCTGGAAGATGGGATTAATTCCTACGCGTACGGACACCTAAACGCCTCAAAGGCAACTGCGCATGTGTAGTGTCACGCGTGGGACTGAGCATGCGTAGAAGCTACTACCTGCTGGAAGACGGGATTAATTCCTACGCATACGGACACCAACGAAACGCGTGACACTCTCAGAGGTAACTTGTGCGCATGTGTAGTGTCACGCGTGGGACTGAGCATGCGCACAAGTCACTTAGTCTCAGGGTTTCCCGCTCTGCTAAAATACATACCCCAGAATGACCAGAGGTTTGTGCGCATGTGTAGTGTCACGCGTGGGACTGAGCATGCGTAGAAGTTACTCAGTCTCAGGGTCCACAACAGCTGAACAAAATATAATAACACAGAATAAAATAAATACCTATAACCAATTACAATGATAATAATTATTATTACAATTATTTACGATGGTTGGCGACCACCTGCAAAAGACCGGCTGTGTTTTTCATATCAAATCCAACAATATGAGGTGTTCTGAAAGGGGAAAAATTTTCCACACTTCCCAAAACCCATTTTCCCGTCTGGTTATACTTTGAAAAGTGGAAAAAAAAGTTACCCCTTTCAAACGACCTTCCCCGTTAAATTCCAACATTCTGGCGCTGTTTTTGGCAAAAAAAAATAAATGCGCCGGCAGCCTCAAGTTCTATACTATCCTCCTATGAAGTGTTTTAATGGGACAGTCAAGCACTTCGGGAGGGGAAAAATCTTCTGTACTTTTTAAAACCCATTTTCCCGTCTGCTTATACTTTAAAATTTAGAAAAAAACAGTTTACCCTTTCAAACGACCCTCCCCGTCGAATTCCAACTCTTTGAGGCTGTTTTTGGCAAAAAAAAAAATAAATCCGCCGGCAGCCTCAAGTTCTATACTACTCTCAATACGTCTATATACAATAATTGCATTTCTAATTGGATGCCAAGTTTACACACAAGGTACTTACAACACGGTGTACTACTTACTATACATATAACTAAGCTAAGTACAAGTATAATAATTTATATAATGTAAATATTCTTATCATATAATATTTTCTCTATGTCATGTATAATATGCGCTGTCAAAACTGATTTCTACTGATCATATCTACATTCATAAAGGGTTTATAAAAGGTTTGTCGATTCTATAATAATAATAATAATAATAATAATAATAATAATAATAATAATAATAATAATAATAATAATAATAATGATAATATAATAATAATAATAATAATAATAATAATAATAATAATAATAATAATAATAATAATAATAATAATAATGTAAACTTTATTTGTTGGTCATTAAACGTAGAAATTACAATGATAAACCTCGTAATAATAATAATAATAATGAAAATAATTCTTATAATAATAATAATAATAATAATAATAATAATTAGCTAGGAAAAATTGGTATGACTGCATGTCCCAGAGGCAGTGACAGAAAACGAGCAAGTGAAGGTTTTGTGGAATTTTAAAGTTCAGACAGATCGCCATCTTGATCATAACAGACCTGATATTGTCGTGTTCGAAAAGAAAGAAAGAGTGTGCGCGATTATTGACGTAGCTTGTCCCTTCGATACACGAGTGTTAGAGAAGGAAAGGGAGAAGATTGAGCATTATCAGGATTTAAAAATGGAAGTTCGAAAGATCTGGAACTGCAGACGCATTTCTGTTATCCCTATTCGATAATTGGAGCACTCGGGACAGCAAAAACCTGAAGTCCTGGGTTGCGAAGCTTGGAGCATCTGTAAACATTGATCTACTTCAAGAGGCTTGTTTGCTGGGAACAGCGAGGATTTTGCGTAGGATCCTAGACACCTGAGGCTATGGGAAATAGCTTGATGCTCTAGGCTAATTATCACCTATACCAACTAATGGTGTGAAGCGCAAAATAATAATAATAATAATTATTGTCAAAACTTTATTTTAAGAGGGGTTTTTTCTAAATTATTACATTATTTCTACAGTATTCTACCTATAATGGCCCTCTATTGTCATATAGTTATTTGTTGCTGCATCACCCACCAAAATTAGGACACTCGGTTTCCTGCAGCGCAGGCTAGTGACACAGGGACAAACAACAACATGTTTACAAACATTGCAGCTAAACTTACTAACATGATCAACTTTGTGAAACAAACAAACACGCAGATTTCCTTCCTTTTAAATACAACAATACAATACAATACAATACAATACAATACAATACAATACAATACAATACAATACAATACAATACAATACAATACAATACAATACAATACAATACAATACAATACAATACAATACAATACAATACAATACAATACAATACAATACAATACAGCACAGCACAGCACAGCACAGCACAGCACAGCACAGCACAGCACAGCACAGCACAGCACAGCACAGCACAGCACAGCACAGCACAGCACAGCACAGCACAGCACAGCACAGCACAGCACAGCACAGCACAGCACAGCACAGACTTTCTTTCTTTCTTTCTTTTCTTTTTATAATCCATTTAATTAAACAGTTTAGCTTAATTAACAATATATAAAAAAACAGATATATAGGGCCCTAATGGGTAGCCTATATCTGTTATCCACACAGACCGAAGAAAACTATTTACAAATCATAAAATATTTACATAATTAAAAATTATAATAATTTTTTTTTTTTTTGTTATTGTCATAAAATAAGATAAAATAGAAAAAAGTTTAAGAAACAGATGCGGCGACAGTTGTTTTGAACAAGTTCTTAATCCTTATCGATCCGAACAAGACAGACCTTTGCATTATCTTTAAAACTCTAATTGCTTCTTGTTTTCCGAGGAGGCACACGAGGTTATCTTGTAGTTCCTTTGAGTACCCACCGAGGGCATCAACAATCACATTAATTTGATTTACTTTATAGTCGACATATCTTCTCTTTAGTTCAGTGCGGACCTCTTGGTATTTCTCTTGTTTTTCTAAGACTTTCTTCTGTCTATTCGAAATCCACGGGCAGCTAAACTCCACAACCACTATTTCTTTATTTTCATGATCGTTAACAACAACGTCAAGCCTGTTTCCTTGTTCCTGGGCGTAGAGAACTTGGCTTCCTGTTGATAGTATAGGGACGTCCCAGTAGATGCTTACTTTGTTGTTCTCTACAATCGGCTTTGGGTTTGTAATGGTGTTCCATGAAGGGACTTTCCTGACAAGTTTGTAATGCTTTAGCAAGGAATAGTAGAGGCATTTCATCGCGTTGTTATGGCGATACAAATACTCTGACTGTGTCAGTCTTGGACATCCAGTCAGTATGTGAGCCACTGTTTCTGGTTTTGTGTTACATAGGCGACATCGGGTATTTGGTACTTCTTGTCCAAGTTTCTGTTGGTAGTATATACGCGTAGGCAGCAGCTGTTGATAAAGTTCCTCGACGTCAGCCACGACGTCAGCCTGACACTCTGTCCAGTAGTTCAGCCAAGTAAAACAGCATTCATTATTCACGGTGTTATCAGTCCATCGAGTCGTCGTAAAATTTCCTAACCATTTCTGTCCTTCTATTTCTCGTCTCCTCTTGTCCCGGCTTGCTTTCTTCAATACTTCTTTTACACTTTCTTCTTTAGTCGCCAATAGTTGCGTTCTATCCTGCGTTGTGTATTTTATTTTCCACCCATGGTTCTCTCTATTATTATTGACTTCGACACCCAGTTTTGCTGCAAATTTCTCCGCATCTTTCATCATTGATCTTCTGCCTTTCTCTCCTCTTTGTTGGTCGATTTGGGCCACAGCTTGCATCCTTAAATCATCTGACGAATACAGGTGTACAGCAGTTTTTATTTTCGTCTCTATATATTCATCCTCTACAGATTTCATACCACGGCCTCCCATGGATCTTGGCATGTAGAGAAGTGGTACAGACGCCCCAGGGTGTCTTGCGCCAGCATCGGTGAGAATTTTTCTGACTTCTCTATCTAACTCTTGTAGGTCATGCACAGTCCATTCAGTAGTGCACATGCAGTACGTAAGTGCTGGGATGGCAAACGTATTAGTGGCATGGATCTTTAATGGCTCGGACATAGGAGAGGACCATATTAACCACATTCTTTGCAGGAACTCTTTACTGACTTCATTACGAATTAATTTCGAATCATGACAAGTATGCTCATAAATGCCCAGAAATTTATATGGTCTGTCCTTACTTACTGCTCTAATTTTTGTAGTTTCATTCAGGTGTAAATCTGGCTGCTCTTCCAGTTTCCCTCTCTTCACATTCATAATGGCACATTTCTTTGCTCCCCACTCCATGTTCAAATCTTTCATACAGTTTTGTGTTAACTTTAAAACCAGGTGAAGTTTTTTCTCATTTGCAGCAAAGACTTTCAAATCGTCAATAAACATCAACTGAGTGATTTTAAGCCTTATTGGTTTACTTAAGATATAGCCATCGGTAGCTCTTATCTTCCAGGCAGCTGGATTGATATAAATGGTAAAGAGTTTCGGGCACAGAGAGTCACCTTGCAGTAAGCCTTTTCTAATGGTTACTTTGCTTGATTCTTGCATACCTGCTTTTGTTTTAGCTACCAGCGTTATAGAGCACTTGCCCGTTACCAATTTCATAATGATGGATATCAAATATTTGGGGAAGCTATGGATTTCTAGAACTTTTCCAAGGATGGTATGATCTACGCTGTCGTAGGCTTTTCGTACATCCACCCAAGCGCATGCCATGTTGCGTTTCTTCTCTTTAACATCCTCAAGAACAATCTTATCTATTAGAAGATTGTCAAGGCAGCCCGAGACCTCTTCCTTCGCCCCTCTTTGGTCCTGTTGGAGAAATTCATGACGCTTTAGGTGGTTGTCAACAATGGGGAGAGTTATTGATGTCGTAAGTTTGTATGTGGTGTTTAGGCACGTTATAGGTCTATGATTTGCGGAGCTCCATTCACCGTCTTTAGGAAAAAGTGTTGTTCGCCCCATATTTAGCCATTCTGGTAGTGCTTCATTTTCGTTGATAACAGATTCAATAACTTTTGCCAAATGTCCATGGAGGGATGTTATTTTCTTTAGCCAATAGTTTGCTATTCCGTCCGGGCCTGGCGCTGACCAATTCTTTTTCTTCTTAATGGCTTGTCTAATTTGTTCTTCTTTAATAGTCATCGAGTCTGTGTTATCAGAATTCTCTCGTACGCAGCTTGCCATGACTTCTTCAATTTCTTTTAACCATGGAGCACTCGGATTTCCATTTCCCTCAGTTTCCCACATAGGTCGCCAAAACTCCTCAGCCTGTTCTAAGCTTTCAAAGCACATTGAATCAGAGTCTTCACTACGATTACAATCATCCATCAATAGGTTAGGTTTCAGGTTGTTGGGGTCTTTCCGGATAGATTCTCGCATTATGTTATGTACCTTGGTTGGGGTGTTGATATACATCTTATTCCATTTTTTTGATTCATACCACTTTATCTTTCTTCTTCTCTTTCTTGCCATTCGTTTCAGTGTTGATTTCTGCTTTTCAATAAAGTTAATTATGCTTACACATGATATTTTGACACCTCTATTGTTTATTAAGTGCTCTCTATTTTTCTTTCCTTTCTTTGTTAGTTTCTGCTGTTGCAATCGATATATCTCTTCCTATCTCCTTTATTTCTCTCTCAATCTTGCTTACACACGGCGGCGTCCACTTTCTCTGCGTACCATTCACTGTCGCTCGATGCATGTTGGATTCTTTAGCCAAGCCTTGGCTCATTAACCACGCTATCGCTAGTGCATATATTATACAATTATAGTACCACAAAAGGTGACAAGCATTTGCATTTCTCCTGGTCGCCCATAGATTTTCGGCTACTTTATTTATTATCTGTAGATTTCTTTGGGAAGGAACTGTTTTAGTTCTAGTATTCCATATCCGATTTGCAAAATCCCCAACATGTGTTGATATTTTTTCCATGACGTTTGTAGCTTCATCTTCAATTTTCTTAGCTGTTTCTCTCTCCTTGGGTGTAAAAACAATTTCTGCATATTCAAATTCGCCGGTCTCAAGGGATTCGGCTTCTTCTTGCACGTTTGGTAAAATTTCTTCGTTTTCTTCTTCTTGTTGATTTTGTTGAGATATAACTTCTTGCCTAATCTGATTCTTCGATGCTAGGTTTTGTACGTTTAACTGATTTGCCCTCACTCGCAAATTGTCCTTGGAAAGCCTCAGATGTCCATATCCTTTCTCGTTCCATAGCTCTAACAATATGTCAACATATTTTTTCTTCTTACCGTTGGCATCTAATGGCGGAGTTTCCCCGTTTTTTATCTCGAGTGCTTTGCTCCTACAGTCCTGTAGATCCGAGAGCATCGTAGCTGTCCACCTGACCATTTTCTGATGTTATTCTATATTTCCCTATCTCGAGTCTTTTAAGAAGATGATGGTTTGTTCTTCTCGTCTGTTCCGCTTTGTGATTTGAGACGTTGATCTCCAATTCAGATCGAAATAACACAAAATTATTAAAGGTTTGTGATCGTTCAACACGCAACCTACTTATCTCGAAAGATAAGAGCTCAGTATGTCACCATACTTTAGTTCTTGAGGCTCGGTGCGTTGTCGCAAGGCTGGTTTTCGAGTCAAAAATGCGGAGCTCATCCGAACACGTCTGCTCTACTAGCCGCCATGTTCTTTCTTTCCGCCATGTTCTTTCTTTCTTTCTTTCTTTCTTTCTTTCTTTCTTTCTTTCTTTCTTTCTTTCTTTCTTTCTTTCTTTCTTTCTTTCTTTCTTTCTTTCTTTCTTTCTTTCTTTCTTTCTTTCTTTCTTTCTTTCTTTCTTTCTTTCTTTCTTTCTTTCTTTCTTTCTTTCTTTCTTTCTTTCTTTCTTTCTTTCTTTCTTTCTTTCTTTCTTTCTTTCTTTCTTTCTTTCTTTCTTTCTTTCTTTCTTTCTTTCTTTCTTTCTTTCTTTCTTTCTTTCTTTCTTTCTTTCTTTCTTTCTTTCTTTCTTTCTTTCTTTCTTTCTTTCTTTCTTTCTTTCTTTCTTTCTTTCTTTCTTTCTTTCTTTCTTTCTTTCTTTCTTTCTTTCTTTCTTTCTTTCTTTCTTTCTTTCTTTCTTTCTTTCTTTCTTTCTTTCTTTCTTTCTTTCTTTCTTTCTTTCTTTCTTTCTTTCTTTCTTTCTTTCTTTCTTTCAGCATTCAAATATACGGAGACCCCAACCTACATAGTTCCGGTCTCAATGTTAATCAACCTTCTTATAATAACCTATATATGCTTATCAAATTCATTAATAATTCATGACGAAAATTCAAAAGAAATTAATCTTTAATCAGCATCTTTAAATACGGATAAAACATTGATTAATAAAACATCAATGTTTTACCAAAGTTAATAGGCACTAGTGGCTCAAATTCAGCTTTTTCTAAGTTAATGATCTTATTTAACCTTTTCTACGACTCTTAAACAAGTGTTCATCAATTGCACTTACAATTTGATTAGTAAGTTAGTAAATGCCCATAAAGATCGGCCGCTCATATTTTAACTATTACTTGAAAAATCATTAAAGGAATACCGAATGGTTTTCCATGCAGGATAGCGTGATCCATGCACGCGGGATGTTGCGAGACTTTCGGAAAGCGTAAAAAACACGAGCCTGCGGCTCGTGTTTTTTACGCTTTCCGAAAGTCGAGCAACATCCCAAGTGCATGGATCAACGCTATCCTGCACGGAAATCATTTGGTATTTGTTTTATAAAATAACTGACTTCAAAAACGGGATATATTTATTCAAAAATCATGATGAAAATACGAATTCTCTCGAAATTCGTCAGCTACCAATCATATTTCGTTTCTAACATTTTGATGACGTTTCCAGTTTTCCACTCATGCGAAGTGGCCGAAATATGTTTTGGCCTTCGGCTTTGTTTTCGGCCGAATTAAAGAGAAAAAAATAGGTAAAAATGGTCAACTCTGAATATCGAAGACAGTAAAAAAGGTTGCAGCTACAGTAGTCAGCCGTCTCAACCCTCTGGATCATGTTTTAAAACATCGTTGGCCGTAAAAAGCTACTCAGTGTGCATGAACGATCTAAAGTCGGAAATACTGTATTTTGGATTTGATTGGCCGTAAAAAGCTACTCAGTGTGCATGAACGATCTAAAGTCGGAAATACTGTATTTTGGATTTGTGTTGAGAGCTTGTGGACGTTTCTCTCTCTGATATCGAAGTTTCTTCCTTTTACCAAGTGAGTGTATCAGGCAAGAATACAAGAGGTATTTATACAGACCTATATAATATATATACAGTACGCAAAATTTCGCTTTAAAATCTTGAACTGATCACAACTTGAACGTTTTGCTGTGTTTTCATGAGCACAAATCATCGTGTTTTTTTCTCAAGTTAGCATTTGTTGAACTTGTTCTTTGTGTTGAAGCTTCAGTTCAGCTACTACACATGCCTTTTTTTGTTTGTTTTAACATGGTTATATAAATACGTTGTTTATTTCAACGTTTTTGCTAATATAAATACATTACGGCAAAAGTGCTTTCGATTTCCGTGCAGAATACTCTGATCCTGTACGGCTATTGACCAATCAGCGCTTGCGTAGTATAAATGTTATTTTATAATAATAATTCATGAGGAAAACACAAAAGAAAATCATGACCGTATCGTGTCTTTATATCAATCTCGTACCCAGAGCCTGCGATCCTTTTGGTCAGTACCAAGGAACGGAGGCTCTGGGAAACTCCGATGAAACTCGGCACCTGATTGGTTAGTTCAATCAATCTCGCCCCAGTAATAAATAACAGTGAAAATTTCAAAACAGTGAAAATCCCGATAATTTACAAGTTAAAACTATTATTATTGTCGCTTTGTCGCCAAACAACATCTGTCGTCTGATTCGTCTCGTATTTATTCGCAGTTTCGTCTCAGAACTTTAAAAATAACATTAGAGAATGCAAGGTCGATATAATTTAGCCAAAATTCCTAACAGAAATACAATTCCTTACCTGAGCAGCTGAGCCGAGCCGATCACGTTCAACGCGGACAAATAAAACCTACAGCTCAAATCGTCCGGTCAACGATTAGGAGAAAAGCAAAGAATGGCCATTCTTACACGAAATGCTTTGTCGGGAGCCTTGTAAAACATGTTGATTTTATTCATCGGTAAACAATATTTCCCTGGTCTTCGGACTAGCGACGATCATCAACATGACAGTTACAAATTTATATGAGGAACTGGGAACCAGAGGACTGGGACCAAAGACCCCGATTTGGGGACTTTTTCATCAGAGTTTCCCAGAGTCTCCGTTCCTTGGTACTGACCAAAAGGATCGCAGGCTCTGGGTACGAGATTGGTCTTTGTATGTGACAAAGATACCTCCTGATTTACATATTAACTTTAACTTTGATTTTCGTCTTAAACAAGGTTATTTTTCAAACATACTACGCCAATGAACTTACCAAGTGGTTCGTTTTTGAAGCCATCAATAAACTCGCAGTTCGTGTTTTATCAGATACAAAAACACTCCCGGCTTTGCCTCCTGTCTTTATAGCTGATAAAACACTCCTGCTCGTTTATTATATACAGTATGTAACTCGGTTTATTTATATTATATCACATATCTGGAACCAACTGCCAACTACTGCTAAATCAGCTAGTTCTATATGTCTGAATTTCGTTCCCAAATTAAGGGAATGAGTTTTTCCGGTTGCTAATGCACTGTGTATAATTGAAGTATTTATCTTATCCGAGATATCTTATCTTATTTCTTATCCGAGAGGCTGTGTTTGCAGTAGTGTTTTCAGTACGAGTCATTAATTTCTTAAATATTCATTTCATTGTGTCGAGGGAATAGGATTGTTTGTCATTTTGTGAAAGAAATAGTATAGAGCGTTTTAACTCACGTGATCAATGGCCCATTGGGGTGGTGAAACAATGCGAAATATTTGAATAAGAAAGAGCTAATTTCCATACCGTACACCAATATGGCCGCCATTTCATTGTTTTGGTACACCAATATGGCCGCCATTTCATTGTTTTGGTACACCAATATGACCGCCGTGACGTAAGATGAAAACGCTCTATATGCAAACATGAAAATATATGGGTGGATGCACGCATAATTTTATTGATTTGTACATGAGTTTCATGGCAAGACGGTTTGGAGAAGCGTTGAGTGAAGAGGATAGCTCCAAAAGATTACGAAATGCAGTGTAAGGTGAAAGTCGAGGAGTAAAAAGATCAGAAATATAACTTGAACCTTGGACCTTGAAACATTTAAAGAATAATATAAGTGATTATTCAAATCTTCTCTGCTCTAGCGAGACTATATTAGCGACAGATAGACAGGTGTCGTATTTTGCAGTGGATCCTAAGTTAAGCAACTTCTTAAGCAACTTCAAGTGTCACGTACGATGTTGATCGACATAAGATAAACGCGAAATCACACATATAATATGACAGGCAGAGACGTTCATATATAGATACAAAGACGTAACAAGATACACGCATAGTCAGGGACATGCATATATATGAAGCGTCTATTCCACAAAAGACAATTCAGAAGAAACGAAACGGACAAAAAATCTACGCAAAAAACATTTGTAAGTAAATACATTAGGTAACTAAAGAGTTGTTGACATATGGGCCTATTATAGAGAAATGCAATATACTCTATAGGCTTGTTGGGTCGGACTATACTTTATAGCAATGCTACCAGTCAGAGTCTAGGCCAATGTTACTTTAATCAGTATTACACATTTTTTTGTGCTGTGTATTCTTTCTTACACTGACCCGCATTGTATTAATTCATATTAACAAGAGAACAAGGTCTCTGAAGTAAGGGTTGTCCTCAGTTGTGTCCATCAGTTACTACTTGTCTTCAGATGAACGTGAAAGACTAGGTGCTTATTTTATATATATATATATATATATATATATATATATCAGCGATGTTTTGCTAATTTTAGAAGTGGGGGGACGCTCTTGAAAATCAAATGGGCGTGGTCACTCGATTGGGCGTGGCCAATCGCCATGAAATTAAACAAGCGGGGGTTTAGTCCAATAGACATGCTTGTTAAAATATGTCACATTTATTCTAGTTAAACAAACAATATATTTGATAATTATAACACGTATGTAGAACAAGTGATAGCCAAAATTATTTGGACGGTGTCGAACGGCGTTCACTGAACTTCACTCATATTTAATCCCTGCAGAAAACACCACAATACCGCAATACCGAAAATCCCAATGTCCCCCTCTTATAACATATGAGGCTGAACCAGCCGTAGTAAACATAACATTTCTGATTTCAGAGACTTTTTAATGTTTAGGTATTCTATAAGGATAAAATTTGCTTATCGATTATCCTTGACAATAATCCTAAACGTAGTGTTTAAAAGTAATGAAATGAACTCAAAACATGAAAAAACAGTCCCAGCATATGTTATCTTCCCGTTATACTTTAATAGACACGATGTAATTTGCATAGGGGCCCAAATTGAATACGAAAATAATTTGCAGTGCACAAGCAAGACTAATTAAAAATTCAAAAATTACATAAAAGCTAAAAGTCTGTATTAAGTATATTAAAAGATGCTAAAAAATCTAAGATTATCCAAAGTCAAATTCCACAGATTAAATACAGATTGTTCTCCCGATGCAGCCGTTCATTATATTATCTAAACGTTTTTTTTATTTCAAACGCTTCTATACATTTCCGTTTATCTTGGTGTGTAATGTTTGTATGTAAAATTTTTCAAATGATAGCAGAGTGCCAGAGTGATCGGGTAATGCATTCTTATGGGACTTCAGATGTTTGCATACAATTTGTTGGTCCATCGTGAGATGATCTTTGATTCGTGACCCAATTGTTCTACCGGTTTCACCAATATATACCCTTCTGCAATGTGAACACGTAATTCATAAACTAATTCATAAACACGTAATTCGTAAACTTTTTAAGTACTATTAGTTAAAACACGTACTGCGAATGTTTTAAATGGCTTCAAAAACTATCCATAGAAATCAATTTTGAAAATTGAAGTTGTCTGAGCCGCAAAATCAAAGAAAAAGTTCATCGAAAACAGCGAGCGTTTCTCGACATAGTCAATCGAGATATGGTCTGGAAACTCAGCTAAAGTCTTTGGTCTATCTTTTTGTTCGCCTTTATGCATTTTTGTGCACGGTGCACGGTCACTGAACACATTGTATTTTGGTATAATGAACGAATTGTCCAATAGCAACGTTTCAGTTCAATCACTCAACCGTGCTATTTAAATATTAATAAACCTAAAACAAAGGTTGTGCACGGTGTAAGGTACGATTCAACATAAAATCACAGCTCATTATAGGAGCTTTGAAGTTTGCCGAGTTTCCAGACCATATCTCGATTGACTATGTTCTGGACTATCACATGTAGAGACACGTCACAGTCATGATTTTTCTTTGTGTTTTCCTCATGAATTATTAATGAGTTTTTGAATTTTACATACAAACCATACAAACCAAGATGAACAGTATAGAAGCGTTTGAAATACAAAATCGTTTAGATAATATCATGAACGACTGCATCGGGAGAACAATCTGTATTTAATTTGTGGAATTTGACTTTTGATAATCTTAGATTTTTTAGTATCTTTTAATATACTTAGTACAATCTTAGACTTTTAGCTTTTATGTAATTTTTGAATTTTTAATTAATCTTGCTTGTATGTATAGGGCGTAAATATTGCAAATAAGTATTTCCCATTGAAGAAGCCTTGATCGGCGAAACGTCTGGGAATAAAAATCTTTCATGTCTGAAGAAGTCTAATAAGTTTATTTCTGTTTATATATATATATATATATATATATATATATATATATATATATATATATATATATATAAACAGAAATAAACTTATTAGACTTCTTCAGACATGAAAGATTTTTATTCCCAGACGTTTCGCCGATCATGGCTTCTTCAATGGGAAATACTTATTGGCAATATTTACGCCCTATATATACAAGCAAGATTAATTAAAAATTCAAAAATTACATAAAAGATATATATATATATATATATATATATATATATATATATATATATATATAATTTCGAATTTATGTACTCTCTGGATTTAAGTTTTTAAAGGTATATTTATTTAGTTTATTTTTTACTTATTTATTTATTTATTTATTTATTTATTTATTTATTTATTTATTTATTTAACTTCCAATTGTACTATAATAAGTAAAATCCAGATCAGAAATCCAGATCAAATTCTCGCTAATCTTCTTCCAAATCAGATTGTTTATCTAATGAAACGATCGCTATATTTCATGGACGTCTTAGCTAGTAAGTAAAGCTATTAGAATCACATGCACCAAGAGAAAACTCGAATCTGTTAATCTGAATGGTTCATTTTGGAACCATAAACGCAATCAAGGGCGCAAACAGGATTTTTGAAACGGGGGTCGTTTAGGACAAAGTGACGACACAAATCTAGGGGGTGCTGTGGCATAGCCCCGCGGGAAATTTTTGAACTTTGGGTCTGTAAAATGGCATTTCCTGCATTGAAGACACTTTTGACCAAAGTATAAAGGTTTTAAATCACATGTTTTAGGCGTCAGAGAGAGTAGAAGAAATTTTTGGCTTACAAAATTTTCCTCGCACCCCCCAAAAGGGGGTCGGTTGCACCCCCTGACCCCCCTCTCGTTGCGCGCCTGCACGCAATCTTTATGTATAGTCTTCTATATATATTACATATTCTTCATATATTACATACTCTCAGTGAGCAAGGTCTTTAAGTGCCTATATCATGGCTGGGAATTTTACATATTTTTGATATTTGGAACTTTCTGAAAAGATTTATAACATATCTTCGTTTTCTAAAATTTCATCTTCATGGACTTTTTCGCTGTTAAAGTTAGCGGAAGTGACGTCTACGTCACTGTGTAAAGTAGTTTTGATATATATATATATATATATATATATATATATATATATATATATATATATATATATATAGACAAATTTCTCGTAGAGTCACTTCCGTCAACTTTATCAGTGAAAAAGTCCATGAAGATGAAATTTTAGAAAAGGAAGATATATTACAAATATTCTCAGAAAGTTCCAACACAATCCGCGCAAGAAAGTTGACATATTCATTCATTCTCGATATCTAAAAGGTTCACAAAGTTCTAAACGATCTAGGTCCTAGGATACAAGTTCAACATCGAATGTTAGAAGTCTAAGGATGATCAACTTTTAATAAATCTGCAGCAGTTTATTTAAACGTGTTGACCACACGACTTTCTTGAGTTGAATAGAGAATTAGCCAATGTGTGGATACAGAAGATAAAATTGTGTGGATGGCTCTTTTATTCAAACTTATCTTGTCCATTTAACTACCAATTTCAACTGAAGCAGAAAGGGGTGTGACGGAAACACTGAGACATACGGGGGTGGTTCAGTTGCTTAGAAAAGAAAAACTGAATACAATTATATAGATAAAGAGAATGTGCCGCTGGGAAGAGTAACCCCTAGCTCCCAAAAGTAATATTCCTAAAGAGCACCGAATATTTCTACCATAATTAGAAAGACTGTATAGCTGGTAGTTGGAAACCGGTAGTTATTTTCATTTTGTTTTTCTTCCGCATGTTTTGGTGTTTTTAATGTGTTTTTTCCTTGATCATGGTTTCTTTCAATGACGAGGATTGTCCATTGTTAAGCAAATGTTCTAGAAAGTCTAGAAGATTACGCGGGTATTATACTCATGATATAGAATGAAGAATAAATAAATTAATATCGAGAGATTTCCATGTAGAATTCTAGACTTTCTCCAAGTGGCATTCGATCGACACTCCGACTCTCAAATCTTATAATAAGTTATGTAGATGATTTTACTCCTCAATCCTTTTAGTGTAATACCGAAACGTTTTTAAATGCATAAAATTACCCCCAATTAGCTCATTCGTTTAATTGGTGTAATTTATCACAAAGCACTCAGGGGGCCGCGGAAGACATGAAAAATGGCGATGGAGGAAGGTGTAGCGAAACCCAAAACATTTCAAGGAGTCTAGTGTCTTTATATGTTTTGTATATATATGGGAACAATGTTTTTCCGTGTGCAGTGTAGTATACATCAGCAATAAAATGGCTTCGACCTAGGGGTAACAGTGTGTGCTCTCCTGAAAGTCAGAAAATTCTCGAATTCTTTAACTTCTCAACAGGTATTACCTGTATTTTAATATTACTAATCTCGTATTCTCCTTCCCAACGTTGAGACCATTGTTTTCTGCTCCCCTGAGGACCAAAAGCAATATAAAAACGCTGTGAAAACGCATACGTGTGAACTCTTTCCTGTCCGACTTGATCTTTGGTATTTGCCAGACGAAAAATTCACCTCTGCATGGGGAAGCCCTCGGACAGGAATGAGTTATAAACTATCTCTCTAACTCTTTCCTGTTTCTTCTCGGAGGGTTGTGGTTAGGTTTAGGTCCACCGGGGGTTGTGGTTAGGCTTAGGGTTGCAAGAGGGGTTGTGGTTAGGTTTAGGGTCAAGTTTACATGGGGATTGGGATTTCATTTCTTTAATATTCAGGATTATCCAAGACACGTCTTAATATCAGCTCCGGAAAAACTGCCCTATTAAATATTTGTTTTGCGAAAGCACAGAGTTGCCTACAGTATAGAGGCTATAGCGAATACGATAGTTAGTTGACTGATAAAGGGAATACAGCGCATCAGGAATGCTATAATTCAATCATGTGAACATTGCATGTACTTATAGTGTAAAAATGGTCAGTCTATGGAGACACCATGCACACCATGAGTCAAGGGGTGAGTGGACAATCACATAAGGACTTTTATATAAGCCTATATTATAAAATACAAAATATATTATAAGGTCCTTGACATTCCAGATGTCACAATTAACTCCAGGCTTCCAGGGCGTTCTACTAAATAGAAAGTATGTTGTTTGGAATGCATGACTAACCAGACATTTCATTGTGAGTGAGCATTATAGTAGCATTGAGCAGAGTTTGATCGATCTTAGAAGTCAACAACAATGCAGTTCAGGTAAATAGAATCTATTATCAATAAATGTGATAATGTAGCGAGTAACCATTATTTAATCAACATGCTTTATAATTTGCGGCAAGAAAAACGCAGCGTCAATACCAACTGTTTCGTTTGTGCTACATGTAGTTCCTTGATTAACTTACTAGGTGAACTATTTTACGCTAATAAACAAGCAGTATGGAGCAAAAGAATGTTTGAAGGTTTTTCACTGTTGACTGAATATTATGGAAAATATGCATTTCTGTCATCACTATTTAGGAAAGGAACATATAAATGTCGTGTAAACACCATACGTTTCAAACTATCCATCCCGACATGTTGTAAAAATTAAGAAACGTTCTAATGCGTTTAGTAGTCTGTTATATGTATACAACATTACGCAACATTAACAATTCTGTTCACTGGCCATTAGTTTTAGAATACACAAATATTTAAGTATCATTGTTGAAAAACTGTCATCAAAAGAGGAGAGTTGACCTCATAAGGAATGTTTGTTTTTGCTGAATTTTATGAGCATGAAAATGATCATGGCTAATTCTAGAGTAACTATCGAAAAAAGAACTGCGATTTCAGATATTATTCTAATAAGCCAATATCCGTCACTGGGAACGGTATGATATCACAACCACTAAACCAAAAATGGTGAATAATTTGTAGACCCGGAAATACCAAGTGTGGTAGTTCAGCCCATTTTCTTCCTCAAATTGATTGTATATACTAATTGTGATCAAGCTCTGAAATTGAGTGTGGGAAAGCTCTCAAACTGAGTGTGGGATCCCACACGTGGCCATGGATGTTAAACTAAAAAGTGTACAAGGAAAAACCCAGTTGGGGTGTTGTACTTTTTTCCGGAGGGTTGTGATTAGGCTTAGGCTACCGGGGATTGTGTTAGATTTATAGTTTCCGGGGGGGGGAGTGGGTGGTTTGGGGTTGGGGTGGGTGGTTAGGAATTAGTTTTTTAATTCGTTGAAATTGACTGATTACAATTAGTATATACAGTCAATCTGAGGAACGAACAGCTCCTTTAATCTTTTGTTCGGTTTTATTAAACGGCCTTTTGTAACTAAAGATATTTGACTAGATTGTTTATTTTTCATTTTTACTCATGGCTAGTTGTTGTTTTCCGCCGTACGAATGCGGAATGCTTTTTAAAGTTTTAAACAAAACGAACAGTTTGATTTAATTTCTTGACTGAACAAACTTCGTGCACGTTTTGTAAAGACAATGACTTTTACAGTTTTACAATAGCAACAAATTAACAACTACTATTCATAATTAGTTCGGCAGCATAGCACAACCAATCAGTATTTAAAATCCACGTTTAGCAAAGCGTGATAAAATTATTCAATAAATAAACCTTTTCGAGCCTTCACAGTTCGCTCAAGACCGGTGGCCGGTGGTAAAAAACATTTTGTGGGAGACTGAAACCTACTTGCAAACCGCGCAAGGGCCAACACCGCTGCCAAACGTTTTGCGCATGCGCGACGTCCGAGCTCGTCCTTGGAAAAAGAGCGGGAAAACACTGAAATATTTGGACTGGTCCGAGAGTCCGACACAAAAGTTAAAATTATAAGCATACCACCAAAACGATAAGGTAGGTAATTTGTGCATGGCTTCCTTTTCAATATTGTAACATATTCTGAATTTACCCCTTCGTAATTTTCTTTACCCTTTTTTTAAAACACAAATAAATAGTCCAGTCTTACTTAATCTTCACTGTCTGGTTGTTGTCGCCACGGCTAGTTCCCACTTCTCTTGCATTGTTTACTCAGCGAATTCACGCATGCGCAAACGTTTGGCAGCGGCGGTGTTACAGGGGCCTAGAACTTTGCTTACATCGAGTTCACTGGGCTAGCCGGTTAACCGGGCTCACGCGATTGATTAGGATCGTACTGTGGTTTTAAAACTCGCATAAACTAAATTTACAAAGAAGAATTGGTCTAGTTTAGATGTGAACGAATCTTAACATTAATTCAAATCCCTGCGGCCGCAACATGTCCTCCTACCTAGAATTACCAATAATCAGTAAGTGTGAAACGGCCTTGAATTACCAACAATTGGTAATTGTAGGTAATTCTCTGTCCCACATGCGGGATGTTAAACTAAATTGCATATATAATGAAAAGACAAACGTTCTCTGACCAAATATTTAAATTTAATTCGAGCCTGCAGCCTTCAACAGGATAATAAAAATGAAATATAAAACCATATATACATACAAATATTATGGAACGCCTAGTAATCCAACATGGTCTCTCGTTCCGTATGATGATATATAACATACAACCCAACACGCGTGTATGATGCATTTCATCATACATGAGCATGTTTCTAAGATGCGCCAATTAACGGATTAAAACTCACTGCGCATCCCACAATCGTTGTCAAGAACTGTTGACCATAAATTACCAACACTATTAGGGGGGTTCGACGGGGAGGAGGTGGCTTGAAAAACCCCCTGACACTTTTCAAGTTAGGGTTAGGGTTCCCCCGGGAAATTCACATTTTTGAGATTAGGGTTCGGGGGGGGGGAAGGGTTTCATTAATAACCCCTTTATTAAAAAAAAATGCACATGTATGATGAAATGCATCATACACGCGTGTTGGGTTGTATGTTATATATCATCATACGGAACGAGAGACTGTATTGAGTAATCTGATACAATGTTATTAATCTAATGAGTTATTTTATTTAGTATAATGCTATACTGTTCGGGTAATGGTTTTGAGTTATTGTCCAATTCAGGAATCAATGGAATCAATCAATTCATTGATTCCTGAATCGGACAATAACTCAAAACCATTACCCGAACAGTATAGCATTATACTAAATAAAATAACTCATTAGGTTAATAACATTGTATCAGATTACTAGGCGTTCCATAATATTTGTATGTATATATGGTTTTATATTTCATTTTTATTATCCTGTTGAAGGCTGCAGTCTGGCAGCCGAAAGCTCGAATTAAATTTAAATATTTGGTCAGAGAACGTTTGTCTTTTCATTATGTATAATCCTGGCCGCGCTCCGTCAATTTTTTCATAAATTGTATATAACTAAAAAAACAGTAGGGGTGTCACTTATAGGCTGGAAGTGACAAGAGGTTTCTTTCACACGGCTTTTTCTCAAAGAAATGTTTTGAGCTAAAGTTAGAACTTTAAAAAGCTATAATTAGCGAACACGAATTTATCAGAATCATCTAAAAATTGATATTCGAGTAAATTAATATTGTGGTGACAAGAGTCAAAGAGTGTGTCTGGGAATTGTAAAATTTTCCGAATATTTATCGTTTTACGGCCTTTTCGACACCATTTTTTGTTGCTTGTCTTGTTATGAGCTGAGAAGAACTAAAGAATAGGAAGTGATCTCTATCAAGTGGAAAAAAGATAAGCTCGGCATGTCGACGAGCCAAGGCTGATGTGTTTTCCAACAGCTCTACAGTCCCTTGGCACAAAATTGAAAAAAATTTAACTAATATGGTCCTTGGTTATCAGAGAGAGAAACGTACGTATAACATTTGTCCAAAGATGACGCGAGTTTTCAAGTGCTTGGTGCTGTGAGCAGCTGTCATATCTTGTGTATTGTCGTTGTGATACAGGTTTAGCACACAGTCTGTAAAAATGGTTTAGCTACGCTATAAGCTATCAGACGTGTATAGTACAACCTCGATAGGTATTCTACAGGCATTCAGATACCGACTCTCCTCGCCTGTTTTCAGTGTTCAAAAGCTTTTATTTTAAAGGAAGTAATCTCTTATCATGTGGAGCTTGGCAGCTGGTCATTAGAAGAAGACTTTGTTTTCATTATCAGCTGTCAACAAATTTCGTCTGCATGTGACCGAATGGGAAGAGATTGGTTGCCGTAGCAAGGTGTCAAAAAGTGTGTGTGTGGGGGGGGGGGGGGCCCCCAGTAGTGGCAATTAGTGACCGCATTTGTAGGGGGTCCTCCTCCGGAAATTTTTGAAATCTAGAACCTCGGAAACACCATTTGCAGTAATTTGAGCGAACGTTTTCATCTAATTCTACAGCGAATATAGTTGAAATTTTACTGTAAAAACGAAGAAATTATCACATCAACATACCCTACAGATTGCCAAAATCCAGCCCTATCTAGCTCTATGATTGGTTCATTTTCGCCATGAGATTCGAAAGCTGAGCCCACAAATTCAGAAAAGCGGTTGTTTTTTGGTGTAGCATATTACAAACGATTGAAGCCGAACTAGAAGCCTCTGAGTCTCGCCAGATTTGCGGAGAATTTTTTTGCGTACTACAACAGACGATTAATTATTTGTTTATCTAATGTCTAACGTAAAAAGGTGAGGTCTCACAAAAGGGCAGGGGTTGCAACCCCCCAACCCCCAACCCCCCAACCCCTCAACCCCCCAACCCCCTTAGTTGCGCCCCTGTTTTTCCATGATACGTTGGCTGTAGTCTCACATCTGCACTTCGTAAGTTGTAGCAACGACTCCGGAAAGATCCGCAAAAATACCTGAAAATCCAAGGATTTTTGAAAGTTCAAAAATCTCGTACTCTTTTCAGGGAGTGATTTGCCTCTCGATTAGAAGTTTACAGGTTCGATTCCTGTCTGGGACTCATTTTTTTGAGTAATTAAGCTTGACGAAACCTTTGTTACGCTACCGCTTAGGAGCATACATATATATTACTATGAATTTACAACCTTTCAAGCTTTAATAATAATAATAATAATAATAATAATAATAATAATAATAATAATACTCTTTTTTTATGTTGCATAATGAATCAGCCGAAATTAAAATTTCGGCTGGTATTAACTCATGTGGGGTTAATAAATATTCTAACTATTTAACTATGATACAAGATACTATAAATAAGAAAACACGGTACATTTATATACTACATATATGACTGGATTTATCCGAATCCAATAAAAAATGATAGAGATCGTGTTTATAAGAGTTAAGAGAAGTATGTTCTTCTTTAATATGTCTTGGTAGACTGTTCCAGTCCCTGGCAGCATAGTACTGAAAAGTACTTTGGCCAGCCGTTGTTTTTGCTTTGGGTAAATGTAATAAAGTGGAATCACACAAACATTTATTATGAATATTGGTTCGTCTGGATAAATAATCCACTAACTTCTATGGGCATTGCAAATTATAAACTATTTTAAAAAATAATATAAAACGAAGAAAACGTCTACGATTATACAATGATAAAAGGCCTAACTTATTACGCATAACCTGTGAACATGTTCTTCTGTTTACCTTAAGTATGCATCGCATAGTCTGGTTTTGAAGTCGTTCGAGTTTATTGGACATATTTTTCGAACAATCAAGCCAGACTATACAGCCATAGTCCAGTATTGGCAAGATATAGGGTCTGTTTGTAGATCCTTAGCAGAACATTCAAGGGCAGGAAAGCAGATATTCTATTTAATAATTTGAGCTTAGGGTACACACGTTCGACAAATGATTATTCCATGTTAATGCGCTACCACATGTAAGCCGAGATATTTATAATTGTTACTTCTTCCAGCCTATGGTTGTTAAAAAGCACTTCAATATTCTCTGCATTTTTCTTCAGGGCAGGGCGAGATCCAATCTTTATTACCTTTCCATCCGACCCTCATTAGCTCAATAGTTTGAGTATCTGACAAGTCATTAAAAGGTTGCAGCCTGCAAGTTCGATCTTTATCTGGCTCTCAGAAATATGTTGTGAGTAGTTGAGCTTGACGAACGTCTAAGGAAGCCATTTCAAGAAATTTGTTACCGCTCGCTCACTTTTTCCCCGATTTGTCTCAAATTTGCAACAAATGTAGTTAAGTATGTGACGGACACTATCGTATTATACAGTAAATAAGAAATAAAATATTGTTGCAGATATACTCATTAGTTTAAAATCACAGTACCTTCACGCCGCGGTTTAAGGCGGTCAATTGGTTTTACCAAAAAGCTTTCAATTTATCATATTTACACTTCTCAATGTTTGTTCTAAAAAAGTGTGTTCGCATTTTTTTATGAATGTAGTGGTTTAGCAGCTAGGATATTTTATTTCTCGACCTATGTTGTGGCACAAGCAATTGACAAATAAAAGCTTGTAACTCAGGTAATTTTTACGTAAATAAAACGCGCGAACACGCTTTTTTAGAACAAACATTGAGAAGTGTAAATATGATAAATTGAGAGCTTTTTGGTAAAACCAAAGACCGCCTTAAACCGCGGCGCGAAGGTACTGTGATTTTAAACTGATGAGTATATCTGCAACAATATTTTATTTCTTATAAGAAATAAAATATTGTTGCTGATATATATATATATATATATATATATATATATATATATATATATATATTTACTGTATAATACGAGTGTTCGTCACATACTTAACTATACTTGGTGCAAATTTGAGACAAATCGGAAAAAACTGAGCGAGCGGTAATAAATTTCTTGAAATGGCTTCAGTCTAGGGTATTCTGTAACCTTAAGATTGTCGCGGAATAAATACGACAGGTAAATAAATACTCCTTCTAACCGCGTGTATTTCTCTATTTTTAGGCAAATGGTTAATTATTCGATTCCTCAGACAACACGAAGCCAAACAAGTTCTGGGGGTGAAGAGGTACCCGTTAAAGCCATCACAATCGTCCTAGCTATCCTCATTGTCCTCTCTGTCCTCGGAAACTCCTTAGTCTGCTCTGCATTCGTCATCCAACCACGCCTAAGACGAGCACTCTATTTCCCAGTCATCAGCCTCGCCATTGCAGACATATTGTGCGGTCTTGTAGCGATGACGTCATACCTCGCGAAAAAACACGTTTTCGGCGGGAAGAAAGAACAAGTGGTCTGCGATGTATCGCGTTTTTCGTATTTTGTGACGGAGTATGCGTCTGTCTTTAGTCTTACGATTATAAGCGTGGACCGAGCTCTGGCTATTATACGACCGCTGACCTATAAAACGACAGTCACTTCAAAACGGATGAAGACAATATTAGCAGTTGCATGGTGTTACGTTATACTGGTGTCTTCTTTACCATTTTATTGGCGAAAAAACAAATCAAGAAAATGTTCATTTCGACCAACCAATGCATGGAGTATCTCTGTGATTATAGTCAATGTTCTTCTTCCGTTTCTTATTATTCTAATGTGTCAACCATTCATTTATGTTATTGCTATCAAACATTCTCTCACTATCAAAAAACAAAGACAAGTTGTGTTACGCACAGGCCGTAATTCATCTCGGAGAGCCAGTACACCGCGAACTGAAGCCTGGGTGGTTGAACGCAAGGCGACAGTCGGTCTTTCTTGTGTGATTGGTGTATTTATAATCTGCTGGGGACCTTCCTCAATTTATTACTTCTTGCAAAAAGTCAGTCCTGGTCGTTTCTCAGGCACATTTGGTGATAGACAAGGTACATTCAATGCTGTGGTAAAACTCTTGACTTTTGCTAACTCTTGTTTCAACCCCATCATCTACGCCTGGATGAACAAAGATTTCAGGCACGCCTTCATGCGGGAATTGAGCCGACGATTGTATCGATCAGCGGTGGAAAAACAGGCGACCAATACCGCCAGCCATCACGAGCATATGCGCTTACATGTAAAGCAAACGACCAAGCTCATTAATTCAAAGCTTATTAATTCGATAGAATCTAACCAATCCTAAGTAGTGATCATCTTACGAACTTCTCATGCAAGGAATTATAATCGGAAGCTGACGAATAATAAAACGCGCGAGAGCTACTGCGAGTGACTGGGTACTAGGACCAAGATCTTCCATGACGAGTTCTCGTATCAGTCGTCTTGTTCGCCTAGATATTGAACTAAATTGTACGAAAGATGACAGGCTTGTTACATGTTCGAAAGAACAAAAACTTTATTTAAATCTAGGTTTTATTATGTTCAACACAAATTAACGTACACAAGTTAATATTGTACCTGATATTTTTAATATACCAAGATATATAATTTATGGTAAAAAAGTTAAACAACTAAAAATTATAACCGTCCAATTTGTTTATGTTTCTGAAAGTGAAGAATATCTAACTGTATGAGTGAGTGACTGAATGAATGGATGAGTGAATGGATATGAATGAATGAATGAATGAATGAATGAATGAATGAATGAATGAATGAATGAATGAATGAATGAATGAATGAATGAATGAATGAATGAATGAATGAATGAATGAATGGGTGAGTGAGTGAGTGAGTGAGTGAGTGAGTGAGTGAGTGAGTGAGTGAGTGAGTGAGTGAGTGAGTGAGTGAGTGAGTGAGTGAGTGAGTGAGTGAGTGAGTGAGTGAGTGAGTGAGTGAGTGAGTGAGTGAGTGAGTGAGTGAGTGAGTAACTGAATGAATGAATGGATGAGTGAACGGGTGAATGAATGGGTGAATGGGTGAATCGGAATGAGCGTGAATTGGTGAACGAATGAGTGAATGAATGGGCGAATGAAAGGATGAATGAATGAATGAATGAATGAATGAATGAATGAATGAATGAATGAATGAATGAATGGGTGAATGAATGAATGAATGAATGAATGAATGAATGAATAAATGAATGAATGGGTGAATGAATGATTGAATGGGTGAGTGAATGGGTGAATGAATGAGTGAGTGAATGGGTGAGTGTGTTCAAAATGACTCGAAAGGTTCCAGTTCTTCCGCGGTTTTCCAAAGGATGTCGTCAAATGTTTTTCCAACTACGTCGTTGTTTAAAATTTTAGCGGAAAACGTAATTTAGTCAAAAACATCATATCGATCGTCAAACTCCAATGTGTGCCGGTATTTTTGTAATTTTCTAAATCAACTAATAAATAATTGCATGGTTTTATAAAAATGTGCATGCACCCACCGCTACTACCTCCTAGGTATCCCATTTGAATCCTACACCGACCACCAGTCTCACTTATTCCTATAAGGGAAATGCCGAAGTGGAAAGACATTGCTTTGAAGTCCAAGGTTTCCAGCTGTGCACCATAAAGTACATGCCAGCAAGACCAATCCCTATGACTACCAATCCCGCCACCCAATGCCACTCATCCATTATACCGAGACCGAGACGCGGCTTGAAGACATGGTTATTGATCGACCAAGGAGATGAACTGTACATTAGCAAGATAGTCACATATATCACTTACCCGACGCAGTCATCCTAAAGATGGTGCAACAAGCTACACAGCAATACCCAATTATGCAGAAACTGATCGCATACATCAACAAGGGTCATATTACAGAAGATAAAGATCTACGCCACAGACAGGAGTTCCAGGAACTTTCATGCTGCAGTGGAGTGATTCTGCGAGGAGACAAGCTACTCATCCCATGTGCTGAAGTAACCCCAGGTACTGGAAGCCTTCGAACCTAAGTGGTAGATACAGCACATGAGGGCTACTAGGGAGCAGTCAAATGTAAAAAAATATTAAATTCAGAGCCAAAATCTGGTTTCCGCATCTGGACAAATTAAAATGATGAAGTCCCGAGTCAACAATTGCTTAGGCTGCCAAGCAACAACATATAAGCCATCCCGAGATCAACTGAAGCCGCCACCACTCCCAGAACGACCTGGCAGCACCTGTATATGGACTTTTGGGGGCCACTGCCCAATGGAGACCACTTGCTAGTGATCATAGACTGATGAATACTCCCGGTACAAAGAGGTGAAATTTGTTGGAAGTAATAGTGCCCAAGCCGTCATAGCCCACCGAGTCTTCTTCACCCATAGTTTCCCAGAAATCAGGTAAAAACAGATGAAGGGTCCCCATTCAACGGCCCACCACCAGTACATGCAATATGCATGGGCAGGTGTTCGCACCGGCAAAGTCATGGTCAACCCAGAAGACCCAGAGGAAAATGGCTTGGCTGAAAATTTTATGAAGGCAATGAACAAGACATCAGTGGCACATTATTGCTCACATCGAAGGAAAGAACCACAAACAAGAAGTCTACACGTTCCTGCGACATTACCGTGCCACACCACATAGCTCTACCGGTAGAGCACCAATAGAAGTACTCTTCAATCCAAAATTCCAAGTGCGATTCCCTCAGAAACACGAACCAACACAAGACCCATAGATTTGACACCAAGACCAAATGGCAAAAGTCAAACAGAAGCAGTACAAGGATACCAAGAAAAACTCAAGCCACACAACATCCAGATAGGAGACCGAGTGCTTCTACTCCAAAAGCAAACCAAAACAACCCAAGATACGACCCAGACCCATACAGAGTCATTTCCATCAAGGGCACCCAAATCACAGCCGCCCAAAGCAAGTCATCACCACTCCAATAAGACCTAAGTACTAAACCTACACGAAGATGACATATTCACCTACGATAGCGCACCTACAGCACCACAACCCGCACCACGACAACTTGCACCATCACCAGCAGTTACCAGACCATGTACAGCAGCAGCACCAACATCAATACCCAAATAGACACCTGCATCCCAACGTTAACCTATACCTACCATGACAACAACGAAACAAACACTCACCCAAACGATACAATTAAACCCACAAAGCGGACTGTAGACCTAAGCCTATTTAAAGAGAAGAGAAAGAGAGAAATTGAAAGAACAAAAAAAAAGAAAGAAAGTGTTATACACAGTTAAAACAAAACAAAGGAAGAGAGTTTAAGAGATAGATAGATAGAATAATTTTATTTAACCACGCTTACATCATCAGTCAGCAAAAGCTGGTTTCCATGATGTGCGTGTATAAGAACATGAACAAAATTAGATTATTTACAAATCAAGAGTTAAGTAGAAAGTATAAGAGTAATTTAAATATTTACATGAGTATGTAAATTAGTATAATTTGAGTAATAATAAACATGGAAGAGTTTTACTCTCTCTTATGTTTGCTGGTAGGGAGTTCCATATGGAGGCTCCGTCGAATATAAGACTCTTTTTCATACTGTTTGTGCATGGTTGTGGCAAACAAACTGTAGTAGCACTGTCACGAAGATTTTGATTCAAAACATCTTTTTTGAATGTAAAGAGGTCATTGAGACACTTTGGCCCCATGTCGTTTAATATTTTGAACATTATTTTAGCTTTAGCTTTTTTTCTCTGTTCTTTAAGTAGTGGTTCCCATCCTAATGCAGTTTGCAATATGTATATATATATATATATATATATATATATATATATATATATATATATATATATATATATATATAAGTGAGTTTTGGTTCACGAAATGTTAGAGAGTGCTCAATACCATATAGATAGAGCAAAATATATAAAGCATGAAGTAAAGTTACCTTAAAGTCTTCGATACCAGAGGTTTCACCCTAAACGGGATCATCAGGTCGCCTGATGATCCCGTTTAGGGTGAAACCTCTGGTATAGCGAAGTTAACACAAAGACGTTTCAATTCCCCTTTAACGCGAAGTCGTTTAAGTGAAGCGAATATTGCATACGTTACACTCTCCACATACTTAAATAAATGCGCAATCGAGTGATTGTAAATATATTTAAATTATTTTTTAGATAAATCAAGCTTTTTCAATTGCATTGTCTTCTGGCGATCATTTTAATTGTAATATCTTTTCAATAATTCATGCAAAGACGTCTTAATCAATAAAATTACTTTTGTTCGAGAAATAAGGTGCATTTAAAACCTTCAAACTGCCCTAACAATTCTGTTAACAACAAAATGTCAACATTTCACTCAATTATCGCTATTATTGACGAAAAAACCCCAACTAAATAACAGCTAATTTTCATTAACGAAAAATGTTTTCCCGGACAATCATTTTCAAAAGTCTTGGGACATTTGCGTCATTTTTCGCTTTTCCAACTCCCCCAACCCCCTGTTCAATGTTGTATACCATGTTTACGCTGAACTTTACCAAAATTGTTCACGTGTTTCATTAGGCAACATTGTAAAGGGAGGGGGAGGGAGGGATTGTGTACATATCGCAAAAAAGACGTTGTTGAACGAGTATATTTAGAAAAGCTCAAGTGTCCCAACTACTTTTGAAATTGATTGTAGGCCTTCTATTTAGTTATATATTTGAGGCCAGGATGGCCAAGAGGACTGGGGAGAGACAACAGGAAATAGAAGGCCTAGTAGATTTCCCAATCAAAACCATGATGTCCAGATTGATTAAAACCAGATTGAGGGCTGTCAGATACACACAAGACAAGGACTATTACATTTAACTTGTAAATTGTCGGGATTTTTGCTGTTTTGAATTATTTCATGTGTTCAATTGTATTTGGGGTCTGTTGTGTATAATTATGTGTTCATAAGTTAGCAAGGTGCACAGTTGCACAAAATATTACTGTTTTTAAACGCTAACTATAACCAATCAGATGACGAGTTTCATCCGGCCTGGTCGCCATCGTCAGGCCGACCCATAATTGAACTCTAAGTAAACTGGAACGCTAACTCCATAAGACAGGCCCTATGATTGGGTGAAGTCAAACTTTCGGTCGCTGGGGGTCGCCATTGCACGTCTGACGTCAACAGAACCTATGAGGGGCACAATGAAAAACTGAAAACTCGCTGCAAAAAATAACCATTTTTTAAACCTAAAGCTTTTTTATAGATGATAACGAAGAAGATAGTATGTATTGGGCTTATTGGCCTTGTACCTGAACAATTTCTACACACGAAAATGGATTGAATGACGAAACATCTGCCGAACAAAAGCAAAATTCGAGTCCGAAACTCGTACGGAAAATGCAAATTTCTCTTATTTTTCTTTGTTATCTCAAACGTTTGAAGGTTGTCTTGCCATGAATTAGTAATAAGATAATGCTAATTAAATTATAGCTTTAACTCAAGTTTCAGTGGTGGAAATGCTAAATCTGACATTTTTCGATACGAAAAGTAATTCCAGAGTTGTAGTAACACACGGTAAAGTGCATTTTGTTGGGGTTTTTCCTACTGATCATGAAAATTGAGAAATTTAAAACCCAACTGTTTTTATCAACAACTTCTTCATTTTAAACCTGGGTTTCATATGTATTTTCTTTATATTTGTCCAAACCAATGGCAATTTTGGTTGCGTATTGTTGACTTTCATTTGAGAGCTTATATTTTTCCTGTTTTCCTGTTTTTACTCGTCATGTCAGTGTTCACCTACTCTATGGTATATTGGAATTTGATTTAAGCCTAAAAGTGGTCAACAAGTTTAGTTTTTCTTTGATTTCAAGCTGTTTTTGCAACCCAGTTCACCAAATTTAGCTTCATTTTCTTTCGGTTATACAGTAAAAGGGACTGGGGTTGACGTGCATGGCGCCCCCAATGTTGGCTTCAAAATGTGCAAGCGAGTTAGCGTTCCAGTTTATTTAGAGTTCAATGGGCCGACCCCAAAACCACAGAATAGTAATACAACCAGAAGTCCAACTCGCGTCGGAACCTTTGAAGTTTATGTCCTCGCGCATCTTGATTCCTCGCCATCCTGCCGGCAGTTTAGACCTTCAAAATAAGGTTAAAACTGCCGGGGGAACTTGCCTAGGATCGCGTTGGATGGCGTAAAATATCGCGCATGCGCATTGAAGAAATGTGGACAAGTTTTCCCTTGAGTTGGACTTCGTTCTTGGTTGTATTACTATTCTGTGCCAAACGTGCCAAAACCCCACGTAATGACCAAAAGGATCGCAGGCTCTGGGTACGCTTGGGTGTTATTTAATTTGGTGGTGGCGAATTGTTTTGGAGTCCTTTCGCAACGTTGAGTTGATTTTTTCAGTTATTTTGAGCAGTTCCCACAAACCTTGACAGGCATGAGTGATAGAGGAGACAGGTCGGCGTCGGAAGAACGAGTAAGTAGCCAAACTAAAGTGTAATTGTACTGAATTCTTGCAGTGGAGTTTATTGTTTGATAAGGTATGACCTCCCGACTCGGCGGCCATGTGTTTGATAAGTTTTGACGAACACATCAGTTTGCTAATATCACACTCATTAAAGAAGGTTTCGCCTTCATTTTTGCTGCTTGTTTTCCAACTGTATCTAGTGTATGTATCAGGTTGTCGTGCTCATTTCCGTTGAGTGGCGGAATAATCTCGAAGACAAAGTGAGACCTGAGGCCTTTTTGTGTTACATCTGAATTTTTTCCTTATCTTTATGACACTACTCTCCCTTTGAATTACTTTGTAAGGCTATCAACAAAAACCAGCAACTGTTTGGCGAGTCGTTGTTCGCAACATGTTGCTAAACGTAGCGGCAAACCGCAACTGCAAGCCAAGCGTCGTTTTCTTCGTCCATATATAATTATTCAATGCCGTGACAAGTACTGAATCAGATATGGATAAAAAACGTATTTTGAAGTCATGACAAATTCATGTAGGCTCAATTTCTAGCCATACCTTGGGCCCTTGTACTTATACCTCCTTGGACTTGTGAGCTTGTGACCCAAGATACAGCTGGAAATCAAGTCTAAAATTTAATGGCGAGTTGCTGCAAAATAAAAAAATTATTTCAATACAGAAAGTCATGTGACTTTCTTTCAAAAAACCCCAAAATTTTCAAAATGAATCGCGGAGTATGGCACCTACCAGTAAGAGTCAATACTGTACCACGTGTAATACACAAGGCAATTTTCTTTGCAACAGGTGTGCTGAGGTTAGCACACCTCAGTTGACCTAGAGGTGTGTGATGGCGTGCAATGTTTTCAGAACACTCAAATGGTTAATAGTTTATTTGGACTGATTTTTAAAAAACAATGAATCATTTCGATTGTATTACCAAAATATATGACATCAAAATGTTATAAAAGGTGGTGAATTGCAAAAATTATTAAATGGAATTACTTCATGATTTTGACAGTTCAACACCTTGATCTTTCATAACAGACACTGTCTACCCACTTTTATACTCTATCACTTTTTTACATGGTCTGACAAAGTTTAGCTTGCCATACTGAAATTGTCACTGACAGGATTGCTGTCATCAACATCATCGTCACTCTGGTTGTCATCACTCCAGTCATCCGCACTCAGGTTCTTGCTGAGATCATTGCTACTCTAGTCATTGCCGCTCAGATCTTCATCATCATCGGTGACTTGTGCAACATCACATACATGTAGCATGGAGAACAGTTTTAGTTCTTTTTTAGAGAAAAAATACACTGGAAACCAAGCTGAATAAAACGATTTAAAAAATAACTACCAGCATTAATTTCACACCATCTAGATATCACTTTCAAATTATTCCCGTTTTGCATTTTCCATATGCCACCATGCATGTGAACACGTGATTGCTATTGCCTGTTTGTAAATTCAATTTCTTTGCCCTGTTTCATGTCATGATGGAGCTCATTTACACAATGATGAACCCGTGGATGTGACTACAAACAACCTGACAATAGTAAACTGTCAGTTCAACATCATAATACAATTTTCAGTTTCTGTTAATACAGTACATAAATAAGAAAAATAATCTGATGTGAAATCTGAACCATGAACGAACAGTGTTAGTAAACAGAAACGTGTGTCTCAGTCTGATGTCATGATGCACCTCAAAGCATCCACTCACATAACAATCTCACTCATTTGATTTTTTTGACTAGAGAATACATGTACACCACAATTCTGAATAAAAAAATCCTGAATATATGATCTTTTAGGTGTGTGACCAAACATTCACCTCATGTTCTTCAGGCATGTGTCAAGGTGTGTACATGTGATTGCATGCCTCTCAGTGATAGGCCTGCATCCATTTCAACCTGCAATTAATAAGTGTATATATTTTTCATAAACATAACATGGCCTTCATAGTATGATTACACCAACTATTAGCCAGTCAAAGCATTTTTATTAGTTTTTACCAAACATTAAAAATTGAAAGTATATATATTTATCCAAAGTGTAGCTGCAAATCGAAACAAAAGCAGAGAATTATTCTCATTCTCAGAACATTTTTCCAGGTATAAAAATTGTTATACTAAAATCCAGTGCCAATTGGTGGTGTATGGTTACTTTTGATTATATACAGTGGAGCCTCACTATAATGGTCGTGGTTAAAAGGGATGACTCAAAGGGTCCTGTCCTTTCATGGCTTTTCCAAAATATGTCATTTTATTTTTTGACCGACCATATTTTACCAAATCCTACTTACTGATTGGCTAACGAGCGGTCCGTATAAGCCCGTACGGACTGCTCGAAATAATTTTTTTAAATGTGTTTTATAGGCCGTAAAATATTCTAAAAACGTTTGAAAATAAACTTAAACGAAATCAAAAATATTGAAATCGGGTTTTTCATCAGTGAAAGAAACATAAAATCTAATTTCCTTTTTCGAAAGAAACAGCAGAAGCTTCCCTTTTTTATTCATTCTAAACACGAATGAAGACCAAAAGAACCAAGCGAAAATAATTAAAATAAATAAATTATTTACCGTTTTGGTCGGTCCGTATAGAGAAATATTTCCCTCGGTCTCAAAAACAACCCTCGGCCTACGGCCTCGGGCAGTTTTTGGGACCTCGGGAAATATTTCTCTATACAGACCTCCCAGCCAGTAAATAATATATATATATATATATTATAATATATTGGGATTGTTAAGATCCTGTGGGATTTTTGAGGGGTTTTTTTTTCTGTAGTTTGTTGTGTATTTCTGTAGCTGCTACAGAAACATGAGAAAAATCTAGTGATAAAAGTCACTTAATACAGTACATGTAATACACAACAAACAGAAGTTAGTTAAACTTTTATAATACAATAATTCCACTGAAGCATTTTGATTTATAGTTGGGTTTTTTTGTTGTTGTTGATAATGATGATAGTTGATTTTGTTGATATTCGATACTTTCTAATGCGTGGTTTTGTTGATACTCACTTCCAACATCATCACCAACAGTATCAGTAGCAGTATCTTTTACTTTCTTTTTTGCGGGAAGTCCTTTTTCTTTCGGTTTCCTTTTTCGTGTACCACCACTAGCATTTCCATTTACAGCATGGTAAAAATTATTCAAACCAATACATATTTCATGTAAATTATCGTTCTTTTTAAAAAAGAAACTTCCCCATTCATCTTCCCATCTTTCATACTCATTTTTACCAGCTATAATTTCTTCATCGATGTCATGGCGAGAAATAATGGTCACGCATGCGCGTAATGCATGCCCACTTACAAAAATTTTGACTAGAAAAGTTCTGCAAGATTAATAGGACTTACATAGAGGATGAGTGAAACAATCGTCGTAGCAGTGTCAATTTTTAAATTATTTCAAATGTTTCAATCTGAATCGTATGGTGCAACACATCTACGATATAAATATCATGAGCGATAGGCCACAGACATTAAATCCGTTGCGGTTTTTGATATACTATTTTGAGCACAAGTCTAACATAAGCCAATATGGCGAATACGCAAATTGTACCAACCTTGCTGCTCACGTTATCGAAAATCAAACAGAGGTATACTATTTCCGTACAAGTTTCGATCTGATTCGCCTACTATAAAGATCCGTCTTTTCGATGATATTCTTCATTTCTAGCCTGTATTTGTCGTTGTTGCGGTTTTCAATCTCAAAGCTTCAGTATTTTCTGATCATCGAATGAAGATTTCATCCAACATTGCATAAATTAGTTGTTCTCTTTTCTTCTGAACCGCGGAACTGTGACGACCGCACGACATAGGTATTAGTTTAATAGGGCTTTAGCTCCGCCTCTCTATGTCCACCATTTCTCGCCATGGATCAACTTCTTCGTTAAACATCAAATCTTCATTGGGTAATTCAATTACTTGTTTTGAACGTAAAACAAGGCGCATCTTTTCTTTCTTATAGTTTTCATAATCACCGAGGATAATGAAACTTTGCTCACCAGTAAATAAACCACAAATTTCATTTGACTTTGCAACTGCGGATTGTAACACGTTAATTAGCTGAGGAATTAGTTCCATGTTAAGTTTCATTTCACTCTGCATCGTAAATTTCAAACATTGTTTGCTTGTTGGGTAAACCTTTGCCAACATAGCTTTTCCATTTTTCTTCACCGCTACTATTTTACGTGAATAGTCAGCATACAATTTCATTTGTTGTGTATTGTTTTAAGTAAAGTTCCATCTTGACTGGTTTGGATGAATGAATGAATTAGCGTATTCACATACGTGCTTTTATAGATGTCTGACTTCAAATCGATTTAAAAAAATAGTAAAAAATCTTCTTCCGAAAAAATATAATATTATCTCAATCCAAATATAGTGAGAGATTCATTATAAAAAATTTTACATTCTTTTATATATTCATCTGAAAAATATGAATTATTGCTTAAAAAATCTATACAATCTTTTATAAAAATTTGACAAACGGGAAATTGCATAAAAATATAATAGAAAAAATACTGCGTCATGATAAATCACACCATAAGTTTCATTCCATATATGGTCACACACTTTTCACAAAAATTTCATGCAAAAAAAAATAAACATTTCACTCCAAATATGGTCACATACTATCACAACGTAATAAAATGCTTTTATATCCTATTGGTTAAGAAAAAGCCAATTTTATTATATAATAGCGTGTAAATTTTTACTAATTTTACTTTCATTCGTCTGTGTAAAAATGGATAAAAAACTAGATGGAGTTTTAAAATTTATTGAAAGCCCAGAATTCTATGTAATTAGAAAAAATAAGTAAGAGAAAATAAAGTGTCATTTTTTAAAAACATATTTTTTACCGTTTTACTTATTGGTCTTTCGTTCTTTTTAGTGTGAAGAGAAGGAAGAAAAAGTAGAGGAGGAAAAGGAGGAGGAGGAATGGATAGGTGATATTACAAAGGATATTACAGTTTTAAGACAACAGTGCGAAGAAGAAAATGTGGAAGAAGAAGAAGAATTAGTAGAAGAAGAAGAATTAGTAGAAGAAGAAGAAGAAGAATTAGAAGAAGAAGAAGAAGAAAAAAACAAAAAAAAACCCAAAAATTATAAACGCACTTTATATTTAAAACAAAAAGAAAAAATAATCGATAGTTATCCTATTTTAGCACAAAAAAATGACGATATTGTAGTTATAGCTGAGAATAAATTTAGAGAACTTAGACGTATATTTAGAATAAAAAAAAAGAATTAAACAAATTAATAGATGTAAAAGAAAAAGTTAATGATTTAGAATTAATAGAATGTAGGTACAGAAATGAAATTAATCGATTGGCAAGTAAGAAAACAAAAAAATGTAAATAGTGAAATAAATTTTTTTTTAAAAACACAAAATTGTGTGTGAAGAACTTAAAAAAAAATACTCTAGTAGAAAAGCGCAAGCAAAGAATATGTTTTATTTATTTACACTCTGATCTTCCACATGAAATTTTAAAAAAATTGTATGATGGAAATTGTAGTCGAAGAACTTAAAAATCATGGAATCAATATGGAAAGATATTCTAGAAAGTGCAATTGAAGAATGTATTTTAATACATAATGACCTATATGAAATGGTAAAATACGATTTCAATGGAGTAAATTTAGAAGCAATCTACCATGCTATGGGGCGCTACGGACTAGGGGAAATTATCGCTTTTTATTCTCATCGAAGTTCATTACAAAGAAAAAAAAAAGGAAGAAAAAGACAAAGATTTAATTAAACATTTAACCCAAATAACAGTAGACGACTTTAAAAAATCAAACCAAGATATCATTCGTATTTTCAAAAAGAAAAAACAACAAAACTATAAATCATATTATATTATATAAACAAAGCGTTTAAATTAGGGATTTTTATTACCATGATTTTTATTAGCCATCATGATTTTTAGGAGCATTACCGTAATTTTACTCCTCATACTAAATCAGTACCCGCACGTATGTATTTTTCTCTTGAATATATTCATCCATTTTCAGATGGAAATGGTCACGTGGGAAAAGCTTTATTTGCAATATTAAGCAACAATTTATTTTGTAAAGTTAAAACATATAAACAACATAAAGAATTATGTAAAGAACTAGGAAGATTACAACGCGATGTTTACGTTTTCGAAGAATGTAATAAACTTAATAAATTGCAAAATATTTTACAATAAAAACCTTTTTTTTTCCTCTTGATTTTATTTGTAAAAAAAAATGTATTTCCTTTAAGACTAATTAGTTTGTTATTGTTAAATTAAAGTTATTGTTCAATTAAAGCTCCATTTTGTGTTATTGTTCCATTAAAGTTATTGTTTAATTAAAGTTCCATTTTGTTTCATCTAAGAACGTTATTTTTCTTTGGTCTTTATATTTCCATTTTCTTTGTCTCTTTCTTTTCTCTCTCCACCATTTCTTTTATTTCCTCTTCTTCCTCTTTCCCAAATACCACGGTCTTATCGGGATAATAGGGACCTTACGATGCTAGGACGACGACGGCGGTCAAAAAGCAGCATAAACTTTATAATTAAAAAAGTCACGGCTAACTGACTATTATATTTGATATTTGAAGCTAGTTTAATGACTTTGAACACGCCGCAGTACTGCTAAAAAGATTGTATAGTGTCTGTATTGAAGTCAATCTTAAACAACAGTTTTCATCTTTCGGCCGTTGACGTCGTCCTGAGACGTGACAATGCTCTAAGTGGAGTTGTAAAAAGAACGAAGACGCTGTTGAGATTACTCTAGGAACTAAAAATTATTCATTCTCTTTGTTTCGCAACTAGAACTATTTTGTTTAGAAGACGTCGTCGTTGAAGTTGCCGTCGTACTTCGTAAGGTCTCCAATAGGAATAACAACACGATTCTGCATCATTAAATTTTTCGTTCAATTTGTCGGCATAATGGGATAAACCCATAAAAGGGGTAAACCCAAAATAAATCATAAAAAAACCCACAAACAAAACAAGACACTCCATCATCATGAAGAGTTGTTGTTCAGCTGGTTTCAAACTTTTAATGAACAAGAAAGAGTGAGCTTATATATATTCGCTTCACTTTGACACATCATAATCATATCATGTTACATCTTTACTTTATTACATTTTTTAACAATTTTCCTATTCTAACAGCATTTTTCATTCATTAAGGAAAATCTAGATAAATCATAACTTCAGGAAGATTAGGTAATACAGAATTCACATAATTTTCTAAATCATCCGGCCAACAACAACATTCTAAATATATTCGACAAGAGTCCTGCGTTTTAAAACATACATAGGGTGAGCTAGAAATACAAGAAGTAGGTAACGTAACGTTTCCTCCTTACTCATATTCCTATTTAAATTTTCCATTTTATAACAAAACGTTTTGATAAGATTTGCGCAATTTTTCACACAATTTTTATAACGGCATTTAGTTTGTATTCTATAGTACCGCTGATATACCAATTGCAAATCATTATTTTCAACAAATATTTCTTCTTCCAAATTACGTACTATGTGTTCACTTATTCGATTAATATTATATTTATTTTTGGTTTTACGTGCTAATACTCCGTCAGGATTATGGTCTTCACAAAAAAACATAAAACATGCGACTAGATTATAAACTAATTCAATATCAATATCTTGGAAATAAAGTGGAAGAGTGAGACAGTGGGAAAAAAAATAAGGTGAAACAGAATACAAAAACTGTTAACTCTTTCTTGTCCGAATTGGTCTTTAGTATTTTATTCTGGCTAACGCCAGACGATTTTATTCACCTCTGGGGAAGCCCCCGGACAGGAATGAGTTAAAGCTTTCACGACATATTCCTCACGAATATGAGAAAATAATTCGTATTTTCTTGCTCCCCCATCATACGCAAAAGGCGTGCATAATGAATTTGTAATTTCATTTTTACATCCAGTTAAATGATAATTACCTCTTTGGCAAAATCTATGATGAGGGGGTAAAAGCTCAAAATAATATTCCTTAACTACATATGGGTTTTTAGGAAAAAAGGAACAACACACAAAACTATCACGAACCAACATCAAATCACTTAAAGAAGAAGATATTCTCAACGACCAACGTTCATTTCTTTCAGACATATTAGGTATTAAATAACGTTTTATAGTGTTTGTTATAGTCACATAAGGTAAAAGTTCTTTTTCTTCTTTTTCTTCATCATATCTCCCTTTATACAACCATAAAGGATAGAGGACCGTGGGTGACTGACTACATTCGGGTTGCAATTCGTCTACTCTTTCAATCAATCTTATAAATCCTCCTTGATATATCCCCAATAGCCCACATAACCAATATAATAAACCAATTTCACGGTTACGAAATTTACGAATTTCAGGAACATGAATAAGAATCGATTTCAAAACCTGTTCTTCATTGAGTTTTGTAACTTTTCTTTTAGTATTTTCACTACATGAATTGGTTGAATCATCATAATAACTACGCTTTCTACTCATGATGAGTAGAAAGCGAATACTTCTTATACTTCTCACGATAAGTATTTATATATTTTTTAGTAAAAAAAATTCCAAACATTCTTTTACACATCAGTTCTCTTCTTCTTTTTCTAGCTGTTCGTCTTCTCCAGTGATTTCTTTAAAAAAAAAGTAATTGTCCTCGCATATCTTTCTTTTATGAATTCTGCATTTTAACATTTTAATTGTATTAGCAAGTCAAAAATCATCGACATCAGCATCAGTAAAAAATCCAATTTTACGATGTTCATCTATGTCTTCTTGAAACTGATTCAAAACTATTTCATTGTTTATCTTCAACTTCTCAATCACTTGGTAAAACAATTCCATTTTTTCTTTAAACGAGACATCACAATCATTGCATTCTTGAAAGTACGCTTCATTCACCATATCGGCAAGAATTTCAACGTAACATAGACTTAAAATTTCTTGTATATTACTTGTTTGTTTTTTTCTCTTCTTCATTCTCTTTTCTTATCATGACATGAAATTGAAGTGATAAAACAACGTTTTGTTGCCATCTTGAACGATGATGGTAAAATGATGTCCTGATGTTCTGTATTTATAGTTTTTTATTCCGTTTAAAAAAAATATTTAGAAAAAATACTTTTTTTTTCTAACGAAAAGAGGGTAAAACTTTTCTTTTTTTTTTTCATTTTTTATTCGTATACCATATTAGAAATATTTAGTAGAATATAAAAATATAAATAGCTTTAACCAAGTAAAAAAATCCCAAAATAATTCGATTTTATCCGAGATCCAGAATGGAAAGTCATCGGAGTCATCTCGAAGCGGAAACAAAAAAGAGTATGGAGGTTCTAGCGAACCGAATTTCAGTTAGCGCTGAATTTCCTCAACAAAACCGGGAAGCAAAAATCAACGTATTGGTGGGGACACTACTTGACCTGTTATATGACTGATGTGAATTTACTGATCGCGTACCTCGGTCGTGTAAAAAAATTAGGGACCTTAAGATGCTAGGACGACGACGGCGGTTAAAAAACAATTCAGATTTTAGCATTAAAAAGAAGTCACGGTTAACTGACTACTGTATTCAATACTTTAAGCTTGTTTTATAATTTTCAAAGTGTTAAAACGGTTGCAGTGTCTATGTTAAGACAATCTCAGACAACAGTTCTCATCACCCCACGAGTCATCGTCGTCCTGAAGACGTGAAAATGCTCTGAGTGGCGTTGTATACAGAGCGAAGACGGTGTTCAGATTACTCTTGGGACTAGAAATTATTCATTATCTTGGTTTTGCAAGAAGAATGCTTTTGTTTGAAGGACGTCGTCCCCGAAGTTGCCGTCGTAGATCTTACGGTCCCTATTGTTAGCTGTCGACGGTACCCAAGATGTAGGGAGTTGGATTCTTATGCTTCGAAAAAGCCGAAATATTCATCGTTTGAATCAACCAAACCCAAGTTTTCAAGTGGTGCGTGGTATCGTAATGATCAAGCATGTGTTGGATAAAATAACGAATATGATACCGTCTGCTGACGTTCCATTTAGTGTATATGAATATAGAATACCCCCATATATGACATGGTATGAATGTGTGTGTTATGATATTGAACACGGAAACTAATCGAACAGTTTAAAAAAAACCCAACATTTATTCACATTTATTGTTAATTAAATACTTTTTTTTTTGGTTTATTTTACAATTCATTGGTTACAATTTTCATTCATTACGGAAAACATAGATAAATCATTAATCTCAGCTACTTCGGGTAAAACATAATGTACATAATTCAATACATCTTCACCCATATTACAGTATTGTAGTTTTATTTTTCCATAGCATGTTGTAAAACATCTCGAGTAAGCGTAACGCTCATATACACTAGGTAATGGCAAAATATAATTTCTCTTAACATTTTTTTCCTCCTCGCTCATTACCCTACTTAAATTTTCCAATTTATAACGAAACGTTTCAATTTTTTCTAGACAATTTTTTAGACAGTTTTTATATCGACACGAATTTTCTTTATGAAACACATTTTCAAACGAATACAAAAAATTTCCCTCCGTATCCGTTACATCTACTTGCAATTTCTCTATATATGTGTTTTCTTATTCGTTCAACATTATAAGTAACATCAGCTTCACGTTCTAATACACCGTCAGGATTATGTTGGTCACAATAAAATATAAAACATGCAATTAAATTATAAAGTAAATCTACATCAATACTATCATCATGACTACTACAGCAACGGTAAAAAAAAACACACACAACTGTTAAAGTTCTTTCACCATATCTTTCACGAATATAATGAAAAAACGCAAATCTTTTTTTACTCCCCTTCGCAAAGGGTGTTTCCATGGTGTAGGATTGTTGGATAAAAGTTTAAAGTAATATTCCTTAACTAGATCATCACGGACCAGTGTCAAATTGCGTGAATGATAAGATATTCTCACCGACCATCGTCCAGTTCTTTCAGGCATATAGGGTACTAGATAGCGACTATAATTCTCTATAATCACGTATAAGGAAGAAGTTCTCTTTCTATTTTTTCTTCTTCTTCACCTTCACGTGTCTTCCCTCTGTACAACCATAAAGGATAAGCGCTGCGTCGATATCGAAATACTGAATGATTACTAGAACGTGGGACAAATTCTCTTTCAATCAACCTTATAAAACCACCTTGATATATTTCCAATAACCCATACATCGAATATAACAATCCAATTTCACCATTACTAAATTTACGAAATTCAGGAACACGGATAAGAATCATTTTCAACCACAACTCATTTCTTCTTCATTTTTTTTCTTTTTTCTTTTCTTATTATCATCATCGGTTGAATCGTCATTGTTGGTTGAATCGTCAAAACCACGATTTGACGCCATCTCAACGTAATGAAATTTATCTTTGTACAAGTTTATTTATACGTACTTTTTAGTAAAAAAATTCCGAACATTTGGTAAAAAAATTTTTTTATCGTAGAAATAATTTTTCTTTTCATATGTACCCATATTAATTAAACCCCATTCTACCGCATAAATATAAAAGAGCGTTGCTTTTCAAACAAAAAATCATTCAAATGAGTGAGCCACGCGGGCTGTATATAGCATACAGCCCTTGAATACTAATTAGATAAGAAATGAAGAAAAAAACTAGGAAAATCTTTGTCCAAGGTAGAAATTGGTTGAATCGTCAAAACCACGATTTGACGCCATCTCAACGTAATGAAATTTATCTTTGTACAAGTTTATTTATACGTACTTTTTAGTAAAAAAATTCCGAACATTTGGTAAAAAAATTTTTTTATCGTAGAAATAATTTTTCTTTTCATATGTACCCATATTAATTAAACCCCATTCTACCGCATAAATATAAAAGAGCGTTGCTTTTCAAACAAAAAATCATTCAAATGAGTGAGCCAGTGAAAAAAGATATATATATATATATATATATATATATATATATATATATATATATATATATATATATATTCAATTTATTATTGAGTCGGTTTTCTTTGATGTACCGCGGGCTGTATATAGCATACAGCCCTTGAATACTAATTAGATAAGAAATGAAGAAAAAAACTAGGAAAATCTTTGTCCAAGGTAGAAATTGGTTGAATCGTCAAAACCACGATTTGACGCCATCTCAACGTAATGAAATTTATCTTTGTACAAGTTTATTTATACGTACTTTTTAGTAAAAAAATTCCGAACATTTGGTAAAAAAATTTTTTTATCGTAGAAATAATTTTTCTTTTCATATGTACCCATATTAATTAAACCCCATTCTACCGCATAAATATAAAAGAGCGTTGCTTTTCAAACAAAAAATCATTCAAATGAGTGAGCCAGTGAAAAAAGATATATATATATATATATATATATATATATATATATATATATATATATTCAATTTATTATTGAGTCGGTTTTCTTTGATGTACCGCGAGCTGTATATAGCATACAGCCCTTGAATACTAATTAGATAAGAAATGAAGAAAAAAACTAGGAAAATCTTTGTCCAAGGTAGAAAAAAAGACAAAACTTTGTTGGAAAACCTCCTCAATAATATCAATAATCGAACGTCGGGCTGTATGCGATATACAGCCCTCGGACGCTTCGCGTCCTCGGGGCTGTATATAGCATACAGCCCTCGTTCTCGGGCTTTATCTCTTAATATATATATATATATATATATATATATATATATATATATATATATATATATATATATATATATATATATATATATATATATATATATAAAGATATATATATTTTTCCAATATTAAGAAAAGAGACGAAAGAAAAAATGACGACATCAACGGTAAAATTGAATTTCACCGGTCAAAATAAATATATCTCAGTAATAAGGAAAGAGGTTGCAGAAAATGCATGGAATAAATGGTATAACCAGCTGAGAAATCCTTTTCCTAATGCAAAACTTCCATTTGTATCCAGTTTGATTAAACATCTTCGAACTTTGAATTTCAATGGAGAAATGGTATTCGATCTCGATCGCGCTGGTCATTGTGAAAACGAGTGTGAAGAGGAAATGAAAGCACGAAAGGGAAAATACAGTATTGCAGTTAAAGTGGAAAGAAGTAAAGAAGTCACTTAGTAAGACGCGCAAATGATGTGGGGTGACGTTTGGGATAAAACTACTGTGTCAGAAGCAGAGTTTTTAAATGATATGTATGAATCGAATCCTGAGATTCGCCATGACTATGTAAGATTCCATGTAAAAGACGCTGAAGAGACAATTTAAAAAGACAACTTTTTTTAATTTTTTCAAAATAAAACTATATATAACTTGGTATACGAACATATAATTGAACATATGAATGTGATCGTGCAAACGTTATGAGGTAAAAAAATGTATGTAGAAGTAAAAATAAAAATAAAATGGCATTTACAATTTATAAAACCTGTTTCCTTGTTTTCTCTTCTCCCTTTAGAAAAAAATGAATTTCTGCTTCGCGTGTGATTATCAAATTCAAAACGTAAATTACAAGTGTTACGAATGTGGAGTTTATAATGTGTTTTGTGATTTTTGTAGAAGAAATTATCCTAAAAAGGTCATATGTAAAATCTACCACAAATGCGAATGTAGAAATAGACAAGAATGTTGGTTCAAAAGATATTTCAGAAATGATACTTGAAAAAAACAAAAAAAACCCCACAAGAAATGTAAAAGAGATATGTGACAATAAATGTTCATTACATTAACCATCTCTTGTTGTCTCTATCGTTCATAAATTAATAATTACGAATTAATCTTTGTAAAACACTGGGTTGGTCGTTCAACGAGACGTACGTATATATGTGTATATCTCTTACTCCGAAAAGTTTTGCAACCTTACTTTTCACAACCGAATAGTTTTGCTCCTTCAAACACTGCAACAACACTCCTTCAACTTTAACGTCTTCGTACTTCTCACTCAGCTTTTCATTCAGGATTTTTTGTACGTCCCCAGCCAATTCTTCAACATCCTTGCTTAATTGTTCTTGAACGAACTGGATTACTGAAGAAAGCCAAATTACTCCTTTGTTATCGATCATTTGTTGCATGGAATTTTTAAAAATTAACAAATCGATTCTCGACATCTTTGACACGTTTGACATCTTTCTCTTGTACGTCTACCCTCGACGGCAGCGTATGAATAATGAAAGAAAAAAAAATTTCATGGATACACATTTCCCCCCAAAAATTCAAATCATACATATATGGTCATAGGTATGCTCATAGACCAGAAGGGGCGTGATCCGATATACACAAGCATATACGTCACGACATACCCGTAATCACTTCATTCGACAAGATGGTTGCGTGCCGTGCAGAGCTCCGTCAGTCCGCTCCATAAAACCCCCCTTTTTTAAGGTAAAAAATATCATTGTGATTTTTCCCTTGAAAATATTTTTGCAAATTATTTAAAAAAAAAATAAATTATTTTTTTTCTTGTCCAAATTGTCTTTCGAAAATATGCATGGAATGTGACACACATTCACACCAAAACAACTACAATCTAATGGTGGAAATTGAAATTGAAATCATGATGGTTATGGTAATACATATTCACTTCTTTTCCACATAACTTTCCACCATTTTCATTTTTTTCAAAATTCCGTTTCTTTTCCACATCATATTCGACCATTTTCATTTTTTTAAAAATTCCGTCGCAACCCTCCTGAACTACTAAAAATTCCCCCCGTGAAAATGAAAATATTCGAATCTTTTTCCGATTTTATGATTTGTTAGCTAATTACTAGCTCGATTCTGATTGATCCAGACCCAAACACATTAAAATATATATATATATATCTCATTTACTACTCAGAAGACCCAGAAGAAAATGGCTGAAAATTTTATGAAGGCAATGAAAAAGACGTGGCACATTATTGCTCACATCGAAGGAAAGAACCATAAACAAGAAGTCTACACGTTCCCGCGACATTACCGTGCCACACCACATAGCTCTACCGGTAGAGCACCAGCAGAAGTACTCTTCAATCGCAAATTCCAAGTGCGACTCCCTCGGAAACACGAGCCGACACAAGACCCACAGATTCGACACCAAGACCAAATGGCAATGCCAAACAAAAGCAGTAGAAAGATGCCAAGAAAAACACAAAGCCACCGACAACATCAAGATAGGAGATCGAGTGCTTCTACTCCAAAAGCAAACCAAAACAAACCCAAGATACGACCCAGACCCATACAGAGTCATTTCCATCAAGGGCACCCAAATCACAGCAGCCAGAGGATCCAAGATGAGACAAAGAGATGTCCAACGCAAGTCATCACCACTCCAATAAGACCCGTAAGCACTAAACCTACACGAAGATGACATATTCACCTACACGCGTAAAAACGCACAACTTGTTCACGGTTGTTGACAGACGTGAACAAGTTGTTCTCGACAGCCGTGAACAATGTTGTGCTGCTCGCCGTGAACATGTTGTCAACAAGTTGTTCACCATATGTTCCAACATGCTTGTTCACGCCTGATGAACCAACAGACGTGAACAAGTTGTTCCAACATGATGTTACATGCATGATACAACAACATTGTTCCAGCATGATAAATTAACATTTGTGAACAAGTTGTTAAAACAACATGTTACAATATGATATCTATCCGTTAAATTCTCGTTTTTTTGTGCACCCCCCGGTTGTCTCGCTTATTAATTTTCTTATAAAATCACAAAAAATATTAATATCACTATTATTGAAGACGAAGATATCACGCAAACACATCCATGAATTTTTAAAAACGTTTATTGAAGTTATAATTTGAATACAAAGTCTCACGTATCCTCCAGTTTTCCCTGGTTCTCTGGCAGCGCTTTCAGTTCTTCTCCATTTCCATTTTCATTGATATTATTTAACTCCCACAACTATAGTTTATACATAAAAAATTTAAGAAGAAAAACAAAGGTTTAGGTTAATAACTTTCTGCTTTGAAATAGTGTAAACAAAAATTCTTTCACCTTTGCCCTCAACAAAGCCAAGAGATCAGCATTCCGACTAATTTCGCGGATGGAAGAAAACAAAACGTAAACATATTTTTAGTAAACATTTTTAAGGCTTTTTAACATATCTTACCTTTTTGTAAATAAGCTAATATACTCCAGTTCACATGTACTTTCTAAAAAAAAAAACGAGGAACGATAAACTATATTTGACAGAAGAACATTAATATTCCAAAGTATAAAGTGTCTTTTCTCGTTTTGACAGTTAAATTTGCAGTTGTGTATCGTATAAAAATTTACTGTTTCTACTGACAGTATTGAACAGTGCGAACAAATAAACTTACCTAAAATTCTTTGCTTTCTCTTGGGTTTTAAGCTGGAAACAAAATGAGAGAAGGGACATGTATTAATTAATGATAGCATTTATAGCAATGCCAACGAGCTAAAATAACATTGAAGTTATTTAATAATGTATTTATATTCTTACCTCTTTGAGATGGATAAACTTAGTGTATGCCAGTCTAATCTTGACAAAGTTTTACCAAGTGATTTGTTCATACAGAAGACTATTCCTCAGTCCATTGGCAGTGCAGAAAAGGGAAAATAAAACGAGGGAAAAACCAGTGGGAAAACCCGTTTCAACACATCGTTTCAACGATGCCCGCTGTTGTTCCGTCAAGGAGCAAAGTTCAAATGAACTACGCTCACGTGAGATTACGCGTGATCTTCACGTGACCGTGGTCCATAGTCTCCTCGCGTGTTTGTTCACGAACAGTGACAATGCTGTAACAAGTTGTTGAAGGAACAACTTGTTCACGACTGTTGGAACAACGAAAAAACAACTTGTTGATTCGACAACGTTGTTCATGCATGATGGAACATGTTGTTACGACATGATGAAATAACAATGATGAACAACATTGTTACAACAATGGTGAACATGGTTGACATATCAACACGTTCTTCGGTTGTTGCAACACGCGTGAACAACGGTTGTTGTTTCATCAAGCTGTAACAACTTGTTGAAACAATGATGAACAATGTTGTTCATTTATCAATGTTGTTCACATATGATAACAAGTTGTTACAGCATTGTTCAGGCAACAATGCTGTAACAACTTGTGAGATTTTTACGCGTGTACGACAACACACCTACAGCACCGCAAACCGCACCACGACAACTTGCACCATCACCAGCAGTTGCCAGACCATGTACCGCAGCACCACCAACATCAATACCCAAATGGACACCTGGATCCCAACGTTAACCTATACCTACCAATGACAACAGCGAAACAAACACTCACCCAAACGATATAACCCACAAAGCGGACACGGGACGAAAAAATTGATTTGCACATTTGCAAATATAATGACAAAGTTGTTGCAAATATCAACTTTGCTCGCGTTTGGCCAAATTTGCACATATGCAAAGTTGGAAATTGCCGTCAACTTTGCAACCGGTGGGGATATGGCAATTGCCGTAGAGCCGCCGGTGCAAAGTCATTGCAAATTTGTTGCAAAGTTCAAACTTTGCACAAATGTTTGCAAAGTTTGCAAATTTATTGCAAAGGCGGAATTTGCTAACGTTTTTTCCGCTACGTGCAAATCTTATGTAATTTATCATGTTTTCCATAGATGCAAATTTAAAGTGGATTTAACTTTGCTTATGTAATAAAAACTTGAGTTTATAGACCTTATTCCAAAATGGCCGTCAAATTAAAATTATTTTATATACATATAAAATATCCCTTATATATGAACTCGTTTTCATGTAGGAAATTCAAAAGAATTTTTACTTTAAACCGAGGTCATTATAAGGGCTAATTTATATGCACATAAACGAATTATAATTCGCGGCTATTTTGGAATAAGGTCTACGTAGTTCAAATTATTTTTTGCATTTATAACACTGTTAATTTAATGAATTATTGTGAGCAAACATTAAGCCCGGTTTCAATTGGACGCAACAATGTCGTAAGGGTCCTTCCGACAAGAGAAGAAGATTTGAAAATTCTTGTCGTCACTTTTCTTTGCTGGTCGCAAAAATCCTTGAGCGGCCGCAGGGATAAATCCCGCGCCTCTGTCTTTTGTTGTTACAAAATAGAAACCAGGCGACAGCGCTACCTACAGGATATAGAATTCCTATAAATACAAGCATATAAATATCCCTAACAAATGTTTATTATATATATAAAAACTTTAATAAGATAAATAATCAACGGTAACATATACAAACATTTACGGTATTTAAACAAATTGAGAATTGTTATTTTTTTCGCGATGTCTATTGATGCTAACCTACATGCTCACGGACAACTTAACATTAACTTATTCCTGTTCGAGGGCTTCCCTAGAGGTGAATAAAATCGTCTGGCGTTAGCCAGAATAAAATACTAAACACCAACTCGGACAGGAAAGAGTTAAATTTTTAAACTAATTTTAATTAACAGTTCAATGTTATGTACTGGATTGAAAGCATTTCCACTTTGTTTTGTTTTTCTTTTGCCAAGTTGTCCATTAGTTTCTGAACTACAGTAGGTGATCAATTCAATCTGATAAAAAACATATTCTCCGTCACCTAGTTGTTTAGACGTCACTTCTATGTAATATTAGCTATAGTCCATCCGATTGAATGAAATAATTAAAAAACTACTGAACAAGATAACTATCTGAACAACTTGGCTATGAGGTTTCACCAGACATTTTTTCTCGTAATTTGTTGTCCAGATATTTAACGATGGTGAAGTTTCTATACAACAAAGAAAAATACATTTTTAAGATTGTTATTTACGCAAAAACAAGACGCAAAGACAAGACGCAAAGACAAGACACAATTAAGACAAAACGCAAAGACAAGACGCAAAGATAAGATGCAAAGACAAGACGCAAAGACAAGACGCAAAGACAAGACGCAAAGACAAGACGCAAAGACAAGACGCAAAGACGAGACGCAAAGACGAGACGCAAAGACAAGACGCAAAGACAAGACGCAAAGACAAGACGCAAAGATAGGACGCAAAGACGAGACGCAAAGACGAGACGCAAAGACAAGACGCAAAGACAAGACGCAAAGACAAGACGCAAAGACAAGACACAAAGACAAGACGCAAAGACAAGACGCAAAGACAAGACGCAAAGACAAGACGCAAAGACGAGACGCAAAGACGAGACGCAAAGACAAGACGCAAAGACAAGACGCAAAGACAAGACGCAAAGACAAGACACAAAGACAAGACGCAAAGACAAGACGCAAAGACAAGACGCAAAGACAAGACGCAAAGACAAGACGCAACGGCAAGACGCAAAGACAAGACGCAAAGACAAGACGCCAAGATACAAGACGAGACGAGACGAGACAAGATGCAAGGCAACAAGACAAGATGCAAGGCAACAAGACAAGATGTAAGACAAGACGCAAGACAAGATGCAACACAACTAAGATGCAAAACAAGATGCAAGACAAGACGCGAGACATGATGCAAGAAGACACATGACGCAAGAGACAAGACGCAAGAGACAAGACGCAAGAGACAAGACGCAAGAGACAAGACGCAAGAGACAAGACGCAAGAGACAAGACGCAAGAGACAAGACGCAAGAGACAAGACGCAAGAGACAAGACGCAAGAGACAAGACGCAAGAGACAAGACGCAAGAGACAAGACGCAAGAGACAAGACGCAAGAGACAAGACGCAAGAGACAAGACGCAAGAGACAAGACGCAAGAGACAAGACGCAAGAGACAAGACGCAAGAGACAAGACGCAAGAGACAAGACGCAAGAGACAAGACGCAAGAGACAAGACGCAAGAGACAAGACGCAAGAGACAAGACGCAAGAGACAAGACGCAAGAGACAAGACGCAAGAGACAAGACGCAAGAGACAAGACGCAAGAGACAAGACGCAAGAGACAAGACGCAAGAGACAAGACGCAAGAGACAAGACGCAAGAGACAAGACGCAAGAGACAAGACGCAAGAGACAAGACGCAAGAGACAAGACGCAAGAGACAAGACGCAAGAGACAAGACGCAAGAGACAAGACGCAAGAGACAAGACGCAAGAGACAAGACGCAAGAGACAAGACGCAAGAGACAAGACGCAAGAGACAAGACGCAAGAGACAAGACGCAAGAGACAAGACGCAAGAGACAAGACGCAAGAGACAAGACGCAAGAGACAAGACGCAAGAGACAAGACGCAAGAGACAAGACGCAAGAGACAAGACGCAAGAGACAAGACGCAAGAGACAAGACGCAAGAGACAAGACGCAAGAGACAAGACGCAAGAGACAAGACGCAAGAGACAAGACGCAAGAGACAAGACGCAAGAGACAAGACGCAAGAGACAAGACGCAAGAGACAAGACGCAAGAGACAAGACGCAAGAGACAAGACGCAAGAGACAAAGACGCAAGACGCAAGAGACAAGACGCAAGAGACAAGACGCAAGAGACAAGACGCAAGAGACAAGACGCAAGAGACAAGACGCAAGAGACAAGACGCAAGAGACAAGACGCAAGAGACAAGACGCAAGAGACAAGACGCAAGAGACAAGACGCAAGAGACAAGACGCAAGAGACAAGACGCAAGAGACAAGACGCAAGAGACAAGACGCAAGAGACAAGACGCAAGAGACAAGACGCAAGAGACAAGACGCAAGAGACAAGACGCAAGAGACAAGACGCAAGAGACAAGACGCAAGAGACAAGACGCAAGAGACAAGACGCAAGAGACAAGACGCAAGAGACAAGACGCAGAGACAAGACGCAAGAGACAAGACGCAAGAGACAAGACGCAAGAGACAAGACGCAAGAGACAAGACGCAAGAGACAAGACGCAAGAGACAAGACGCAAGAGACAAGACGCAAGAGACAAGACGCAAGAGACAAGACGCAAGAGACAAGACGCAAGAGACAGAGAAGACGCAAGAGACAAGACGCAAGAGACAAGACGCAAGAGACAAGACGCAAGAGACAAGACGCAAGAGACAAGACGCAAGAGACAAGACGCAAGAGACAAGACGCAAGAGACAAGACGCAAGAGACAAGACGCAAGAGACAAGACGCAAGAGACAAGACGCAAGAGACAAGACGCAAGAGACAAGACGCAAGAGACAAGACGCAAGAGACAAGACGCAAGAGACAAGACGCAAGAGACAAGACGCAAGAGACAAGACGCAAGAGACAAGACGCAAGAGACAAGACGCAAGAGACAAGATGCAAGACAAGACGCAAGACAAGACAAGACAAGACAAGACAAGACAAGACAAGACAAGACAAGACAAGACAAGACAAGACAAGACAAGACAAGACAAGACAAGACAAGACAAGACAAGACAAGACAAGACAAGACAAGACAAGACAAGACAAGACAAGACAAGACAAGACAAGACAAGACAAGACAAGACAAGACAAGACAAGACAAGACAAGACAAGACAAGACAAGACAAGACAAGACAAGACAAGACAAGACAAGACAAGACAAGACAAGACAAGACAAGACAAGACAAGACAAGACAAGACAAGACAAGACAAGACAAGACAAGACAAGACAAGACAAGACAAGACAAGACAAGACAAGACAAGACAAGACAAGACAAGACAAGACAAGACAAGACAAGACAAGACAAGACAAGACAAGACAAGACAAGACAAGACAAGACAAGACAAGACAAGACAAGACAAGACAAGACAAGACAAGACAAGACAAGACAAGACAAGACAAGACAAGACAAGACAAGACAAGACAAGACAAGACAAGACAGACAAGACAAGACAAGACAAGACAAGACAAGACAAGACAAGACAAGACAAGACAAGACAAGACAAGACAAGACAAGACAAGACAAGACAAGACAAGACAAGACAAGACAAGACAAGACAAGACAAGACAAGACAAGACAAGACAAGACAAGACAAGACAAGACAAGACAAGACAAGACAAGACAAGACAAGACAAGACAAAACAAGATGCAAGACAAGACAATATATAGATATCATAGATAGGTATGAGATATAGTAGTGCATAAAAAAGATATAAATTGTTCGTTTCTACTTACTTTGTCTATACTTGTAAATATCTTTCTGCCTTTATGTTTGGTGGTCTATTGTTAAAATCTGGTCTAGAAATAACACATGAAAAGTTATGATACAAAATAAATATACTTGCAAAGTCACAATGCATTAATTCAAATCAATCCAAATTACAATGCAAATACATAACAATACCTGAGAAGTAAATTAGGCAACGTGAGGTACGTAACCTGCAAGGCAAGTGCCAAGGCAAAGTTAGGCAAGAAAAAACAATTAAGGGAAGGGAAGGGAGGAATTCCTTTAAAACTAGAGAGCAGAATTTTACTGGATACTGCCCACCGGCACCAATTTATATGCCCGGACCTGGCACGTCTCTAAAAACTTTACGATACTTATACAGAACAACATATAAAAATCGTCTTTTATAATTTAGAAATAAGTAACATTAAAAATAAAAATATTTTTCTACTTACTTGTTAAATAGTTAGTAGAATAAAATTATATCTATTCTGTCTTTTTGTTTGGTTTTCTACTGTACTCTAACCTAAAAAAAAATACGTCAAAATTTAAGATATTGAAGTAGATCAGAGAGACCTACAAATTTACAGTACTTTCAAAATAATGTACTTTAACGCAATGCACTCCAGTACAATGCAAGGCATTACAATGCAATGTGACACAGTTCAATCATTACAATGCAATAAAAGTTAATACACTGCAAAACTATACAATACAATACAGTACAGTACAGTACAGCTAAAGTACAGATAAAGTACAGTGTATTGAAGTGAAGTGAAGTACAGTGTAGTGCAGTACAATACAGAGTAGTATAGTACAGTACAGTACAGTACAGTACAGTACAGTACAGTACAGTACAGTACAGTACAGTACAGTACAGTACAGTACAGTACAGTACAGTACAGTACAGTACAGTACAGTACAGTACAGTACAGTACAGTACAGTACAGTACAGTACAGTACAGTACAGTACAGTACAGTACAGTACAGTACAGTACAGTACAGTACAGTACAGTACAGCTAGAGTACAGATAAAGTACAGTGTATTGAAGTGAAGTGAAGTACAGTGTAGTGCAGTACAATACAGTGTAGTGCAGTGTAGTGTAGTACAGTACAGTACAGTACAGTACAGTACAGTACAGTACAGTACAGTACAGTACAGTACAGTACAGTACAGTACAGTACAGTACAGTACAGTACAGTACAGTACAGTACAGTACAGTACAGTACAGTACAGTACAGTACAGTACAGTACAGTACAGTACAGTACAGTACAGTACAGTACAGTACAGTACAGATAAAGTACAGTACAGTGCAGTGCAGTACAATACAGATTAAGTACAGATTAAGTACAGTGTATTGAAGCGTAGTGAAGCGTAGTGCAGTGCAGTGCAGTGCAGTGCAGTGCAGTGCAGTGCAGTGCAGTGCAGTGCAGTGCAGTGCAGTGCAGTGCAGTGCAGTGCAGTGCAGTGCAGTGCAGTGCAGTGCAGTGCAGTGCAGTGCAGTCCAGTGCAGTCCAGTGCAGTGCAGATAAAGTACAGTATAGTGAAGTGAAGTACATTGTAGTGCAGTGCAATACAGTGTAGTGCAGTGTAGTGTAATACAGTGCAGATAAAGTACAGTGAAGTGAAGTGAAGTGAAGTGAAGTGAAGTGAAGTGAAGTGAAGTGAAGTGAAGTGAAGTGAAGTGAAGTGAAGTGAAGTGAAGTGAAGTGAAGTGAAGTGAAGTGAAGTGAAGTGAAGTGAAGTGAAGTGAAGTGAAGTGAAGTGAAGTGAAGTGAAGTGAAGTGAAGTGAAGTGAAGTGAAGTGAGTGCAGTGCAGTGCAGTGTAGTGCAGTGTAGTGTAGTGCAGTGTAGTGCAGTGCAGTGCAGTGCAGTGCAGATAAAGTACAGTGTAGTGAAGTGCAATACAATATCATACAATACGATACAATACAATACAATACAATACAATGCAATGCAATGCAATGCAATGCAATGCAATGCAATGCAATGCAATGCAATGCAATGCAATACAATACGTACAATACGATACAAATATACAATAAGTAATGCAATATGCAATATACAATACACAATACAATATACAATATACAATATACAATATACAATATACAATATACAATATACAGTATACAGTATACAGTATACAGTATACAGTATACAGTATACAGTATACAGTATACAGTATACAGTATACAGTATACAGTATACAGTATACAGTATACAGTATACAGTATACAGTATACAGTATACAGTATACAGTATACAGTATACAGTATACAGTATACAGTATAGCCAGTATACAGTATACAGTATACAGTATACAGTATACAGTATACAGTATACAGTATACAGTATACAGTATACAGTATACAGTATACAGTATACCGTATACAGTATACAGTATACAGTATACAGTATACAGTATACAATATACAATATACAATATACAATATACAATATACAATATACAATATATAATATATAATATACAGTATACAATACAGCACTCTGCAATATAATGCAAAGAGAATGTTCATACTTTTAAGACACTGTAAAATTATATAAAATAATAAAAGATATATTCACAATCCTGCAATGCATTCAAACAAAACGTTTGAATATAATGCAATTCAGTAGAATATTATAAATATCATCTTAAATAATGCATCGCCTGTAAAAAGTATTATATAGGTATGGGATTAGCTGCACTTAACAATAAACAAATTGTTTCTTTCTACTTACTCGTTTTGTTTAGTTGGTAGAATATCTTTCTGTCTTTATGTTTGGTGTTCTATAGTTAATCTCTGGCCCAAAAAAAAAATTGAAAAACACAGCATTTGATATATAAACGTTTATTTAAAAAACGAAGAATTGCGAAGAGTAACCACAAAACGTTTTAACTTACAAAATACATTTATAAAATACAAAAACTAATAACCATTTAACTTGTTTTTACATGCCAAACTTAGATATTTGATGTATGGGTCAAACACTGTCAATATTTATATTTTATGAAGAATTCGAAGATACAAACGCTATTTATCCCGCTGTGGAATACTGCAATTTAATCCAAGATACAGAATACTATTGCTATTAAATAGTTCACACTCCTTCAGTTTACTAACCTCTTTTTATCGAAGTAACGCGATTTCTTCAACTTTTTGGCGTTGTTTGTCGTGATCAATCTTCGTTTCCAGTTTTTGTTTGTACAGTGCCGTCACTGCAGTGTTTAACAAGCATTTTTGACGCCAAAAATCCACATATTTAGACAGATAGCACGTGGTAAACAACAGAGGTTTCCTAAGGCACCACTTTCATGACAAATAATGACGTTTTTTGTAGATGTTCACTGTAAAAAGATGGATTTTTTCCTTGTGTCCATTCAGACTAAACCAACCCGCCATCTTCTTGCTTGAATTAGTGTGTTTTAGCGGGAAATTTCTTGAGATATGATTGGCCAATAAAACCATGAACAAGCCTCCGACTTTAATCCGACGACTTCCGATGATGCATCGATGGAAACATCGAATTATGACAACACTGCCGCAAAGAGCATTTATGGTTTTTTGAGCATACTTTTTCATATTTAGGCAAATGCCTTCTTTCTGTCGAAGCTTGTTGTGTATAAGCATATTTTAAGCATTCGTGTTGTTTGTTGTTGACCGCGGGTACTCTAAGATACAGGCTATATAGGATATCCCCTTGGCAGGATATGGTACAATTTTTGTCATTCTAAGTCTCGAACATAGAGTTATATTTCTTTTGGTCGAACAAAAAGCATGTTTTAAATGAACAAGCCACCGTTGATTAATTGTTATTGATTAATTAATTAAGTATTAATTTGATTGATCGATTGCAATTGATTGATTGATTGATTGATTGATTGATTGATTGATTGATTGATTGATTGATTGATTGATTGATTGACTAATTATTTAATTAATTAATTGATTGATTGATTGATTGATTGATTGATTGATTGATTGATTGATTGATTGATTGATTGATTGATTGATTGATTGATTGATTGATGGTATGAATGAATGAATGAATGAATCATTGATTGATTGATTGATTGACTGATTGATTGATTGATTGATTGAGTTTTATTCAATATTATTCAGTTTTACACTATATATTTGCAACGGTGGGAAAGTTGTGCAAATTCAAGTACAACTTTGCTTTTTAAATTGACACGAGCAAATTCATTAGTAAAATTTTGCAAAGTAACAAAACCGCAAAATGTAATTAGCACTTATATAATAGCTAATAAAAATTGGCCGCGCATATATTTTAAAACTACCAGATCTATTTATAAGTTCTTAATTTTTTCAAGAGTACCAAGTATATTAACTAAAGACAAAAAGATTAAAATACAAAGAACTACAGTAATCAATTGTTGGTGAGACCACAAACATTTAAAATAAATATATATATATATATCTCATTTAATGGTTGTACTGATTATACAGGCAGGTAGTTACTCGTTTTTCTAATTTTTACTTCTTTCAGATAGCTAGGATCAGGAAGATATATATATATATATATATATATATATATATGTTCGATAAAAGTAGTGTGCTGCGTAGGCAGTGTTGAAACAACAATCGAAATATGGTATAGTAGGTTAATACTGCCGAAACAGAGAACGTAAGTGGTCTAACGTTTCGAGCGAAGGCCCTTCCTCAGAGAGAAACGTAAAGAGTAAAACAAACAACGAGCTTATATACGCGAGATAATCACGTGATAAAAATTAGTCAATCAGATAAAGGTAACCAAGACAAACTAATAATGAGATTCAAAAGAATAAGCCAATCAGAGCAAAGTAACAATAACAAATAAATAATGAGATGCGAAAGCCATTTGCTATTCTCACCATCGATAAGTAAAAAAAGGAGAGTAAAAAATAGAGAGTAAAGAATGGAGAAGTAAAGTGAAAACACTGTTTATGTTCGAGATTGGTGAAAGAGCTGCTCGTATTATATGTAGAAAACATCTCATAATTCAGCTAAGTCTCTATTTAGCCGACGTTGCAATATGTTTAAATTTGGGACCTGGTTTCGGTATCCGCTTACCGATGTTCACGCTTAAAAAAGGGCTAACTGTGATACTTGTAGTGCATGCAAACAGGTTTTCGCTTGTATGAGAATGTCCATCAATAGAGGTTCCAAACAAACAACTATACAAGAGATGCCCAGATTCAAAACTATGTTTTCATTATTGACAAAATATTCTTATACAGGTGTATCGTTTTTATCTCAGGCTTTGATCAAAACATCCTAAAAATTGTACTTATCAAGACGGTCGTAACGTTCAGTTTTACAATAAATTTGCAACGGCGTCAAAGTTGGTAAATTTAATGACGAATTTGCATTAAAAATTGACTTGAGCAAAGCCATTAGCAAAATTATGCAAAGTTAAAAACAGCAAAGTTGAATAAACTATTGGGCAAAGTCGTGCAAATTTCTTTTTCAAATTTGCTATAAATTTACCTTCATAGGCAAATTTATTGCAAATTTGGTAACTAATTTGCAAATGCGCAAATTCATATGCAAAATTGTTGCAAATGTATTTGAGTGCAAATTTAAAACACACCATTAGCAAATTACATGCAAATTTAGTTTAACAAATTTGCAAGTTATTTGCAAATGTGCAAATTTAGCGCAATTTCATTTTTTCGTCCCGTGGGACTGTAGACCTAAGCCTAATTAAAGAGAAGAAAAAGAGAGAAACTGAAAGAACAAAAAACAACAAAAAGAAATTGTTATACACAGTTAAAACAAAACAAAGGAAGAGAGTTTATGGTGGGAGTTAACCCAAACTTTGACACAGATGGGGATTTCTTTTTTTTTTAAGAGTTAGAGTATTTGAACCTCTCTTAATAATGTCGATAGGTTTATCCCGGTTAAACGGTGCAAAAAGATTGAATTTCGGCGCAATTTTCTGCGAGTATTCCTTAACCGCGTGGGAAAGGTACTGGAAACTAGTTTGTTATTTCGAATTTTAGTAGCGAGAGAAGTTTTTCAACGGGTGGACGCTTTTGATGAGATTCAAAGCGCTTTTGATTTAGCGTTGCTAAGTTTCCACATTGCCGTATTTCGCACAGTTGACGACGACATCATTAAGACCAATGACCCGATCCCTGGTCCTGTAAAAGAATCTAGGCTTTGTTGCTAACGAGGGAGGCTGTGGACGGCAGGAAACTGGTGGCGTCCGCCATTGTTGCAAAACGTAAACACGACCGTAGAGTAAAAAGTGTGGAAGAAAATGTTTTTTTTAAACTTAGAATGAGGAATTTAAGTGTAAAATCTCTCGCTTAGGACATATTTGGAGTTCCCTTTTGGACGTCCGGTTCTCATGCCATTTTGGCGGCAATCTCGTCCCCAGAGCCAGCTCCCCCCCCCCCGGGAAAGCAAATGGCTCTGGGACAAGCCGTTTGAAACTTGCCTCTGATTGGTTTAACGCTTCGACGCCTACTGCGCTGCGCAGATAATTTCATCACAGAATAGTAAGACAACCAGAAGTCCGACTCGAGTGAAAACTTGTCCGCATTTCTTCAATGCGCATGCGCGATATTTCACGCCATCCAACGCCATCCTACGCGATCCTACGCAATGTTCTACGCCATCCTACGCAATCCTGGCAAGTTCCCCCGGCAGTTTTAACCTTCTTTTGAAAGTCCAAACTGCCGGGGGAACTTGCCAGGATGGCGTAGGATGGCGTAGGATGGCGAGGAATCAAGATGCGCGAGGCGACATGCGCGAGGACATAAACTTCAAAGGTTCCGACGCGAGTCGGACTTCTGGTAGCCTGCGAGCCGGCTCTCCTTTGGGGGATTGGGGAGAGGAGGAGAAGGAGAGCCTGCACGCGTAGTATTGTTTTTTGAGTAGTAGCGTTCCAAATTGGGACGCAGCTTACTGATTGGACGAGATGCTGATTGTTGACGTAATTTGTAATTAATATTAAGTGCATTTGTGTCTGAAAGATACATCCATCAGGTAAATATTTTTAATATCTTTTACCATTTATCAAGCTAGGGTTGTACGAACTGTAATCATATTATTAGGATAGACCCAGATCGATAGACCCGAATCATTTTGAAACGAAATACTGACGTTTCGAGGGGAGTTCTTCATCATTAGTGTGAAAGCACATCGTCGTCTCATGGATAAGTCAATTAATTGAGAATTTGGTATCAAAGGACAACTTCCTACGATTGAGAAAATATTATTTCTATAAAACTAACGATCAGGTTCGAAACACCATATTCGCCTGCAATACACACAGCTTTTTGTAGCAAACCGATAGCATTATTAAATCTTGCATGCCTATAAACCGATTTGTTGTTATAAAGCTTGCAGAATATTTTTTGTATTCCAACTTAATTATTATTTATATGACTGAAGTTCCTACGGCCAGGCAAAGTTGAAGTCTGAAAGACTCCGGCTCCTTCTTTTCAGTTCTTCCGCTCGATATGTGAAAATAGAGATAGGAAAAAGTCAGACAGGGCGTACCGAAGTGGCACGGCGGCTATACGGCGGCATATCATTATCTTGTCATTTGTGGAACAAGATGACTTAGTAATTTCAGAACTACACATCGTTGAAATATATTGTGCACGTATGCTGTTATATGTTGAATGAGCTTTCATTTGATGTAGAGTTCAAGATTCTGCGTTTTATGAAACTTGTTATACTGTCCAAAATGTGCGAACCACTGTTCCAAATAAGATTTCATTAGCGTATTCGTCTGGCGAGGAAGTAAAACCGTTTTCTTTGTTTACATTGCGTGTCTGGTTTGTGATTGGTCACTTTTGACAACCCGTTAGAAGGGGCGGCATTCAAATTTGATAGCTATGCGTGCAGGCTCTATTTCACCTCCCGCTCCCAAGAGCCGGCTCGCAGGCTAGACTTCTGGTTGTCTTACAATCTCGTACCCAGAGCCTGCGATCTTTTTGGTCATTACCAAGGAACGGAGGCTCTGGGCAACTCCGATGAAACTCGGCATCTGATTGGTTAGTTCAATCAATCTCGACCCAGCAATAAATAACAGTGAAAATTAAAATTCTGTGTACGTTGCTAAGTTGTTTAATTAATTTATCAACGTTCTGTAACACATAATTATAAACGACAAACCCAATATACAATTGAACACATGAATAATTTAAAACAGAGAAAATCCCAATAATTTACAAGTTAAAACTATTGTTATTGTCGCTTTGTCTTCAAACAAACCTCTGTCGTCTGCTTCGTCTTGTATTTCTTCGCAGTTTCGTCTCAGAACTTTAAATATAACATTAGAGAATACAAGGTCGATAGAATTTAGCCAAAATTCCTAACAGATAACAGAAAGTACAATTCCTTACCTGAGCAGCTGAGCCGAGCCGATCACGGCCGACGCGGACAAATAAAACCTACAGCTCAAATCGTCCAGTCAACGATTAGGAGAAAAGCAAAGAATGGCCATTCTTACACGAAATGCTTCGTCGAGAACCTTGTAAAACAGTTGATTTTATTCATCGGTAAACGAATATTTCCCTGGTCTTCGGATTAGCGAACCATCATCAACATGACAGTTACAAATTATGAGGAACTGGGAACCAGAGGACTGGGACCAAAGACCCCGATTTGGGGACTTTTTCATCGGTGTTTCCCAGAGTCTCCGTTCCTTGGCACTGACCAAAAGGATCGCAGGCTCTGGGTACGAGATTGGTTGTCTTACTATTCTGTGATTTCATGCCCATTCCTCCCATGTTTTCATGTTGAATTTTCAAGAGGAGCGGAGCAAAATAAAAACATCTTTATGAGAATTAAACCTGACAAAATGAAAGATTCTTTCCAAAGAGACAAGGAATATACGTATTTGGCTTAGTAACATGTTTGGATCCTTGATTTGAGCTTCCACGGGACTATAAACGGGAGAACGTATTACGACAGATTCATCGAATGATCGATGGTTGCCGCGGTTCGTGATCATTGAGAGTTGTCTTTTTCACATTTCACAGTTTCCGTGTTTGTATGTTAAAAAATAAATATTTATGCTATATCGTCATATTAGACATTGGGTTGGACTACAAGAAATATTATTGGAGAAATATATTATTAGTCGTGACTGTTTGAATAATGCATCATTGAATACAAACTTGAAAATAATTATCTGAGCACATTAACTGATCAACATGTTGCTAAATATCCCATAGATATCTCCTTATATGAAAATATATATATTGTCTTATGAGTGTTGATACTGTGTTTGTAACTTTTATTTGTGTAAGTTAATATTTCTGGTTGTATTGCCAGACATGTTGAGGTTGTCAGACCAGGAGTACTGTACTACATAATTATTTGTTTAATTAAACTTTGAATCAAAACACTCCTATCCACATTCTACAATACAACTGGCAGCTATAAATTAGTCTAAAGTATTGTATCCAAATGTGGTAAGCATCAGTTGCTGGTTTACACCAGTTTTCAATTTAAGACTAGTATATACTACAGATATACCCATTACTTTCCTCGATTAAACAAATATATATACTTGTTTGTTCTGACAACAATAAACTAACCTTATTTATACTGGATAACTCTATCAGTTTATACTGTATATCCAGTGGTGTAACTCCTATGTATTCTACCTCGTAAAAGCCAAGGCATCATAACTCAGGGGGGCACCCTGAGATTTGATTTGAAGGAAACACTAGAAACCTTAAATATTCATCTCTAAAAAGCCTGTAAAGGCTAAAATGCCCAGGTTGCCAGAGCCCCCAGGGTTTTTTCACCCTCTAAGCTCCCTTGAAATCAGCCTTCTTGATTTCTGTATAATAAAGCACATCGTGCTCACAGGACTCAAAATAACGGCCGGTCACCGCACCCAAATTTTTAATGTGACCGGTCAAACTTGTATAACACCGGTCATTTTGACCAGTCATATTACTTGCAATTAATTTTAATACTTCCATTTGAAGGAACTTAAAATGATTGTAGACCTGTTTCATGTCTGATATATATTGAAGTGAACTATGCATGCATTTCCTTTTTATGACAAACTTTCATATCAGTACTAGCTTATATAGTGTAGAATATACTTTACATGTTTTTTTTGTTGTGTTGTGTTGTGTTGTGTTGTGTTGTGTTATGGTTTGTTTGTTTTTTTGTTGTTTTTTTGTTGGGTTTTTTTTGTTTTTTGTTTTTTTTGAGGGTTTTTTGGGGGGTTTGTTGGGGTTGTGTGTTTTTTTTGGGGGGGGGGGCATCGTGAAATTTGACCTGTCAAAAATCACCTTTGCCTGGTCACAGTGTAACATGAAACGTTATTTTGAGCCCTGTGTTCATAATTTATGCTTCTGGACACAGGTGCTTTTTAACAAAGCCATTAACAATTGGCCTCTAAATGACTACCAAAAGGCTCATATTGCCAGGGCTTCATGGGGGCTCCACCCCCTGGGACCCAAGGGCAGTGTTGCCCCTGGACCTCTCAAGGGGACCTAGCTCCCCTGCCTTGGGCACCCAAGGCAGGGGAGCAAGGTCCCCTTGAGAGGACCAAACACTCCAGTTTGGACCAGGGGCACCCTAGCACAAGCTTACACCACTGTATATATCTGAACTGTTGTTGTCAGAGGTCCAGTAAGGGCCCATCCTCATTGGTCCAGTATTACTACAGGAGGAAGTGGCAAAAGTGATTTTTTTAATCAAATAATTCGATTGTGCAGGAATCGAACGCAGGTTGCAGACTTAACTGCTGTACATACCACCAAGAGTCCAAAACCCCCAGCAAATCATGCTAATATGTAATAATGGTATAAAACTAAAAGCATTTATATATATAGCATATGAAATGGTTATGCACTAGTCAGAGTAAAGTCATCCACCCTCACCCCATGACATAGGTTTAGGTTAGTTCTGAATAGCTTGCAAAAATTAACACATGCCATCCCATGTGGGACAATATTTTGTACAAAATGACAGAGAATGCCCCACACCTTAAGGAAAAATACGAGTTAATTGTATGATTGAATTTATCTTTTGCTGATGGAAATAATAGTATAATTACCAGATTTAATACAGAAACTGGATTCAAGGTTATGTTGGTTTACTTTATGTACTGTAGGTGCTAATAAAAAATTAAATATCAAGTTCAAAGTTTTGTCAACAAGACAACTGAAAATATAAAATGTATTGTCTTCAAAAAATACATTGGTATTATAAATGCTGAAAAAGTGCAATATAATTATATAGATAAAACAACACCCTTTGATCTGGGAAAATATATATTTTGAATAACCCCTTGATAATGTAGCTTACATGAGTGGAATATTGTGAAAACAAGGTTGTCACTCTAAATATTGTCATGTCTTTCTGCATGACACTTTTTAGACAAGTAGTTTAAACTTGCAGTTACCTTACAGGGGGGAGGGGTTTGCAGCCTATAAATGATCAAAATTTACTGGAGAACGTGTTATAGTCCTTGTTCAACCTTCTCAATCATTTGGTACTTCCTACAGCACTGTAAATCTGAGAGGCCAGAAGACAATTATATACTTTAGAAGCAAATTATGTACATGTATAGTTAGGACAATATCAAATATCAAATATTGTACATATATGCATATGAAGAAATATCATAATTCATATCAAGTCTGCTCATCAAGACTATAGACAAAATCACAACAAGGATACTTTCTTAGTTTGTCATACACACATACATAGTAATTAGGATTGTTTACCATGATACTCAAGCCAATAAAAAAGACCATACTAGTTATACTACATATTAAGTACATTCTAGTTGTGCATAGTAAAGTTCAGCAACTGGTATTTTCACTTCCTTTCAAACTTTGACACAGCCCGATTTTATAAGCGTGAAATGTTACTGAATCAATTATTTTGACGACACACATGTAGTGATGTAACAATTAATAATAAAATGTTACAAATCAACAAATTATAAGTGCAGGGCAAAGAAAAAACATAAGTTTTATTGTTAGAGACATACATACATAAAATACATTTTAAAATATCCAGCTTTCGTCACGAATAAAATACGTTGTAGTTGCCTACGAATAAAAACCCGAAAAATAATATGATATTCTCATGTTCATATAAATCTTGATACAAAATTAAGACTGTTTCAATAATACAGGTTATATATACAGCTGTCATAAATATTTGATACTTTTTGGACAGTCATACCAAATCACGGGGTGTTATTTTTGAATTTGTCAGCTTCCTTTCTAAATATTTCACACAAGGAATATTCTCTCGCTATACCAAACAGCAACGATTACTTTCTAACGTCATTTCCACTGCTATTTTGTTGAAATTAAACTCCAGAATCAGCCTCGAACATGTCACTATATTTTGCAAAAGTTCTGATGGTCGTGCGATAGGTTTTCGTGGGTCTGGGTCCAAAATAATCAACTGCGCACGCCCCAAAACCCCACGATCCGTGGGGTTTCAAACGGATTGGCCCAGAGCCATTTGATTTGCCCGCGCGGCCGGGCATATTTGGCTCTGGGTACGAGATTGTTTTGGCGGTGGATTTTCTTCCTGTAATAATATGATATTTTTTTCCTTGGCAAGTAGGCATATTGCGAAATATAGGTCTTAGTTTTCCCGGTGGTCCAAGGGCATGTATTTATGTATACGAACAATCATGAAATAGTACTATATTTGCATTAATAACAACCCCCGTGCCGCAAATTCCCTCGCCAATTCGTATTTCAATTCCCTTCGACCTTCTTCTCCGATTTAAAACGACAACATCACACGACTATCAGCAACAACATTCGCTAAAAGGCTGTAAACAGTATTAAACCTAATCACATCGTGACAATCAGTCTTTTTGTATCGAAGTGGAAATATTTAAGAAAGAAAAAAGATATTACGAAACCCATCGCTGTAAACGTAAACTACCAACCGTGCGAACAATTATTAAATACCGACGACTGACGCGAGACTAGACTGCTTCTAACTATTTAAAATGAACAAACACTATAATATTTTTGACCATTTATGCTCTTTTTGAAAATTTAGGACCTTTACAGAACTTTCTTAATATGCTTTAAACTTAATTCCATTTTTCTCAGAATGTGCCTTTTGCGACTTTGAGAAAAGATATCTTGAGATGGTTTAACCAATTGACATGAAATTTTCAGGGTTTGTTATTCTTAGTCCAGGTTGTGTTTTAAGCATATAATATTTTTATAGGGTGCATTTCCTCAAAGTTATCAGGTTTTAACACACAGAATGTTGTTAGTCAAATTTAGTTCATCATTATTAATTGTGTTTTCAACATTTTACAATTCTCTATGCTTAAAACATCACTCAATATGCGATCTTTAAACTGTGTAAAGCACATTCATTTCCATCCATTATACCAAGAGTTAACTTTTCTCAAGTTAACCTTGGACATATGTTGTACAATAAACTGTTCGGTGCCACCTTAAATTGGTTTTTGGTGCTTGAAATATTTATTTCTGTAATCTCTGGTTCATATGGATTCTGGAAATATATATAAGGTTTGCTGTAGTTTGGAATAAAAACCTACAATCCTGGCCAAAATTCACTCGGACAGTCGCGTAAAAAGAACTTAAGCGCATCAATTTCCGGCTAAGATTATGTTCCAAAGACATTGGCCCCCTCTCCCCCAGTTGAATGTTGGTTAGAAGATGAAATGCAAAGTATGTTCAGTGCAATTGTTTTATCAACATTGGATGGGGGGAGCGGGGGGAATGATTTTCCGAAGGAAATTTGATTTCAGATGCCATTTAAAGCAAAGTGTCCGAGTGATTTTGACCAGGATTGTAGATAATAATAATAACAATAATAATAATAATAATAATAATAATAATAATAATAATAATAATAATAATAATAATAATAATAATAATAATAATAATAATGGTTTAATAGTATTTCCACGTTGTGGCTCTTCTATACTACAAGTAAAATCAGAATACATTACACTAAATAAATAACATTAAGTTATAGTTACAGTTTAACATAAATAAAAATAAATAAAAATAAAAAATGATACCAACATTAAATTACTATTAGATTAACATTACATTACAATGCATAACAATACGAAATTAACAATGAATTACGTAAGATTGCTAAGCCAGTCCGTTGCTAAAAGTTTAAAATATGCTAAAGAATTTCTGCAATATTCGTTAAAATTATCGCCATTCCGAATGTCTTCGGGTGGATTGTTAAATACCCGAGCAGCCTCATCTTGAAAGGTGCCAGTCACCAGGGGAACTACGAAACGACATGCAGACGACGATCTTAGGATTCTTGAAGGCTTCTACTCTTCAAGTTTTAAGTAGGACGGCCAGTCACTGAAATGAATCGCTTTGAAAACTAATTTCGAGAGATGGTAGTCCCTACGTTCCAAAATGGGAAGCCATCCAAGAGACGGAACATCTGGTAAACTTGTGTAGTGTCCTAAGACAAAGCCAGCGACCGTCAATTGCACTCGTTGTAATCGCTTCATCAAGTAATCTGGAATAGAACCAGACACAACATCACTGTAATCAATCTTGGATAGGACCAAACACTCAGCAAGTTGCTTCCTAATTCGGTATGGAGCAAGATGTTTTAGCTTTCTCAGGACAGACAGTGTCCCATAACAACTCGATATCTTACGATTGATGTCATCATTCCATTTCAAATTGTGATGCATGACAGTACCAAGAAGAAGCGAACTATTGGTTCTTTCCAGCTCGACACCATTAGCATCAGTAAGACGAACAGACCGATCCTCAAGGTGATGGACACGGGAAAGCTGGGTGGTGGAAAAGAGCATAACTTTGGTTTTCTTGGGGTTAAGGACGAGGTTTTTTGAACTCAACCAACTAGAGAGTTTGTCTGAATTGGACTGTAAGTTTTCTTGACACGATTTTATATTAACTGGCTTACAGTGAGTGTAGAGGGTGGTGTCATCAGCATACTGGTGGGAAGATATCGTCGAGTCAAGATTTTCAGTAAGATCATTGACGTACAGGTTGAACAAGACAAGGCCAAGTATGGGGCCTTGTGGAACTCCAAAGAACACATCTGTTGTACTGGACATCACATCGTCTATCTGTACAAATTGTCTTCGTCCAGTAAGATAGCTGGTGGCCCATTTCAAATAGTCTTTTGAGAAGCCTTGAATGTGAAGTTTTCTTAAGACGATGGGATATGACACGGAGTATCGAACGCTTTCGAGAAGTCGGCGAGTACAGCGATAGTAATCTCACCCCTTTTCATAGCTCGTTGAATGTCATCACGCATTGCCAACATGACAGTCGTGGTGTTGTGACCTCTGCGGTAGTTGTATTGGTTACGTAATCAGACATTTGTCGGAGAACAAGACGTTCAAAAATTTTGGATAGGGTCGGAAGGATAGATATGGGACGCAAGTCATTGTTGGATGTTATTATTTCGAGTTTAGGAATTGCGCAGATTCGGGCGATCTTCTACGGAGATGGAAATAGCTGTTTCGATATACAGTTATTCAAGATATGGGTTAAAGGTGATGCAAGCTGCTCCGCTACCATCTTGATGAATTTCACAGGAATTCCATCAGGACCGCACGAACAATCTGAGCGCAAAGTTTTTATTTCAACTAAGACTTCACGATAGCTAACTTCTCGAAGATGGAATGCACTGTCTGGATCATCAGGTAGAGTGTTAATAAATGACCATAAGTTCTCAATTGGTTCAGGCGTTGCTCCGGTGACACGTTCTGTTGTAGATACAAAGTGGGTATTGAGCTCATCAGGATCAACTCGCAGTGGTGTAGGATTTGGGTGGAATATTGTATGCATGGATGGTCTTCCAGACGTCTTTAGGATTCTTAGATGAAAACGCTCTGTTGTAGAAATCACGTTTGGCCGATTTTATTTTGCACTTCAATTCGTTTCTAGCATCATGATACCGCGACCTGGAGAGTTTATCAACGTTCTTGTTAACTGATAAAGCACGAAGAACTTGACAATCTTTCTGAAGTTGGACAATGTCAGAATTTTTTATCCAAGGTGCGGGTGGTCGTGATACTTTAGTACGTTTGAGAGGTGCGTGATGGTCGAGGCATTCCCGACATAGAGAGTTAAGTATGTCAACTTGCGAGTCTGGATCATTAACAGCATACACAAGACCGAGAGGTAATTCATCAAAACTCTTGATGAATGAGTCCTTATTAAAGTTACGAATATTCCTTATCATCTTGAATCGTGGTACAAACCGTGGAACTCGAACATTTACACAGATGTATGGAGCATCATGATCACTAATTAGAGGAGCAGGAAGAACATCGCAATGTGTCACTTGTTGTTTCATGTTTGTAATAATATGATCGATTAATGTAGCTGAATGAGAAGTGGTGCGACTTGGTTTGATCACAAGTTGATCCAAGTTCAAAGAGTCCAAAACCTCTTTGTACTTTTTTTGTTTCAATTTTATCCAGGCGAAGAAGATCTACATTAAAGTCGCCAGTTAGAACTAACATACCATACCATCCAATCGAAAGATCACTTAATAGATCATTAAAATTATCTAGCCAGGTTGAATATGATAAAATAGTATCTGATCGATAGATTGTACCAAGAAGCAATTTACTATGGCGACTACGTCCAGGGATTTCTATCCAGAGATGCTCCATTGTGGGATAACGTTTTTCAAGGTCTTCTCTCCTTTTGAATTTTATCGATTCTTTGATGTAGACACCAACGTCACCACCTCTTATTTTATCTCGGTTTTTGAAAGCATGGATATAACCAAAAATTGTAACGTGTTGAAGTAAGAGATTGTTTCCTTTCAACCATGTCTCGCTCATAGTGATGACGTCAAAAGAATAACGTTCAATTAGCAGACATAAATGGTCGAAGGTGGATACCATATTCTGAGTAATGATTGATATGCATGATCTTAAGATGTTGTGCATTACTATTTAGGGTGGTCAGATGTACATCATCCTGGCAAATATCGTCTTCGGGTAGTGCGAAGTCAACCATAGTTGTTTCCAAGATATCGTCCAACATCTCTTCAGTAGAGGCTTTATAAAATGGGAGTGAAGAAAGTCAGAGTACACCTCGCACAAGTCCAGACATGGTGTTTATCCGAGCGGATAGACTTTATTTGACACCTAGATATGCCGATGCATTTTGCATGAGATAGGTCAAAGCAAACATCACACAGGTATCTTTTGTGATTACTTTGTACCGGCTTTTCACAAGATGGACATTTAGGAACTTTTGTTCTTTTTGTAACTTTTCCTTCCGTGTTGTTAGCTTCATCACCAGGTCCAGGATTTTCCGCGATATCACCGCTTAGTATTAGGCGTTGGGATGCCATAGAATTGTTATAGTACGGTACGGAATGGATCTTTTCGAGAAAACAAAACCTTTAAATTTCGCTGTGGCAGTGTCCAGATGGAAATTTTAAAGTAAAGAGAATGATGTGCCATTTATCATTTTTTTTAAATCGCCAAGAGTATAAAGCACGGAATTTATTCAAGTCGTTCCATTGACTGCCTCCATTGACAGCAAATTTCCATATATATGCTAGATGTGAAAAATGTATGAAAAATGGCCTGTTATTCAGGTTAAATTCAGGTTTACTAGAGTTTAAGTTAAGAGTTTAATATATAATATATATTATATAAGAAAAAGAGAGAAACTGAAAGGACAAAAACAACAACAAAATGTGTCCAAAGAGGAACACAAAGAAACTTGAGAACACAGTGGGAAAGTAGAGGAACGAGAGGGAGATCGAGGAAGCGAGAGAGAGCGAGAGTCATTATAAATCAGCCTAGACCTAGGCCTTCTATTTAGTTATAAATTTGAGGCTGGGATGGCCGAGAAGACTGGGGAGAGACAACGGGAAATAGAAGGCCTAGTAGATTTCCCAATCAAAACCATGATGTCCAGGTTGATTAAAACCAAGACTGCGGGCTTTTTAAATTGTCGGGATTTTTGCTGTTTTGAATTATTTCATGTGTTCAATTGTATTTGGGGTCTGTTGTGTATAATTATTTGTTCAGTACAGAACGTCGAGAAATCGATTATATAAGTTAGCAAGGTGCACAGATGCACAAAATTTTACAGTTTTTAAACTAACCAATCAGATGACGAGTTTCTTCCGGCCTGGTTGCCCTCGTCAGCCGACCCCAAACCCCACGAACCCAAACCCCTTACGTATACCGGTATACCGTTCCTTGGTAATGACCAAAAGGATCGCAGGCTCTGAGTACGCTTGGGTCAGATGCTCGTATAGAATTGTGGGTATATTTATAGCCTCGTGTGTATTTGGTGGTGGCGAATTGTTTTGGAGTCCTTTCGCAAGGTTGAGTTGATTTTTTCTGTTATTTTGAGCAGTTCCCACAAACTTTGACAGACATGAGTGATAGAGGAGACAGGTCGGCGTCGGAAGAACGAGTAAGTAGCCAAACTAAAGTGTAATTGTACTGACTTTTTGCAGTGGAGTTTATTGTTGATAGGTATGACCTCCCGACTCAGCCGCCATGTTGTTTGATAAGTTTTGACGAACACATCAGTTTGCTAATATCACACTTGTTAAAGAAGGTTTCGCCTTCATTTTTGCTGCTTGTTTTCTAGCTGTATCTAGTGTATGTATCAGGTTGTCATGTGTGTTTGTCGTGCTCATTTCCGTTGAGTGGCAGAATGCTGAAGCATAAAAACGACGTAATAATCTCGAAGACGAAGTGAGACCTGAGGCCCTTTTGGCCTTTTGGGTTACATCTGAATTTTCCCCTTATCTTTATGACACTACTCTCCCTTTGAATTACTTTGTAAAGCTATCAACAAAAACCAGCAACTGTTTGGCGAGTCGTTGTTCGCAACATGTTGCTAAACCTGGCGGCAAACCGCAACTGCAAGCCAAGCGTCGTTTTCTTCGTCCATAAATATTGTAGTTTATTATCTTTACCTCGTTATCTTAGCGTGCCCCCCCCCCCCCCCCGAGAAATCTGGCATTTCGTTTCTTGGCTAGCAAGCGAGAAAATATTGTCCTTTCGTTTTCATTCTCATGTCTTCTACACGTATTTAACTTATTTGCTTTGGACAGTTATTTTGCTACATAGGATAAAATTATTGCCGTGACAAGTACTGAATCAGATATGGATAAAAAACGTATTTTGAAGTCATGACAAATTCATGTCGGCTCAATTTCTAGCCGTATCTTGGGCCCTTGTATTTATACCTCCTGGACTTGTGAGCTTGCAACCCAAGATGCAGCTGGAAATCGAGTCTAAAATTTAATGGCGAGTTACTGCAAAATGAAAAAAATTATTTCAATACAGAAAGTCGTGTGACTTTCTTTCAAAAATCCCCAAAATTTTCAAAATGAATTGCGGAGTATGGCACCTACCAGTAAGAGTCAATACCAGGCAATTTTCTTTGCAACTTGCAAGGTAATGGTGTTGCATGGCAAGTTGCAAGAAATATTGCCTTGTGTAACACCCCATGTTTGCATCTAGTCTCACAATGAAAAGTTGCACTGCAGGAAAAGTAAAGTAACGTGAAACGAAACACAGATGTGCTAAATATACTTCTGATAATAGTAAAATGTACTAGGACGTCTGAAGGGGGGAGGGGGTCAACTTCACATTTCCTCTGTAGGGGAGGTGTGGATGTTTTCTGGAATGACCCATTGTATTACCAAAATATATGACAGATCAAAATGTTATAAAAAGTGGTGAATTGCAAAAATCATTAACCCTTTGAGGCCCGACTTAATTGACCTTGTAATGTAACCCCTGCCCAAGTTAATTTGGCTTCCAACAACAAATATCATACATGGCTCAAGTTTTTAATAAATACTAGGGAAACTATAGCATTTCACCCCCTAGTTCACAAATAAAAGTTGAAGATCATAAAATTTTGAATCATTTACATACTATAACATGGTCATCAGAGTACTATAGACATGATTGTCAGAGTCTGAACTAGAGATTGAAGTTCAAATTTTAAATTTGGCGCCATTGAAGGTTAGCCAATTATCATTTAAAGTTTATATTTGCATATTCTTCTATTAAAACTATACACACAAATAAGAATACATTTCATAAAGTTAACACAAACAACTAAGATTCAAAAATAAGAAAATTTAAAGTTATTAGTCTGCGGAAGGTTGGCTATGCCACTCTACCCAACAGTCACCTTTACACAAGACGATATTGCATCGCCGGCAACCAAAACGCGATTCACGAGGCTGCTTTCCTTCACGATTTGCGGCCTTTTCCCTCTTGCGCTTTCACTGGCAGTTCTTGCATTGCTTGCCTTTTGAACCAGGCACAAGTTCGACGTATTGGTGGTCGACGTTGGCAGAAATTGGTTGAACTCGTGGTCGGCCAACGGTCTTTCTTCCAGAGAATGTGCCAATAAGTTCTTTGGCCAGTGCGAGACGGAACTCTATGTGTGGGATTCGATTTCCCAAACACTTGTTCCTCAAAACCCATGCATTTATAATGGCCACATCAAGTAAAAAATAGAAAATATATTTCCACCACTTGACATTTCTTCTTGATTGCACAGGATAATAAGACCTGTTTTGATCGCTGAGATCAACGCCACCCATGAACTTCGAATAATTTGTTATGTTAGGTGGACGGTTGATTTCAAATTCTTGCATGGTGCCATCAGCCGCTTTTCTTTTTCTCGTTACTTTATCTTCTCCCAGAGCTGAATACATGGAAGACAAGACTTTCACGGGTTTGTTCTTGGCCTTATCCCTCCAGACAGAAATAACCAAGTTGCCACTTTGAGCGAAAGCGGAGTCCCCTTGTTGTGAAAGTTTCACATCCTTCAAACAAAGAGGAAACCCCTTTCGGTCAGCACGCAAAGTGCCACAAGCTTGAATCTTTCTTGCCTGGAGTTCTAAGAACAATTTAATACTAGAAAACCAGTTATTCATAAAAACATAAAAGTTCTTGCCTTCAAATCCTTCCAATAACTTCAAAACAACAGTCTCCGCTAAGTTCTTTTGAGGTTGGTTCCCTTGCCGTCCAATGTAAACATCGAATTTCATCAGGAAACCAGTGCGCGCATCACATAAACAGAAGATTTTTATTCCTCTTTTTACTGGTTTGTTGGGCATATACTGAACGAATCCGAGTCGTCCTTTATATTTTATCATAGCTTCATCGATTGAAACCTCTTGCTCGATTGGGAAATATTGAAGGAAGGTATTCAAACAGAACTCTTTCACGAAGTTTATAAGTGGCTGAACACGATACAGTTTGAACGATGGGTCATCTCTTGGAGGAAGGTTTGTGTTGTCGTTCAGATGGAGGTATCTTAAAATTACCATAAATCTGTTCCTTGGAAAGACTTTGGCAATTTCGGGTTGATAAAGAAATGGCTCTTGTTCATTCCAATAACTGCGCATTGTTGGTAGACGGACAATGCCCATCATTATCTGTATTCCGAGGAAAGCTTTTAGCTCTTCGGCAGTCAGTTCGATTGGGTTGCCATCTCCATCAAACCAGTCAGGGTCCTTCACTTCTTTCTCGGCATTTTCTTGCACAGCGTAGAGATTAGTTTGCTTTACAATGTGTTCGAACACCTCGAGTCCGAAGAATAATAAAAAAAATCCCAACGCTGACTGTAATGTTGGACAATTCAAAGGACCAAACGAAGGAAAAAAAGCTGGCACATTGACACGGCTTGCTTCTCTTGACCATTCGAGATCTTCTACCCGTATTTCTTCATCATTGTTAAGTTCATCAACAATGCCAACGCCATCTTCGTTGTTGTCGAGTTCAATGTCTTCAATAAAGTCTTCAGGTTCAAACCCGTAGAACTCTTCTTCGCTGTCCGAGTCACCAAAAATCTCTCTGAACATATCCATGTTTAACGCAAAATATGCTAATACACAAAAACATGTTCACGTCGCGATTTATAAACGTTCAAGCAAGCATAACAATCTATTCTTAGCGTTAGGTTCTTAGGAATATTCAGGAAGTCGAAGTAAAATTTCACGCTCTTTCTGATGGTGCAATCGGTTTTACCTTATATGGTAAGCCTGCTGAGCTATGATTGGCTAAACCATAGCAACTGAAAAATACGGAAAAATCCGTATCTGGGCAGATCAGGTCAATTACGTAATACGGAAAAATCCGTATCCGGGCGTCAAAGGGTTAAATGTGTTACCGCATTTTAGGCTTGTTTTGCTTCTCTTTTGAGCATTATTTGATGAAAATCTGTGCGAATTTCTCTTGCCAAAGCCAAATACTTTTTGTGACTACCGCTGACCTGTCAGCGGTAGCCATAATGTCGGCGTGATCTTGCTTGAGTGTCTTGGACATCACTTACGTCATACTCGTGCAGCCATCGCCAGGTATTCGATGCCATCGCTATATAGTCGAGAAGATCGCCAGGTATTCGGGAAGTACTCGAGTTGTTTTCGTGGCCTCGCGGAGAATAAACTAAAGTGAATCTCGTCTTTGCATTTTGGTTGCTCTCTCGATGACAGTTTTGATTTTTGAAAGTGTTAATTATTACTTTGCAAATCTTTTCTTCTTGGTACGGTTTCTGTCCGCATTGATCAGTTTATACAAGGTAAGAAATAGTTTCAAAACTGTGATGTTGTTTATCTTATATACTATGTACTATACATGTATACTATATACAAAATCTATAAGTACTTGATCGGAAACAAATTTAATATCTCAAAGCCAACCTCGTATTTCGGTACTTATAGCAGTACTAGAAATATTCAGCTTATAAAGTTTGCTAGAAGTTGGGCCTTCAACCTTCTTTTTTCGAAGAAATTGATATATACCTAAATTTAGTTTTGAATTGTGTGTTGTGCTCACTGGTCAGTGACACATGTTTATACTGCATGTACAGTATATACATTTATATATCATACACCAGTGCATACACTAAGAGTGAGAAGTGTGTTTTAAACAACTTCGAGCTAGGTGTTTTGATATTAGATCAAACACAACTTTGTTTCATGATCAAACAAATCAGGAAATGAATTGTTTGATCACATATCAAACCTTCGTCTCGCTTATGATTTTCCTATCTGTTTGGTTTATGAATTATTAATGAGTTTGAGAATTATATATCACAGTGCCCTGTATTTACACTATATACATTGTATATAAGAAATTTATGCTATGTGGTGTTGGTGGCATAGTGGTTAGTGCATGTGCCTTTCACCTCTGTGAGCTGGCTTCAATACCTGCACGGTGCAGTTATCTGATTAAAATAATTCACCTTGGCCACATGCGAGAAGAGTGCTTCCAGTTTGACTCTACCAAACACCACAGGTTTCCTCCGGGTACTCAGGTTTCCTCCTGTAGTAACACTGGACCAATGAGGGTGGGCCCTTACTGGTCCTCTAGAGAGAACAGTTTAGATATAACTGATAGAGTTATCCAGTATAAATAAGGTTAGTTTAATTTAGTTTAAACAAAATATGTTGGCTGTTACATAAACATTACAAAACCTTGACTTGGTGCTTTGTTTACTTGTTTTAGGTGTTGTTCAATATCTTGTATAATGAAATTTAAAAAAAAAAGTTTGTGGACACAAGAGCTGCTACAGTGATCTGACCACAGAATAGTAGATACACCAGAAGTCTGACTCTTGTGAAAGTACTGAAACAGTCTATAATCTACGTGCCACGTATATTTTGATAAATTGTTGTAAAGCTATTGTGAACTGTTAGGAAACTTAATGCCTTGAATAGGTTGAAAGCCTTGAAATGAAGAAATATATCTGTTGAAACTACAGTACTGAGTATTGTTGTACTGTGTTATTTAAAATACTACCAGAATCACAAAATATCAGTGACGTGCATTACGCTTGAATGCCACTGACAGTATATTTATGGCAGGTAAAATGTTGTTTTGGAACACAATGTTGATTATCTGGAGTGATTAATTCTTTTCAAGGCGATAATGTATATAGATTATTTTTGTGGAAACACCATGAAAATTATTTATTTGCTAACAGTTTTGGCCTGAGTCAACAGGCTGAAAGCTTAGCAAATAAATATTTTACGGTGTTTCCACAAAAATAATCTACATGTATATGATCTGGGGTGAGTTGTACAAAGCCAAGATAGCTTATCTAGTTGATAAGTTCTAGCTAAAGAACAGCACTAATCATGCTTTGAACAACCTAATGTAAAATTTTATCCACTGAATAGTTATGTATCTGATAGTGCTGTTCAGTGGATAAAAGTTAAATTGGGTTGTTCAAAGCACCACTAGAGTGGTTCTCTAGCTAGGATTTATCCACCATTTTTTTGTGTGTGTCTGTGCTTTTCACACATTTTCATGCATTTCAAGTCTATATCTCGTTCTGTACTTAACAGCGGTAGTCACATGTACGCATTGCGTACCTATTTTTAGTTGATGTTTGAGAGTTAATACAATGACTGAACAATTCAAAACCATGAGTAATATTTGTTAACTTTAGACAAGTTGATGATCTTAACGATCGTCGACGTTACTGCGACAAGTCCGACTAGTTTGTATATTTTACAACAGCTTTTTAACTCAGAAACGAAAGTGACAAAGCTCAGTGTTCACATCTAAAAAATACTACTAGAAGGTCGTAAATAAAGGCAAGAGCTTTTAACAAGACCAGACCAGCGTAAAAATTGAATCAAATGTAATAAAAACACAGCACAAAAACTGAAGTGAACGATAGTACGACACTATTTTGATATGGAGAACATCGCTCTATAAAGTAGTGCTGTGCACCAGAGGGCCGGAGCCGGAGCTCCGGCCTATTTTGCCGGAGCCGGAGTTTGTTCAGCTCCGGCAAAACTCCGGCAGCACTTACAGAGGATTTCACATAACTTTTGCTGATTGTGTTCCGAAGTTCGTTCGTTATTTCCGAAGTTGGCGACGAACTTCGCAACGAACTTCCGAAGTTCGTAACTTCGGAAGTTCGTTGTTCACGGCATCATTTCAAAGTTCGCTGTTGAAGGCATAAAGTAAATATTCGAATAACAACTTATCTTAATACTTTCGTGGGACAAAACCTATAGTGCTGGATTCGGCAGATTCAAGCGATCATGTCGATATAAAATTTATTTAAATTGAGCGAACAGAAAATATTTAAACATGTTTTGAAACACATGTCTCCCAATGTAATACGACACGCACATTATATATAGAGATGCAAAGAGGTAAACATATATATTTGTATTTGTGGTGCTATTCGCTAATTATTACTTGCGTTTTGCAGTTGCTGGACTAAGCAGCAAGCAGTTAGCGAAAACACTACTGGGTACGAAGTTGCGAAGTGTTAAAATCAAAAACAAAGATAGTGCTTGCGCTTCCACTTTGAAATGTGAAATTGCTGTAAAATTTCCATTAAATTTCAAATTTTCTGCTGGAGCCGGAGTTTTTTTTGCCGGAGCCGGAGGTGAAAAACCGGAGTTTGCACAGCACTACTATAAAGGCCATGATATTAAACGCACAAATGTCAATTTCTTTTCTTTTAATAAGCCTACTAACATTAATAAATCAAGACTGTACTTCTTTGAAATATTATTGTTTTTCCATTTCCCTTGTAAATCTTTATAAATCACCATTTTCCTAACCTTGAAACAATGTTTATATAAAGAAGTGCTGCGTCGCTGCCAAAATGGCTGCTATGACATCACATCACTACCTGCCATGTACGACCTCCTGTCATTTACGACCACTTTTACTTGGCAATAGGGTGGTTGTAAAACTCAGGTTCTACTGTACCAGCATTAATTTCACACCATCGAGATATCACTTTCAAATTATTCCCGTTTTGCATTTTCAGTATGCTACCATGCATGTGAACACGCGATTGCTATTGCCTATTTGTAAATTCAATTTCTTTGCCCTGTTTCATGTCATGATGGAGCTCATTTACACAATGATGAACCTGTGGATGTGCCTACTGTACTGTATAATAAACTGTCAGCTCAACGTCATAATACAATTTTCAGTTTGTTAATAAATAAGAAAAGTGAAATATGAAAAGTGTCGATAATCTGATGTGAAATCTGAACCACGAACGAACAGTGTTAGTAAACAGAAACATGAGTCTGATATCATGATGCATCTCAAAGCATCCACTCACATAACATTAATCTCACTCATTTGATTTTTTTGACTAGAGAATACATGTACATTGTACACCACAATTTTGAATAAAAAAATCCTGAATATATGATCTTTTTAGGTGTGTGACCAAACACTCACCTCATGTTCTTCAGGCATATGCCAAGGTGTGCACATGTGATTGCATGCCTCTCAGCCATTGCAATTAATAAGTGTACATGTATATATTTTTCATAAACATAACATGGCCTTCATAGTATGATTATACCAACTATTAGCCAGTCAAAGCATTTATTATTTGTTTTTCAGAGTCCGAATTAGCACTTCGCAAATCGCAAATTATATATTTCGCGAAATCGCTGTCACACGCGTTACCAAACCATCAGGCCAGCGATATACACACAAAGTCTTGCCTTTGAGTTTCAGGAAGTTTCGGCTTTGCAGCTGTCATCTCGCATGTCAAAAAACATCACACTTCAAATGTCAGAGAAAACCATTTCATGGTTTGGTCATTCGGTTTGCTTTTTACAGCTGTATAGCTTGCGTCTCATGTGTATCTGATATGGCTAAACGTGAAAAGTAGGAATGTGATTTGAACGTTACCTTAATACTGTAAAAAGGTTTAGTGGAGTTGAGAAATTAAGATGTTCTGTCTGCGAGGAGTTTTCGACAAGAGTTCCATCAATCGTTGGATATTTAGATGCTTGGAGACAAGTTTAAATCGCTGGTGTGAAAAGCCATGTTCAGTTGTTCATTTGAAAATGTGTGGAAGTTTCAGCAATGTCACATCTCACAACGTAAAGCTGGTTTTCCACTGGTGAATTTTGTCATGCGAGGTAACATTTCTATTAGATTGGAAAAGATTTCTAATTAGTTCCACTCGAGAGCTTATAAGACAAAAGAAAAAGGTCGCTTTGCACAACAAAATTTGCCAGTGGAAAACCGGCTTAACCTAAGATCTCACAATGTAACGTAAAGGTTCACTCTTTTTGCCTCAGTGCTTCTTTTTGTGTATTTCAAGTTAAAACTTCGTACAGTAGGTTGTACATGTAAGTGGGTATACTTTACAATGATGAAATCAAAGTGAGAGGTGAAAATTTTGTCTTAGTGACACTTTAACATTGTTGCTCTTAACCATACTATACAAACTGTATGGTGTTCAATCACCATGTACAGTATATGGTGTATGGAATGTCATCTTTTTAGTATTGGAGTTTGTTACATTATATTAATTTACCAAATTCAATGTCTTGTAGCAAAAGTCTCGCTCTCCAGATGAAAATGGAAGGAAAGATCGTTCTAGATCAAAGTCCAGATCTAAGTCTCATAAAGCCCATTCATACTCCAGATCAAGATCACGTTCAAGGTTAGAAAGTACATGTAGTCAGTATGAGAACCGTATTTTTCAAACTCAGTAATTTATGAAGAAAATTCACAATAAATCAATAGGGTGTGACACTCGAATTCTGCTTAGAAATTGTCTCAGTGAATTTAGGGCAAATTGCTTTCTTGAGTTTGGTGATGGCATTGGCATAGCTGTTAGCTGTTTTCCTCCAAAGAAACGCTGGTAACTCCACTATTTCGTTGTCCTTGTCTTTGGTGACTTTAAGCATCAAATTCACGAAGCTAAGTCACCATTACCGAATTTCCCTGGTTCATCACTGCTACCAGATTTGCAGGGCTTTCAAACTCAGAAAGTTGCCTGTGCCAGCAAAACTTGTTGGACATGTAATTATCTTGCCTGGCTAGTGGCTATTTTAAGACAATAAAGACGTGTTTTATGTAACGGAGTAGTAGAAATTAAAGCACTTTCATAAAAGGATAGACAACAATTTAACACCATAAAAACTTTAGAAGTAGTTGAGTAAAGGTATCCTTCATAGGTAAGTACATGATTTTCAGGGGTTTCATTAATTTTGAAAGTAGCAGGCTCATTTTAGAAAGTAGGCAACTGAACATGGAGGTAGCAATTTAGTGACCGCATTTGTTGGGGTGGGGTACCCGGGAAATTTTTGAAGTCTAGAACCTCGGAAACACCATTTCCAGCATTTTGAGTGAACTTTTTCATCTAATTAAACAGGCTACCGCGAGCATAGTTCAAATTTTACATAAAAACGAACACCAACAAATATTACTATACTGTAGGTGTTTAAACACAATTATTACAATTCCTTTTGAAAGTTGTAATACGAAATGCTTACTCAAATGTATTTGTACTCGGTGATGGTCTTAATCTCTTGTTAAAATAGTTTAGTACATGCATTATAATTGCCTCCAGTGTGCTTTTTTTCTGCCATTTATGATAATTAAACATTTTCGTTCTGAACATTCTCGTCCCCGGCCCTTCCGTGCTGGAGTGGTTCTTCACTATACTATACATTAAAGATGGTGGATAGCTAGTAGCTACACTGGCAATCTTAAGGTCCCTATTGTTTATTAAACAACGCACTAGGACGATGGTGGCAGCTAACAAGCAACATAAATTTTACAATTTAAAGAAGTCATGGTTAACTACTAACTATTATATTTGATATTTGAAGCTAGTTTAATGACTTCCAAAACGCCCTAGTATTGCTAAAATTATTGTAGTGTCTGTGTTGAAAGACGTTTACACAGAAATTTAATTCTTTTTTAAAGTAAAAAGTTCAAAGTCATTCAAATACTGTACATGTAAATAATGGCATGAAACAAGGGTTCCGTGGAAAATTCCAAGCTTTTTTCTTTGCTGTGTTTGTTGAATGAAGCAAGCTCAAAATGGACAGTTAAAACATCTTCCCGAACACAAAGAAACTCAAGAAACATACAAATACAACGTAAAACAATTCAGAATTATCCTTTACATGTACAGTAAAAAGAAACCTGTAAATATGTTTGGTTTAGTTGCACTTTTTGCTTACCGACAAGGGTTTTTGGCTTTCAAAATGTTTGTCAACAATTTTTTTTTGTAAATTTGGTCCTGTGCCCTTTTTAATCTTGCAAGACACAGTTAGCCAAAAGCTGCCCTGTGATTGGTCAATTTCCCGGCTAAAACCTAACAAGATGGCGCCTGATGGCATGTATTTGGGCCATTTTTTCATAGGGCACCCGCAGTCCAGTTATAAGTAGGCAATGGTTCTGTCCAAGTTTACTGCTTACCTGATCCCTAGAGAGAGACTGGCAACAAAACAAAGCGGGAACAAAAAATGGCATTCAACAGAAACTTCATTAATCCACACAACTGATGCAATTCTTAAAGGCATTGACAACAAAAAACTTTCAGCCTTTGTTTTCCTTGATATGAGCAAAGCATTTGACAGCATAAACCATGAGATATTACTGGCCAAATTACAAGAGGTGCTTCCTCTCCTGTTCTTCATTGATTTCATAGTTATCTTACAAACAGACAACAAGTTGTACGCATTCATTCGGTGGTTTCTGATCCATTGCCCGTCGTTCGCAGTGTACCACAAGGCAGTATTTTGGGCCCCTTACTTTTTACTGTCTATATTACTGTCTATGTTAACAATCTACTGTCGGTTCCACAGAATTGTTCCTCAGAATGCTATGTAGACGACACTAAACTCTATGCTTCATTTCACCTGGAGGATTGTCAATATACTGTGACAGAGATGAACTGTGATTTGATCAGTGCGTAGTTGGTGTTTTAACAACCATATTATTAAACCCCGAAAAGACAAAGTTAATGGTATTTGGTAGTCGTCAAATGAGATCTAGAATGACAGATTTCCATCTGTCTTTACTGGGAAGAGTCATCGTCCCTTCACTAACAATTAAGGACCTTGCAGTGATGTTTGATCCGAAATGTCCTTCAATGATCACATAATGAACACAATTTCAACCTGTAAGTTGCGTCTTGGACAAGTTAACCACGTTAAACATGCCTTTGACAAACAAACTTAATTACAGTAATCAATGCCCTAGTTTTTAGCAAGTTGTAGTATTGTTGCAACATTTGGTCCAATACAACGGACAAAAATCTGCACAAATTACAAGCCGTACAAAATTTTGCGAAAAAGTTTGATCATATATATTACTCCTCCTCTAAAGGAATTACACTGACTTCCAGTCAAAACCCAACTTTATTGCCAGGCAGTGATGACATTTAAATGTATGACTGGATGTGCCCCTAACTATCTTGTCTCACAATTTATTAAGAGGGGAGATGTCAGTAAACGTAATACAAGGAGTTCTCAGCAACTCAATATTCTACTCTCCAAACAGCTTCGGGTCAGAGAACTTTTTATTATATATATTCAGGGTTTTTTTTATCTCGCGTGTAATTTCGCGTGTACATGGTGTCCATGTATATATATATACTAGTAAGGACTAAATACCTTGACATAGGAAGCAGTTCTGTATATTATAGTGCATCATTTACTTATATGTGGGAAGTTATACCTTTACATGTGGGAACTAATCCATGTATCTTTATAATATATCATCAGCAATTAACATGTTATGCCTCTGTTTATGACAAATGTCTCAGTGTTTGGATATTGTGGTAAAACACTCTTCTGAGTGTATGATATACAGTCTGTAGCATCTCAAACAAATCAGTATTTTGAGAAAAGATCGAGGTGAAAGTTTGCCTAATTTATTCAACCAAGACTCTACTGATTTCAATTTGTATGTCTTTTCCTCCTGACTGAATTTATTAATGATTTGGGGTTGTATTGTTAACATAATGTACCTGATGAAAATATTATTTCAGATCTCATTCCTGGAGCCGTTCAAAGTCTCATTCTTCACATTCAAGATCTCGTTCCCGGTCTCGATCTCGAAATTCTCGCAGAAAATCCTCACGTTCAAGATCCAGGAGCCCATATTACAAGAGAAGGTTAATAAATTGATTATTTTAGCATGTTATGAAATAAGGTTTTAGGCAATGATAGACTACGAGTAGTAAAATGCAAAATTGAAATCAACTGTTTTACTGTACTAGAGAAAGCATTACAATGTGAAGGCCCATTTACACAGACGATTTTTGTTGAGATTTGTTTCGCTCTGACACATGCGATTGAGTGAGTGTCTCACCAAAGTATTGAACTTCATTTAGCTCTGCACAAATGTTCTCCTAAGTCAATCCAATCAATCGCATGTGTCAGAAGGAGAGAAACGCAACAAAAATAGCCTGTCTAAACGAGCCTTGACAGTGACAGTTATAGGGTAAGGATTTAGGTTGCGATTAGGTGGGATATAGTCTCAAGAATTAGATGGAATTAAGATCACGAGGGTCTTCTATCTATAATTTTCGAGACTCAATTACACACAGGAGCAGTTTAGCATTTTATTGTTGAAAGATCTAGTCATACTGATGAGAATTTTCTCTTTTTCCTATTTTAAACAGGTCCCCAATGTCGAAGCGCAAAAGACATTATGGAAGTCGGGTACAGTATATATTTGTGTTGAGGTGTTGTCTTAGATGTCTTAGAACATAGCGTAATATCTTAGAACGTAGCGTAATGTCTTAGAACATAGCGTAATATCTTAGAACATAGCGTAATGTCTTAGAATGTAGCGTAATATCTTAGAACATAGCGTAATGTCTTAGAACATAGCGTAATATATATCTTAGAACGTAGCGTAATGTCTTAGAACATAGCGTAATATCTTAGAACATAGCGTAATGTCTTAGAATGTAGTGTAATGTCTTAGAACGTAGCGTAATTAATGTCTTAGAACATAGCGTAATGTCTTAGAACATAGCGTAATGTCTTAGAACATAGTGTAATGTCTTAGAACATATAGCGTAATGTCTTAGAACATAGTGTAATGTCTTAGAACATATAGCGTAATGTCTTAGAACATAGCGTGTAATGTCTTAGAACATAGTGTGATGTCTTAGAACATAGCCTAACGTCTTTCACTGACATAAAATGGTTTGGAAGCGCATCCTGGCCAACATCTCTCAATTTTACCTCATTAAAACTGTTTATACCGCAAAGATAACTCGGGGCAAAATTCGCTATTCACTTTTGAATATTTAATTCGAACCCTGTGTTGTTGTTTTTTGTTTGTGTTGTAATCTTTGGATCATAATACCATATTTGAGGAAATATTTGTTTTGTGGTTTTAACAGGATGACCCACCAAAGTCAAATTGCCTTGGGATTTTTGGGTTAAGTCTCTACACTACTGAAAGAGATTTGAAAGAATTTCTTGAGAAGTATGGCACTGTCAGTTCATGCCAGTTGGTTTATGATCATCAGGTAAACTGATATCATTGGTATTGATATCTTATTGTTTGAGAGAAGAAGTATTGATGAAGTACACCTGTATTATAATACTACAACTGAATCCTGTGAGTGGAATTGTGACTGTTGTGCAGTGTTCAGCAAAGTACTGATATTTTGTACTTAAGTAAAAGTAAAAAGTAACTCCTCAGTTTTTACTTAGAAGTGAAAGTATGGCCTGAAAATCTTACTTAAGTAAAAGTATGACATGAAAATCTTACTTAAGTAAAAGTATGGCCTGAAAATCTCACTTAAGTAAAAGTAAAAGTATGACATGAAAATCTTACTTAAGTAAAAGTATGGCCTGAAAATCTTACATAAGTAAAAGTAAAAGTATGACATGAAAATCTTACTTAAGTAAAAGTATGGTCTGAAAATCTTACTTAGTAAAAGTATGGCCGGAAAATCTTACTTAAGTAAAAGTACTGAAAAAATATAAATTCCAGAAAAGTACTTCTGAAACAAGATATAAATTCTCGAACCATTAACCAACACGACAAATGACAATTGACAATACTAATCAGAACCAAACATTTGGACAAATACTGTACTTTAATGTGGGACTGTACTTAGTCTGGGTGCTGGTTGACGGCGCTTGGCGCCAAGTCGATAGTTGCCAATCACGTGTACATGTAAAACCAACATGATGCGATCTCTCCACTCTACATCTCCAGCGGATAGATGGATTAGACCGTGACTCCGCGTTGTGAATTTTATTTTTTTACTTCGCCGATAAACAAAAAGTAACGAAGTTAAAAAGTAATTATTTAACAAAAATTTTACTTTGTTACAAGTAAAAAGTATTTACTGATTTTTTTTGCTTAAGTAAAGTAACGAAGTAAATTTAGTTCGTTACTGGCGAACACTGCTGTTGTGTCAAACACAAGTGTCATGTTATATTCGAGACCTTAAAGGAGAACTTCAGTCAAAAAAGTAATTACTTTTAAATAAGAGTTCTTTCAATGTAGTATTTGAAAATGTTAATACAGTAGTTTTACAATATCTACCATCGTACTTGAGAAATGAGGTTACCATTCTCATATTTTATGCCACAATTTTGAGTGTGTAGAAAGAATGGCTTAATTTTGAGGCACAGTGACGCAGTGGAATTCTTTTCAATTTTGACGTCATATCGTCAGTGTCTAAATTGAAGTACAGTACAGTACAGTAAATCTAAAGGAACAATTCTCATCTTTTGGTGAGTTGTTGTGAATTAATGTGCAAGAGGAATTGACAGGAATGGGTTAATTCTTTGAGAACAGTGGTAGATTATAGGTGTTCAGCCCCTTGATAAATTAAGACCACATCAATCAATCAATCAATCAATTTTATTTACTCACACATCTGAACATTCTTGATGTGTATGGTATTATAAAAGAATAAATCCAAAGAGAATAAGTAAAATTTATTGAAATATCATTACGATTTATGAAAAAAACCAACAAGCAGCGAAAGTGTCTTTTGTAATCTTTTAGTCAGGACGCTCCAGAGGATTTGCATTCGCTTATTTTCCTGACTCCAGTGAAGCTGAGAAGGTAGGTGGTTTTTTAGTCTTCTTTGACTCAAGTGTTTTAGTCTCCAAACCTTAAAACCTTATTAGCTACGCAGGCTAGTACACACGAATCATGCAATAATGTAGATTTTTCACTCTGCTTGCAGTTTTAACTTATCCTACTAAATCCACTATACAGCTTTAAGAAAAACACCAATTCAGTTATAACGATAATTAAAACAATTTTGTAGATAAACGTCCACATGATATTTTAACTTAAGGATCTTATGCTATTAAACGAAATAAAAAATCAACAATTGGCGAGTTTCAGGGTGTTGCGCGCGCATCACTTTTCAAAACTGGCAAGCTCCACTCAAAGTAAACATACTGTTTAAAATCAACAAAGTATAGATACAGTTTCTGTTATTCTGGTGGTGTTGACTCGCTAGCAAGTCTGTTTGCCATTGCTTACTTTGTGGGGAGCCCGCCACGGGCCCGCCAATTTCTTTGCAAAATGACGCGCACGCAATACCCTGAAATTCGCCTATTAAAGTGTATATGAAACGAAAATTAAGTTTGTCTTATTTGAAAGAACTCTTAAAATAATGGGGAATATCAATTTACAGCTTTTTCATATTTTACTTAGTTCTTGAGATATTTAGACTTACGTGATAGTCAAATGAGATAACTTATGGTTCGTTTTTTCACTAATTAACATATTCGAAAATCGCGAATATTTTTAAGATTATTGAACAAAATCACTTGAAACTTTGCCTATTGCTACAGTTCGTGCAACTAAACATGAATGACAAGTTACAAGTGATTTTGATCAGTAATCTTAAAAATATTCACGATTTTCGAATATGTTAATTAGAAAAAAAACGAACCATAAGTTATCTCATTTGAATTTCACATAAGTGTAAATATCTCAAGAACTAAGTAAAATATGAAAAAGCTGTAAATTGATATTCCCCATTATGTTAAGAGTTCGTTCAAATAAGACAAACTTAATTTTCGTTTCACATACACATTAAACGAGAATTACAATCAACAAGTTATTTATACTATAGATAAGTTTTGTGGAAACACCACGTAAAGTATATTTATTTTCTAAGCGTTCGGCCTGTGGACTCAGGCCTTCATCAGAGCAACAACAATAAGCTGTTTAGATTACATTATCGCCATGAAAACTTTCAAAGAATTAATTAAGTTATTTATACATTTTAACATTAAATGAGCAATGGCCGCCAGTGTTTGAGCATGCGAGAGCGGCAAGCACAGTTGCGCCCATGCAATTGGCTTGAATTTCCAGGCTGCTGTCGATCCCGCAATGTCCGCCAAAGCAATTAGCCGCAATTTACTATTTAGTTGTGTACCGTACAAATTTCTGAAAATTGCATGCTGATAATAATTCAATCATTGGCTGGCATATTCTATCGCTGAACATTTCGTATGATACGTTCGATTGGGAAAATTTAAATACTCCATCGGTGGACAAAAGTGTCCTACAGATTATGAAAAAAAAATCCTATCAGCAGCCATATGTCGATTATCGACAGACATGTCCTCGATGAAATTCAAGGCCTGCCCATTACTTTCTAAGATATCTGAGCGTTTTTCCTTTGACGAGTAGAATTGTCTCGCGTTAGACAGAGTAAAAAAATGAAGGGGCGTTTTTGGTCAGCTCAGGCAGGAATGGGTTAATTATTCTTCAGTTGTTTAGTCACCATGCACAGACTAAAGACTAACATTTTTTTTTATCGCCTGCAAGAATTTTGCGCCATTGTTATGCAAATACTCTGCAAGGTCAGGATTCATACAAAACATATACAGTGTCAGTAATATGCATGGCTTTTATGTAATGTATCTTGCTCAAAATAAATATGCCCCGAACGTAGAGGAAATGTTATTACTCGGGCTATCGCAGGTAGACAGGTCTAGGTTTCGCGATTCTTATTTTTATTTTTTTGCTACGCGTTATTAGTCGTCCGCGCGTCCGCTGGCGATATTGACCAATAAGCTTTTGCGAAACTGAGGCATGCGACTATATTTATGCATGTGACCAGTGCATGACTGCATGTGCCTTCTTTCTTTTCGACTGAGTGAGTGAGTGCCCTTTCTCGTCTCGGATGTGTTTTGTGTGTTCACAGACACAGTTATTGGGCAGTAAACTCGGATGTGTTCTGTGTGTTCACAGACATCGTTATTGGTCACAAAAAAAAATAACAGAGCCGAACTGTCGCTAATGTCGCCGGCAAGTATCTTGATATTATATACACTTAAAATCGCACACGCCGTTAATAGTTGTGTTGTGACAACCTGCGCGTGTATATGATTGTAGCTTCGATAACACTTCAGTACCTTTTACCCAAAACACCTTCACCTACTATATATATAGCACTGTGATTTTGCCGGCCCAAGTGAACGCCTGACCAGGCGTCTTGTTGCATTTTAGAAAGCGAAGAATTCAAATATTTCCTAAAGTGTTTACCAAACACACCGCATAACATTTCCCAAATATACTTGTTCATAGCCTGAAAATAAACGTGTTGTCTTTAATGACTGTTAATAGTGATAGCTTTACTTCATACTTTTATGATTCTTAAGGTAAAGGAGGAAACTAGCGGCCTTGAATTAGATGGACGTCGTATTCGTGTTGACTATTCCATCACCCAACGAGCTCACACTCCAACACCTGGTGTATATATGGGAAAGCCATCGCAGTAAGTCTTTCGTTTAGTAAAATCATGTTTACCTCGTGAATTTTGAACTTTCTTAAAATGCAAAAGAAAACATCGAAAAGATCTTGAAATGTTCAGTCATCTTGCATTCGAAGCATATCAAAGACTAAACACTGGGAAACCATGCCGGCAGAAACTTTGGCAAACATGTAATGACTAAGTGTATGGCATTGAGGGTTAATTACTGCAAAGACAAATCATTATCCCATAACTTGGAAGCTAAACAAGATTGAATATAGAAGATGAATTCAGCTTTGCAACTCTGAGGGACTCCCTTCTGTTAACAGTGTTCACACCCTTTGTTGCATCGCCCTGATGATTATTATGAGGGGCGATTTCCTTATTAATAGTAATGAGGGACGTTTGGTCTAATTGTCCCTCATGAATACTGGATGAGGGACGTCCCTCATCCAATACTAGGGGCACAGAATAAGGATCAACCAGAAGTCCAACTCGCGGAAAAAAGTGTCCCATTATTTTTATGCGCATGCGCCAGTCCGCCATTTTGAAAGTAAGTGCACCCGGGAAATTATCCCCCTCGACCTTACGACCCTTGGGCTCCTGTAGTCAATTACTCTTGGCCTTCTTGTGACCTTTTAATTAACTTTATATTGTTATCTATATATATATAAATAATATTTAGTTAAGTAAATAAGTAATTTACTTTAGAAAACGATTCTTTGGAGATAAAATTCTTTGACCACGAGGTTATTAAAACTTCAGTACGCGGATACTACGGGTAAAAGTCCGTGGCAAAAAAGTCCTGTACTCACGAAGCTGAGTTTTACATTTCTCGATTATGCCGACACATTTGTTTATAAAAGAAGATGGCTAAAATTTACGGAACTACGCATTGTTGAAATACATCGGGTACGTATGTTGTTAGAAATTTTATAAGCTTTCATTCGGTATATAGTTCAAATCATAGTGTTACCTTTTAAAATGTTCAAAATGTTCTGACCATTGACCATAAAAGTTTTAATATTTTTTCATATATTCAAAAGGTATGATCACTAATTTGCACCAAAAACGTTTTCAACTTCAACTAGAAATCTGCAAACTTTTCCACTCCTTTCATATTTGAATTAGCTTCTGTTCAAGAAATATCTTAGCTTCATGCCAGAAGTTTTTCTGAGGTTATAGCAAACACCAAAACAACAAAAGGCAAAACAAACTTAAGAAATTCATCCATTTCAGACGGTCCACGTCAAAATAATGATGTTTTTTTCATATTTTAAAATACTTCCCAGCAAGAAAATTAAAAGTTCTGACATAAATAGCACTTGACAGTACCCTTTGTTTAATATCTTGTTCAGGGCTGTGCGTTTAGTATTTAAAAACAAAATCCAAAATTCTATAACACTTGTGAGGAGTCCATTTCCCATTATATAATTCTTATTTTACGAACAATGGTGAGAACATTTTGAACATTTTAAAAAGTTACAGGTAACACTAAAATTTGAACTATATACCGAATCAAAGTTTATAAAATTTCTAACAACATACGTACCCCATGTATTTCAACAATGCATAGTTGCGAAACTTTTAGCCATCTTTTTCTATAAACAAATGTGTCGGCAAAATCGAGAAATGTAAAACCCGCTTCGTGACTACAGGACTTTTTTGCCACGGACTTTTACCCGTAGTATCTGCGCACTGAAGTTTTAATAACCTCGTGGTCAAAGATTTTTATCTCCAAAGAATCGTTTTCTAAAGTAAATTACTTATTTACTTAACTAAACTAAATATTATTTAAATAGATAGATAACAATATAAATTTAATAAAAAGGTCGCAAGAAGGCCAAGAGTAATTGAATACAGGAGCCCGAGGGTCGCAAGGACGAGAGGGCTAATTTCCCGGGGGCACTTACTTTCAAAATGGCGCCGGGATCGCGAGGCCGACATTTCCCGAGGACGCTTACATCAAAGGTGTCGACACTGAGTTGGACTTCTGGTTGATCCTTATTCTGTGCTAGGGGGCTTAAGCAAGCTAGGACGACGACGGCAATCTAAAGTTCAGTATCTAGCAGAAACCACGAATCCATTTACGTAATGTTGAATACTGTACATAAGCTTTAGAGTTCTAAAACGATTTTGTCGCATAGTTTGAAGTCAAATTCAACTATCAGGTTTCAGAGTTAACGTCGTCCTGAAGACGTGAAAATGATCTGAATAACGTATTGTACAACGGGGACGATGTTACGATTACTCTTGGGACTAAAAACTATTCATTTTCTGTGTTGTGTGAGGAAAATCATATTGTATTAAGGACGTCGTCCTTTACGTTCGCGTTGTATTTGCTTAATCGTCCCTCTTAAAACAAAGGATTTCGAGGTGACCATGTAATTAGTGTAAAGGAATACCACAGAAAGAGGCTCGCGGTCACTGAACACATTGTGTTTGAATAGCAATGTTTGGGTATGATTTGTGTTGCCCTTCGTTAGTCTTTCGTTGTCACATGTCCATGGAATATATTTTGCTTACATCACCATTACATTGCTCTGTAAGACATTGGAGTTTCCAAACAATCCCTTCTAACTGGTTTGTGTCAGTATTGGGATTCTTGGTTAGTTAACCAAAACCCTAGGAAGCCAGCAATGGTTAAGCTTCTAGGGAAAAACTTCACCCGTCCTTTGTAATGATCTATGGTGTTGCCAGAACAGCGCGATGAAAATTCAAGCTGGATTAAAATTGCAAAGCTCACCATTCACAAATCCTTTCGTGAAAACCTATTTCTTCGAGTGCATGTTAACCAAAAGCATTTGCCAGTACTCAGGTTTGCTTCTGCGGATTTATCAATTGAATTATTCAGCGCGTGAGAGCAAATCAACTTCTTAATAAAATCTTGAGTGTAAGAACACACACTCCAAATATTACTTATAATATTAATTGTCCAATCAGAGAGTTAGGCTTGTACCATGTAACTAGTTAATTAATCGTAGAACTACCCTCCACTTTGTGGTGTCTAATTAATTGAAGTGGCGGGTATAACTAATTATATCCCCACCACAGCGGGTATTCGAGTTCGTGTACCTCGCGTGAATGCCACGCACGAAAACCAAAACGAGGATGTCAACAATGGCGGAACAAGAAGACGTTTCACCTGAACATTCAAGATGTTTACAAGAAAATTGTTAGGCTGCAGAAAAATAAGAATTCAGAAAATACAAAGAAAGCAACAAAGAACACATATAGAAGCCTTGAGACAACACTTAATATCAACAGAATGGCAACAGACAATGAAAAGCTGACAAAAGTTAAGCTAACATTTATAAAATTATTTAAGTATTTTTTAGTGATTATATTTCGGTTCACCCTCGAGGTAATTTTTTGTGGAAGACCCCTTGCTCCACTAGTCTATGATTGATAAATATACCCAATTCTTCACCGGCATTGCCTGCATTATATATACAACTTTTTAATAGCCCAATGGTTATCAAAAGAAATCGTAGACGTGACTGGTTTTTAAAAGCCCGCTGTTCGATTCGAAATTTCAAAAACGCCAGTTAATTTGATTATATGTTTTGATTATACTTTACAGATCTCGTGATATGGATAAAGGCAAAAGGTGAAGAATGATATTTAACAATTAGACAACGAGTCCGAGTTGTCTAATTGTTTTAGTATAAATCAACTAGTCGGACAAACTATTATTTTAAAGAAACAAACTGAAACCTCAGCAAATACGAGATTTCTGCCATTATTTTGCATTAAAACTTGACTCTTTCTACTCCTGGTCTATCACCAATAGACAGTGAGTAGTAGTAGCTCAGTCAATCTGAATGCATATTTATAATAGTCCACTACTCCACAAGTTGGTTTATACTGAATATGGATAGTCGCACGACAGGGGGACATTGCAAACGTGACCGTCATCAGGGTTTTATCCAAGCACTTGAGGTTAGGTCCGTTTTTAGTATCAGATTGATTTACTTGTTGTGGACAATTCTATGGGGGTCCTGGGGAATGCCCCCCGGAAAATTTTGGACCTCTAAAATCGCATTTCCCGCGATCTGACAGCACATTTGAGCAAAATTTTGAAAGTTTTAAAACATATTTTTAATGGCACGTTTTAGCATTTTTACAAAAATTGGATGATTTTTCAACTTTATTGACAAAATTACAGCATTATATATTTACAAAGCCAACTAAAATATTAGTTAGGCTAGCGAAACGAGACAGGCCGCGCAGGCCGTTTACTTAGTGTACAGTATTACCTTCGGCGTGTATGACTTATCACGCAGACGGCACGGTGACGCGTAGTTATGATAATGAGAAGCCAACATGTCATTTTGGTGTAATTATTAGAACAAATGTGCGCCACGCGGCGCCAGCATACTACGTATGGATCGTTTTCACTCACGTGATCGGTTGCCGCATTGGGGTGGTGAAACAATACGAAATATTTGAATAAGAAAGAGCTAATTCCCATGCCGTACACCAATATGGCCGCCATTTCATTGTTTTGGTACACCAATATGGCCGCCGTGACGTCAGATGAAAACGATCTATATTTCTGCACCAATATAACGTAGATTCACGAATAAACCACGCCGAAGATCTTTGGCGCAACCTGCAAACTTTCCACCGTGGTTAAGCTCCTAGCAGACTGCAGTTTTCTATAGTATTAGTCTGAGAGCATGTCTCGGATATGTTTGCCTTTGTCAATTGTCCTGAGCAGTAAAATGTTCGATGTTCGTCTAAGTCACTCAGCCAACCTAACATAAAGTAGCTAAGGGGACTGCGATCCTTTGCGCTGGCCAAAAGAATTGTGGCTTCTGTCTGTAGACGAGTTGCTGTTGCTGAAATCTCTATTGAATAGAACTTACTGGAAGTCGAAGATTCATGGGGAAAAAACCCAACTGTTCATACTTAAAGGTGAAGTGTAAAACGGTATTAAAGTAAAAAGTCAAGATTTGAAAGTCAAAAAAATCAAATGTCGTTTAATAAATTGCATCGTGCTGTCGTGCATACACAAATAATTTATTCGTAATTCAAGACTGAGTATTGAAACTCAATCCCAGATTGAGTTTCTAAGGTCCGGTAACCGGAGTAGAGTGATAGTACAGTTTTCAGCTTTAGGAAAGGTTTCTGCGAGCTTCGGGATTTTTAAATTTACAATCAAACAACACCATAGTTCACTGCAAGGAGGGTTGTCGTGAGTAGTTTTCTTTTATACCGTAAGCTCTTGTTACGATGTTGTACCACAAAAACCTGTATTTAAGCTTCAACTAACCAAGAATTGAAGGTACCGAAAAGATAGAGGCTGTACATTTAAGATAGCACGTTGTAACCTTAAATTTATTCAAATAACAGCTAAACGCATTTTATCATGCAAACATAGATTAAGTAGATAAAACCTTTTTAAAGCCCTCTCTTTTGCAGTAATTCTACAAGAAACAATGTTTACTACGCTCAATGGATTGTGGCTAAATTTACAAGTCGCTAATTGGCCATTACCAAAAAGAGTTAAAGACCTGTAAAAATAATTGGGAGCGTTTGGAGGAACAGTTACGCTACCATAGTACACTAGCGTTCCCAACCCGTCACCAGTCTAACTCTTTTCGGAAATGACCAATTAGAAATCTATTCAATTTTAACAAGGGAAAGCCGATTCGCGCGAAAACATATGTACCATCTTGACTTTCGTGCGGTAAAATCGTTGGCCTTCGAATGTGTGTGATGCGGCGTACAACAATTTAGGCGTGATACAAAAAATTAAGCGATTGCGACAAAATCGCGAAATTCTACGGTGGATTCATCCCAAGCCTGTACATGTCAGTTATACAACATGGCCATGCAGTAGTTCAAAGCACTTGCCAATCTACGCAGTTAGTTCATTTTATGTAGCCTATGGTTTTCTGAGACAAAATATCATTGAATATATTGTTGAAAACCTGGATAATGGTATTCACTCGTAAATGGGCCATTCGGTGGCTAGAAAATAAGTGAACTGGATGGGACAACAACTGGCCCTTGGTAGCTTGCATAGAAGCCTTTTCTTTCTCTAATTTTCCTTGACTCTCTCTACTTAGGTTTCATAACCGCAGATCAGATGACTACGGCTCCAGAGACAACTATTCAAGGGATAGGTATAGAGAGCGCGATTATGGATCTCGTGATTATGGTTCTCGCGACACATACAGTTCCAGAGATAGAGACTACTACAGTCGATCGCGCTCCAGATCGCCACGTAAGTCAAGAACAATGGTTCAGCTACAACGATTAATGTGTATAGGGTTATTATGAGGAACGATATCAGTGTCATGATTGAGCGCAGTTACAATATCGTCCATCAAGCGATAAAGTAGGCTCGACTTCCAACCGTCTCCCGGGCCGCGGTATACATACAGTACCTTCCCCGAATGAGACGGCTGGACGCGTGAGCCACAAAGCGTGTCTGTGACGTATTGCATAAATTGATTTTACGATGTTAAAAACCAGAGAAGCTGACTGAAAAGTGACTTCTCTGATCCTGTAACCTGAATGACGATAACATCTTGGCTATTAACCAATTTCTCGAGAGTTTCCCGTTGTAAGTCTTTTAGACAATCAATCTTAAACGTTTCTAAAATGCCATCGCATGCCTCACTCATCAGCACTCTATTGATCGCCATTTTGAACTTACGGGTTAATTCATGCAATATTCCCAATAATATATGCCTGTTGAAAATGCGCAGGCACGTTTGTGATTGGTGGACAAGCTCACGGGTCCAGCCGTGATTGCGGGGGAGATGCGGCTGGAAATCGAGACGAGCGATAAAACCGTTATCACCTCGTCTCTCGTATGATAACCTATGCTTATACTCAAAATGTAGAGGAAACCAGGCTTTCGGCAATGACACTTTTATCACAATAAGAGCAATGGAATAGATCCTCAGGGTTCTGGATTTATTCCCACTGAAAGGCCTTGTGATTACATTTTTTATAAGCATGGGCTTGGTGGGTTCCAGTAGTGGCGTAGGAACAAAATGTAGTGTTAGGGGAGCTCCGCCTCCCTCCCCCCCATTTACCCACCGCAGGAGCGGATCCAGAGGGGGGATTCCCAGGATCTCGACTTCCTCTTTTTGACTACCAACCGTTATTTTTTCTGAATATTCCTCCAGTGAACGTGTTGGGGTTAGTGTTAGATGACTACTAAAAACAACCACAAACTACTTACTGTACATACTTATATAGCGGCTCGAGTTGCGCATGTGGCGCTCACCTCCAGAAACTGTGAATCCGCCCCTGTAGCCCCCCCTTTTTTTACACTTATGCATGGTTATAGTGTATACAATACTGCTCAGACGTGACCTGCTGTAACAGTGGGACCAACTTTGAAATGAAGATGAACATGCAACCAGTTCTAATCTTTTATAAGTCACAATGATTTCCTATGTCACAAAAAACAGTTCATATTTTCAGTTATTCCATTATGCAGCATTGGTGTTAGATCAAAATTTAACAGACAAAATTTATTTGTTTTAGGTCGCTACTGAATGTCGTATACCATTGTAGTGAAGTCACTTCATCGTTTGAATTACTTGCAGTATCATTAGGACAGGCACCATGGTAAAGCTTTTCTGCCTCAAATTGCTTACTGCAGCATTATGCTTATATTACTTGTTTATATCTAAACTGTGCACGTAGATCATCTTAGTTGATTCCACCATTTTGAGAACATCACTTGTTATAGAGATATTGGGTACACCCAACCGAGTCTATGCTATTATTAATTGGTACAAGGAAAACATATTTTAATCTGATTTAGAACATTGAAATTCGAGCAAACATCGTGGTGAATTATTTCTTACGTGTAATATATTGTCTTGCGATATCTATACGAACGTTTTAAGTGCTAGTTGTAAACTTTTGCGATCAACATGTTTTTCCTTTTTTGATATGCTGTAATTAGTTTATTCTTTTTGTGAAGAAGGTCTACACCTTGTTCGCCTTCCGCAAGTCAAACCGCAGGAAACTGGCACTGTAGCCAAACTTAGGCACTGTGAGGCAGAGTTTTGCTTTGTTTTCTATATATTTTCCGGTAAAGACCTACTTAACATGAACGAATTTTCTGATTGGCTATAAGTATAACCAATCACATTGTCAATTATCAATGCGTTCCCATGCTCCTTACTGATTAGGCTTAGGAGAAGGTTAGGGGTTTGGGTTGGGTTAGGTGATCTAAACCAATCAGAAGCCTTCTTATTATAGGTAGGTGGTGACCCATATTTTCTAGAAATAGCTGGGATTTCTACTTCCCTATAGGTTTAAGTGGCATTTTGCCATAGATTCGCAGAACAACAGACCTTATTCCAAAATGGCCGCTAAATTAAAATTCTTTTATGTAATATATCATACACGAGGAGGAGTGTTTCATCAGGATATCCAAACACTGATTTGTTGAAAACCGAAGCGGAGCCAAGGTTTTTGAACAAACTTCGATATAGCGTCTCAAACAAATCAAGATGAAAATTAAGAGAAAATGAAAGTTTGCTTTTTTTGCTGATTTCTTTCTCCGATATCCAAACCACAGACACGGTGCTGATTTCCTTTGTGTTTTCTTCATGAATTATTAATGAGTTTGAGATATACATATAAATTATCCATTATAAAAAATCCTTTCAGTCAATTTCCCACATGAAAACGAGTTCATAAGTTATGAACTGAGAATATTTTTTTATACTTTTAAAGGAGACCAGATCTAATTTATACCGAAGAGTTCCCAAAGTAGCGGTCCCCCAAAAGTAACGGCTACCCAAAAGTAACGGCAAATTTTCGAGACCTCTAATAATTTCCGAAAGTAACGGAAAATTTTCGAGACCTCTGATAATTTCCCAAAGTAGGGGGCCCCCGAAAGCAACGGCTACCCAAAAGTAACGGCAAGTTTTCGAGACCTCTAATAATTTCCCAAAGTAGCGGCCCCCCGAAAGTAACGGCTGCCCAAAAGTAACGGCAAATTTTCGAGACCTCTAATAATTTCCCAAAGAAGCGGCCCCCCGAAAGTAACGGCTAACCAAAATGTATGTATGTATGCATGCATGTATTGCGTGCATAGAAGAAAGTAACGACTCGATGGTTAACACTTTTATTACAATTCCAAGATACTATCTAAATTTATGGAACTAACGTGCGAGTATAAGAACTAAGAAAGATAAGATACTTCTCAATCAAATGTTGTCTTTTGTCTAGTTGTCTTACTAACACTTTTTGACCATCCGAAAATAACGGCCCCCCGAAAGTAACGGTCCCTAATGGGCGGTAATCCCGAAAGTAACGGAGGCCGCTACTTTGGGAACTCTACGGTATGCACATAAAAATCCGCCATTTTGGAATAAGGGCTATTGCTGAGTATTGTAGAACAATTGTTCCAAAGCAAAATGGCACACTGGTCATTTCAAGCCTGTACCTACTTCAGTAAGCGAATTAAATCACCAGTATGTCTTAAGAGAAAATGTTGTGCGGGTCAATTATTCAATTGGAAGGAACTTTGATTCAGATGTCGCCATGGTTACAACATAAATTACCAATTTCTGAACGAAGTTTATTTCTTAGCGAACTCCACAACACACTGCGGCCAGAAATATAAAAACAATTGCATATTGGTGTACAATATATTCATAAAGATAGCTCAGTTTATATTCTTTTATGTATAATATTGAAAAAAACAACTTTCACGCAAGAACGAGACTAGATTATGAGCTCGAAATTTTTACGAGGGAATAGTTGACGAGAGCGGAGCTCGAGTTAAATATCATCTCATAGAAATTGAGAGTGAATAATAGTGGAAACTAACTTGTGTACCTTAGTTCTTTGGGATTATGTTAAAAACGAAGGATTTCTGTGTGAAAACCAAAGTAAAACAAATCTTCCACTCTTCGTCACCACCGCACGGGACACGATTTCCTACTCGCTATCTATCGACGAATAGTTATCGAGTAGAGTAGTCAATCAGATTGCAGCATTTGCAATAGCATACTAGTAAGTTTCTACTAAAAAAGAATATAAATTGATGTCCATCTTTACGGATACGGTGTATCGGTTTCGGCACAAATATCGGCGCATTCCCAAATATCGGTGCAACACTAAAACATTGGGCAAAACCTACTCCGTTTTCATTTTGGTGTTCTATGCGACATGCCAATTTTTCCATATTTTTCTTCGTGGCCGAATCATTCTCAATTTAATTAAACTGTTATTTTAGAGTTATTAGGATTTCCATATTAGAGTATAAGTGTTTCCCCTACAATAAATTCTTTTCCGCATGCAACTATTAATGTATGCTTTCTAAATTACATCCCGTGACTATTATTTTGTTCTTGGCATTAACGTTATTCCCTGTCAATCACAGGCACTGAAAGCTTGAAATGTGAAGAATGAAGAGGGTTAAATATCTGGCACCCCGTTGAAGACGAAGGTGTTAGAAGATTTTGAAGATAAGCGCTATCCTTTGGCAGAAGAAAATCATTAAATTAAAGAAGAATACCACATCTTTCCGTGAAAAAATATATCCCGAAGGCAAAGAAATAAAATAAAATGAAGATTTTCTGTAGAACCCTGCAGCGCTGAGCTAAAAGAAGAAATGAAGAAAAGAAAACATGAACAAGAATTCGGTTTTGAAGACGTTTCTTTGACCACACGAAATTGAACAAATTTTGTCGAAAAATGTTGAGTAAAAGCGACACTGAACTTGGCCGATTCTGAAGAGGTATTCAACTCTCTCTTAACATATTCTACTACTTTTTACTAAATCTATCCAGGTAAGAATGGATATCAACGAGACAACTCCTTTCTAGCGTACAGAAATCTATATAGAACTGTATTTGTATATATTTGATGTTATATGGAAAATCATACGTAAGGATTTGATTGCTCGAGCAAATCTCACTATACATGCATTGGTCCCCTTCTCACGAGTTTGTGAAATCTATTTCGACTTTCTACGTTAATTAAGTGTTTTCAGTCCTGTCTGGAGCTCAGAGTTTTCTGAGTTTAACTACGTACGACAGTTTGTACAGCAAAAACAACTGAAACTCTTCCTTTCGACTTTGTTGAGGACTTGAGGTGTACCTGAGAGGGTGTTCAGAAAGTTGTTTCGCTATTACGCCATGACCTATGCCATGGGAATAGTCGCCTTGGTGTTGCCTACCATTTTACTTCCAACTTACAGTTCCTGTCATTTGCCTTGAAAATTATTTTGGGTGGGAAATACCATTTTGTGTCAGGTACATTTTGTTTAGGATTTAGGAGCACTTGATTTGTTTCCCGCCTGCCCGCGGATCATGTAGTTGGTATGCATCCGTAAGGTAATTGATAAGGTAAGTTTTTGTGAGCATTTTTCTTTGGAAGCTAAAAAACACGATTTAGAGGGCGGGATGTAGTTCTATTTATCAACTTTGTACGGTATTTTCAGGCGTAGTGCATTGGTTGCTATCAATGTATTTCACAGGTATTGTATTATAAATTAATTTATATGGCGTAGCAAGCAAGGGACGTTTTGTTATCTGCGTTGACTTGCATATATGTGGATATATTACTAGTAATAAACACACTTCTCCTACTGGTTCGACCGCCATCAGATAGAATTTGGTTTAAGAGTTGTACAGTTAAGTATATGCATTAACAACTTAGAAGTTCAATTATTTCATTTTATTCCATCAGCTTTTAGGTTTTCATCCCACCGAGGCAGGCACTTGGTACACATTTTCCGTAAGACAAGTCCCGAGGAACCGTCAATTTTCTTGAAGACCTTTCACCTACCTGATCAAGTCTGATCTGATCAAAACACCTCGTAAGACACTGAAACTATTAAAATGGTTCTCTGACGAAACTATTGTTTGGCAATGTTTTTGCATAATCCTAAAGATGTTTGGTACTTGATAATCGTGCAAAGTTTCGTTTCAAAATTCGTTGAAGAAAAGGTGGTATTTTACGTGTAAAGTTTGTATTTTGGAGCGCCGCCATTAAAGTGGCCGGACTTGAGAAGAATGAGTCGAGGAAGCTTATAACGTCACAGACTCAATAACAACAACGACCCTTTTGTTGACAACTTTTATTGAGTCTATGACGTCATAAGTTCTCCTCAATTCATTCTTCTCAAACACGGCCAATTTAATGGCGGCGCTACAAAAACAAACTTCGTACGTAAAGTACAACTTTGTTTTTTGGGGATTTCGAAATGATTTAATTGCACAATTATCAAGTACCATAATATCTTTAGGATTATGCAGAAACATTACCGATAATAGTTTCATCAGAGAACCACTTTAACCACTATACGTACTTCAGGCCTACATGTTTGGCTTCAATCTTGGCCCGGTCGATCGACGTGCCCGCTGGCCAGGCTTCGTTCACGATAAATACCTCGAGTTTGTTAGATTACTGGCTAAGTACTGCAAGGACTCCATATTGGTCAACATATAAATAGTAACAATATTTTAGAAACACTAGTATTGCAATGACAGTAAATTTCGTATAACTTGCATATATTTTCGCGCTTTTAAATTCCTACTCGATTTTGTATTTGCTTTGTTTTAATGCAGCTATCTGATTGGTTAATTCACCTGCAAATAACTGAGTGCAAATAATTTAATATTTTTATTAAAATAAATAATATTGCATGTACATCATAAGTGGGCGTATTTCACTTATTGCTTGATGTATGTGGCTACTTATTGTTTGTCCATACAAATTTAGCGATATTTATTTTTAGCAGCGCCAAATTTTTGGCGATATTTTTTCTAAAAATAGCGAAATTGAAGTTTCCTTAAAATTTTGTTTACGAAGCTTAGATATTAATTTTGTAAATAGCTGGACTTTTAACGTTGTAGTTGATTGGCCTGTTTTGATTATAAATTAGGTTTATCACTTATCCGTGTTTTGTCTTGTGATTCTTTTATTTCCATTCCCATAGCTAGAAAGGCTTGTTAAACTCATTACCGATCCCATCATCAAATCAAAACTCTATACAGTACGAACACATTGAGCATTGATTTTCTATAGCAAATGTTCACCGAAAATGTCATGACAACAATAAGTTATGTATAAATGATGACAAGACCTGGGGCAGGTAGCGGTTAATCGTAAATTATTCACGGCTAAATAAAATGCTAGTAGACATTCTTCGTCAGTAAATCTCTATCACCAAGAAATCTTCCCCACCAGTATGCCTCTCACTAGTAAACCTTCCTCAATTAAGCCCGTTTCAAATGTCGCTCTTCTCATGCGCCGAACCAAATACAAGCATTAAGTGTGGCAGAAGAGCGACGTTTGTATCAAAAGTGGCTGATTGTATTTGGAGCGGCAAGGCCTGTCGCATGCGACGTTGGAGCGACTCTGATTCAAACGTCGAACTTCTTGTGTGCCGAACCTAATGCATTAATTATTTTAATTATTATCGCTGCCACTGATCATGTGCAGGGATTTGGCCGGTTTTTAATAGTTTGAGGAATTAGGTTCGAGGATTTAACGAACGTTTAGTTCAACGTTTGAATCTCTGATCTTTGATAATCTATGCTGTTTGGTAATACTTGCTAATTTTTTCTGTTAGTTCTGTTAATTAGTTTTTTCTCTTTGTTAATTTTACCTAATATAATCGTTGCTCCTTGCTAATGTTTGCTCTTTGGTAATATTTTCTCATTGCTAATGTTTGCTAAATTTTTTTGTTAGTTCTTTGCCAATCTTTGCTCCTTGCGAATCCTTGCTCTTTGTTAATCGTTTCCCTTTGCTCTTTGCTACTCTTTGTTCTTTGCCCTTAGTTTTTTCCTAATGTTTTCTCTTTGCTATTTTTTCTCTTTGCTGATATTTGCTCTTTGCTAATCTTTGTTATTAGCTTTTTCCTCATATTGCTCTTTGCCAATATTTTCTATTTCCTAATATTTGCTCCTTGTTAATATATATTTTTTGCTAATCTTTGCTCTTTGATAATCGTTGCCTTTTGGTAATCTTTTCCCTTTGGGATCCATGGTTCTTTGCCCTTATTTTTTCCCAAAGCTTTGCATCTGTTTTTTGCTGATCTTTGCTCTTTGAAAATATGTGCTCTTTGGTAATACTTGCTAATTTTTTCTCTTAGTTCTTTGCTAATTTATCTTTGATAATCTTTTCTCTTTGATAATCTTTTCTCTTTGATAATTTTCCCTAATCTTTGTTCCTTGCTAATAATGTTTGCTCTTTGGTAATATTTTCTCATTGCTAATGTTTGCTAATTTTTTCTCTTAGTTCTTTGCCAATCTTTGCTCGTTGCTAATTCTTGCTCTTTGCTAATCTTTTCCCTTTGCTCTTTGTTCTTTGCCCTTAGTTTTTTCCTCATGTTTTCTCTTTGCTAATCTTTTCTCTTTACAAATGTTTGCTAATTTTTGCTCCCAATGTTTCTTTCCAAATCTCTGATCTTTGCTAATCTTTACGCTTTGTTAAATTTTGGTCATTACTCAATTTGCTTCTCGCTAATCTATCTTCTCTTCTAATGTTTGCCTATCTTCTATGCTTTTGTCCTTTGCTACTACTTTCTCTTTGCTAATCTTTTCTCTTTGTTAATCATAGCTCTTTGCTAATCCCTGCTCTTTACTAATCTGTGTTCTTTGCACAGCGTTGGTTGTAAGGAAATCTGCCATCTGGTATAATGCTAGCCTCTCGTAGACCTTTGATAATACTGGGAAGATTGAGATTGGACGATAGTCGTCGTTTTCTTTGGGATCGTCGACCTTTGGAATTGGACTTATACGAGCGGTTTTCCACAGTAACGGAAAAACTTGTCTTGAAATACAGTTGTTAATAATATGGGTGAGGGGAGATGCTAGATGATCAGCAACGAGCTTGATATATTTACAGGGAATCTTATCTCGGCCAGTAGAACAGTCAGACCTAAGATTTTTATCTCTCTCAAAACTTCGGTATGAGTGACCTGGTGGAATTGGAATGGCGTGTCCGAATCTTGTGGCAATGAGTCGATCAGTAGATATATGTCGTCGTCCTGTTGTGGTGATGAAGTAGCTACCCGCTATGCTGTTGAAGCAAAATGCTTGTTCAGCTCATTTGGGTCTATTCGCAAAGGCTGAGGACTAGGATGTAATATACGATGAATATAGTCTTCATGCATACGTCCTTAGGTCTCTTAGATGACAGCTTTCATTGTGAATGCTCTTTTCGCCTTTTTTAGCTGGTTCCGTATGTTCCGAAATGTATTTCAGGTACTGTATCTTTATTAAGTGGGCGTTTGTGCGCTTCATGACGCCCCTGCTTGCACATTTGTTGGAGAGAATACTGGTGTCGTTCATCCACGGCGCAGGTGGTCTTGTCAACTTTGTTCGTTTGAGGGGCGCATGCCTATCCATACTTGGTCACTGGGATCAACCGTAGAGGTTTTAGAAAAATCATCGATGAATGCCGTTTCACGAAACTGTTTTTCATTTCTGATATGTTTGTATCTTGGTGCACAACGGATGACTCGTGCATTAATGGTGATATATAGGGCGCGTCATGATCACTGACCAACGGACAGGGTAAAACATCCGTGTGTGTAACATTTTTGGGCAGATTGGTAACAAAATGATCTATAAGCGTGGCACTTGACTTGGTCGTTCTTGTTGCCTTGGTAACAATTTGTTTTAAATTAAGAGATTGCAAAAGTTCATTGTACTTTCGAGCGTTTTTTATTCAATTTTACTCAATTTGCTTTTGCTAATCTTTGTTCTTTTCTAACGTTTGCGTATCTTCTTTGCTTTTGTCCTTAGCTTTTGTCCTTTGCTAAACTTTTCTCTTTGCTAATCTCTGTTCTTTGCACAACTTTGCTCTTTGATAATCTTTGCCCTTTGTTAATCTTTGCTCATCTTTTATCTTTGCTTATTTTTGCTCTTTGTTAATAACTGTTCTTTGCAAATCTTTGCTCTTTGTTAATTTTTGTTCTTGAATCAATTTTCTTTTTGCTAATCTTTGGTGGTTGCTAATCTTTGTTCTTTGCTAATATTTGCCTATGTTATTTTCTTTCGCTCTTTGCTAATCTTTGCTCTTTGTTAATTTGTGTTCTTGAGTCAATTTTCTTTTTGCTAATCTTTGGTGGTTGCTAATATTTGTTCTTTGCCAATGTTTGCCTATGTTCTTTGCTTTCGCTCTTTGCTAATCTTTCCTCTTTGCTTATTTTTGCTCTTTGTTCATCTCTGTTTTTTGCTAATCTTTGCTCTTTGCTAATATATTTACACTTTGTTAATTTTAGTTCTTTACTCAATTTGCTTTTTGCTAATCTTTAGTCTTTTCTAATCTTTTCTCGTTACTAATTTTTGCTGTTCGTTAATATCTGTTCGTTAATATCTGTTCTTTGCTAATCTTTACTCTTTGCTAATCTTTGCTCTTTAATTTGCTAATCTTTTCCCTTTTGCTCCTTGCTACTCTTGTACTTTTCCCGTAGTTTTTTCCTAATCTTTGCTAAGCTTTGCTACACTCTGCTCTTTGCTAATGTTTGGTATTTTTTTCTCTTATTTCTTTGCTAATCTTTTTCCTTAGCTTATGTTTGCTCTTTGCTAATCTTTTCTCATTGCTAATGTTTACTAATTTTTGCTCTCTCTTAAAATTTCTTATTTGATAATCTTTTCTCTTTGCTAATTTTTTCTCTCCTAATTTTCCCTAATCTTTGCTCTTACGTGATTTTTTCCCTTTGCTGTTTGCTGCTCTTTGTTCTTTGCGCCTAGTTTTGTACTATCCTTTGCTCTTGGCTAATATTTGCTAATATTTTCTCTCTTTATTAATCTTTCCCTTTCCCCCTAATTTTTGCTCTTTGTTACTCTTTGCTATTCGATAATCTTTTCTCTTTGCTAATGTTTGCTAATTTTTTCTTTGTTCTTTGCCAATCTTTGATGGTTGTTAATATTTGCTCTTTTCCAATCTTTTCTTTCAGCTAATTTTCCTTAATCTTTGCTGCTTGCTAATCTTTGCTCTTTGCTAATCTTTGCTACTCTTTTCTATTTGCTAATCTTTTCTCTCTTTGCAAATGTTTGCTAATTTTCTCTCTCTTTTAATATTTGTTCTTTCCTAGTCTTTGCTCTTTGCTAATATATTTTCTTTGCTTGTGTTTGCTCTTTCTTAATATCTGTTCTTTTCCCATCATTGCTATTTGATAATCTTTCCTCTCTGCTAATTTTCCCTAATCTTTACTCCTTCCTAAACTAATTTGCTCTTCATTAATCTTTCCCCTGTGCTCTTTGTTACCCATTGTTCTTTGCTCTTACATTTTTCCTAATTTTTAGTCTCTGTTACTCTTTGCTATACTCTTTGCTTTTCGATAATCTTTTCTCTTTGCTAATGTTTGCTAATTATTTCTCTTAGTTCTTTGCCAGTTTCTGATGGTTGTTAATATTTGCTCTTTTCTAATCATTTCTTTCAGCTAATTTTCCTTAATCTTCGCTCCTTGCTAATCTTTGCTCTTTGCTAATCTTTTATCTCTGGTAATGTTTGCTAATTTTATCTCTCTCTAAATGTTTGTTCTTTCCTAATCTTTTCCCTTTGCCAATCTTTACTCTTTTCTATTTTTTTTTTCAATACTCCATTTGTTTCTTCCTAATCTTTGTTCTTTTCTAATGTTTTCCTATCTTCTTTGCTTTTGTCCTTTGCTAATCTTTTCTCTTTGCTAATCTTTGCTCTTTGTTGCTCTTTGTTAATCTGTGTTCTTTGCTAATCTCTGTTATTTGCACGTCTTGCTAATCTCTGTTATTTGCACGTCTTTGCTCTTTCATAATCTTTGCCCTTTGCTAATCTTTGCGATTTGCTAATCCTTTCTCTTTGCTTATTTTTGTTCTTTGTTAATATCGGTTCTTTGCTAATCTTTGCTCTTTGCTAATCTTTTCTTTCAGCTAATTTCCCCTAATATTTGCTCCTTGCTAATCTTTGCTCATTGGCAATCTTTTCCCTTTGCTCTTTGCTACTCCTTGTTATTTGCCCTCAGTTTTTCCCTATTTGCTTTTTGCTAATCTTTTCTCTTTGCTAATTTTTGCTCCTTCTTAATAATTAATTGTTCTTTGATAATCTTTGCTTTTTGCTAATCTGTCGTCTTTGGTAGTCATTTCTTTCAGCTAATTTCCCCTAACATTTGCTCCTTGTTAACCTTTGGTCTTTGGTAATCTTTTCCCTTTGCTCTTTGCTGCTCTTTGTTCTTTACCCTTATTTTTCCCCTAATGTTTGCTTTTTGGTATTCGTTTCTTTCTTTGCACCAATGTTTGCTATTTTTAGCTCTCTGTTAATTAAGGTTTGTGCTTTCCTACTCTTTGCTCTTTGCTAATCTTTTCCCTTTTGCTCTTTGCTACTCTTGTTCTTTGCCCTTATTTTTTTCCTAAACTTTGCTCTTTGCTAATCTATTTTCTTTGCTTGTTTTTGCTCTTAATATTTGTTCTTTGTTAATTTTTGCTCTTTGATAATCTTTTCTCTTTGCTAATTTTCCCTAATCTTTACTCCTTCCTAAACTTTGCTCTTTAGTTATCTTTTCCCTTTGCTCTTTGCTACTCTTTGTTAATTTTTGTTCTTGAGTCAATTTGCTTTTTGCTAATCTTTAGTGGTTGCTAATCTGTTCTTTGCTAATATTTGCCTATGTTATTTTCTTTCGCTCTTTGCTAATCTTTGCTCTTTGTTAATTTTTGTTCTTGAGTCAATTTGCTTTTTGCTAATCGTTGGTGGTTGCTAATCTTTGTTTTTTGCCAATGTTTGCCTATGTTCTTTACTTTCGCTCTTTGCTAATCTTTTCTCTTTGCTTCTTTTTGCTCTTTGTTCATCTCTGTTCTTTGCTAATCTTTGCTCTTTGCTAATATCTTTACACTTTGTTAATTTTAGTTCTTTACTCAATTTGCTTTTTGCTAATATTTAGTCTTTTTTAATCTTTTCTCTTTACTAATTTTTGCTGTTCGTTAATATCTGTTCGTTAATATCTGTTCTTTGCTAATCTTTACTCTGCTAATCTTTGCTCTTTAATTTGCTAATCGTTTCCCTTTTTGCTCCTTGTTACTCTTGTACTTTTCCCTTAGTTTTTTCCTAATCTTTGCTACACTCTGCTCTTTGCTAATCTTCTCTCTTTGTTAATGTTTGCTAATTTTTTCTCTTAGTTCTTCGCTAATCTTTTTCCTTAGCTAATGTTTGCTCTTTGCTAATCTTTTCTCATTGCTAATGTTTACTAATTTTTGCTCTCTCAAAATTTGTTATTTGATAATCTTTGCTCTTTGCTAATCTTTTCTCTCTCCTAATTTTCCCTAATCTTTGCTCTTACGTGATCTTTTCCCTTTGCTCTTTGCTGCCCTTTGTTCTTTGCGCCTAGTTTTTTACTATCCTTTGCTCTTTGCTAATATTTGCTAATATTTTCTCTCTTTGCAAATGTTTGCTAATTTTCTCTCATTTAATGTTTGTTCTTTCCTACTCTTTGCTCTTTGCTAATCTATTTTCTTTGCTTGTTTTTGCTCTATCTGTTCTTTGCTCATCATTGCTCTGATAATCGTTCCTCTGCTAATTTCGCTTAATCTTTACTCCTTCCTAAACTTTGCTCTTTATTAATCTTTTCCCTTTACTCTTTCCTACCCATTCTTCTTTGCTCTAAATTTCTTCCTATTTTTTGTTCTTTGTTACTCTTTGCTACTCTTTGCTTTTCGATAATCTTTTCTCTTTGCTAATTTTCTCTCTTTTAATGTTTGTTCTTTCCTAGTCTTTGCTCTTTGCTAATCTATTTTCTTTGCTTGTTTTTGCTCTATCTGTTCTTTGCTCATCATTGCTCTTTGATAATCGTTCCTCTGCTAATTTCCCCTAATCTTTACTCCTTCCTAAACTTTGCTCTTTATTAATCTTTCCCCTTTACTCTTTCCTACCCATTCTTCTTTGCTCTAAATTTTTCCCTAATTTTTGTTCTTTGTTACTCTTTGCTTTTCGATAATCTTTTCTCTTTGCTAATGTTTGCTAATTTTTTCTTTTTGTTCTTTGCCAATCTTTGATGGTTGTAAAATTTTCTCTTTTCCAATCTTTTCTTTCAGCTAATTTTCCTTAATCGTTGCTCCTTGCTAATCTTTGCTCTTTGCTAATCTTTGCTACTCTTTTCTATTTGCTAATCTTTTCTCTCTTTGCAAATGTTTGCTAATTTTCTCTCTCTTTTAATGTTTGTTCTTTCCCGGTCTTTGCTCTTTGCTATAATCTATTTTCTTTCTTGTTTTTGCTCTTTCTTAATATCTGTTCTTTACTAATTGCTCTTTGATAATCGTTTCTCTCTGCTAATTTTCCCTAATCCTTACTCCTTCCTAAACTTTGCTCTTTATTAATATTTGCTCTTTGCTACCCATGCTCTTTGAGTTAGGGTCAAAAACGGTTAAATAAAGTCGTTTTAGACCACCTGTGAAAAGGAGAAGGCTGCATTTTGACTAAATTTTTTTTTTTATTTAAAAAAAAAAAATCGGAGAAAAAAAAGTAAAGGGGTTAGCCTTTACTTTTTGACCGATTTTGGTCACTTTTGAAACTTTTGAGTTAGGGTCAAAAACGGTTAAATAAACTTGTTTTAGACCTGTGAAAAGGAGAAGGCTGTATTTTGGCTAAAAACAATTTTTTTGATTTTTAAAAAAAGACTCGGGGAAAAAAGAGTAAAGGGGTTAGCCTTACTTTTTGACCGATTTTGGTCACTTTTGAAACTTTTGAGTTAGGGTCAAAAACGGTTAAATAAAGTTGTTTTAGACCTATGAAAAGGAGAAGGCTGTATTTTGGCTAAAAATAATTTTTTTGATTTTAAAAAAAAAATTGGGGAAAAAAACGTAAAGGGGTTAGCCTTTACTTTTTGACCGATTTTGGTCACTTTTGAAACTATTGAGTTAGGGTCAAAAACGGTTAAATAAACTTGTTTTAGACCTGTGAAAAGGAGAAGGCTGTGTTTTGGCTAGAAAAAAATTTTTTATTTTTTAAAAGAAATCGGGGAAAAAAGGAAAGGGGTTAGCCTTTACTTTTTGACCGATTTTGGTCACTTTTGAAACTTTCGAGTTACGGTCAAAAACGGTTAAATAAAGTCGTTTTAAACCTGTGAAAAGGAGAACGCTGTATTTTGGCTAAAAATTTTTTTGATTTAAAAAAAAAAATCGGGAAAAAAAGAGTAAAGGGGTTAGCCTTTACATTTTGACCAATTTTGGTCACTTTTGAAACTTTTGGGTAACGGTCAAAAACAGTTAAATAAAGTCGTTTTAAACCTGTGAAAAGGAGAAGGCTGTATTTTGGCCAGTGGCGCAACTAGGCATCTGGGGGTCCGTGGAATTGATTACTTCGGGGGCCCTTTCCGATTTGGTGGTCGCATTTCTAAGAGGGTTCGGGGGCATGCTCCCCCGTAAAATTTTTGGATCTAGGGTCTCTGAAATGGCATTTCCTGCACTTTGAGGGCACTTTTGAGCAAGATCTAATCACTCACACTCCGATTCAAAATCTGTTAAAGTGGGCAGATTATTTGAATAGATCCATAACTGCATTCATTCATTCCGCATAGCCTGCGCGCAGACATTTTACCCAATTTCCGGGGATTGGGTAAAAAGTCAGTACACACTGCATATGCTATAAGGGCACTTCTTGCAAAAAATTTTTTTGGCTAAGTACCCCCTACCGCCCGGTCGCGCCGCCCCTGCGTATGGGTGTCAAAGCACCCCCCCCCCCCCTCCCCACCCCCAAGAGAAGATTTTCAGTGTAAGACTCAAGACAATAGAAAAAGTGGCGGGCCGTGAAGGTGCGACAAACCAGTAGAAGGGTCCGGGGAAATGCTTCCCTAGGAAATTTTGGATTTTCTGATGCTCTGAAACGCTATTTCCTGTTTTGAGGGCAGTTATATAACTAGTAAAACCAAGACAAATAAGATAACTAACTAGAATAAGATAACTAAGATAACTAGAATAACTAGAATAACTAAAATAACTAGAATAACTAAGATAACTAATAAAACTATAGTAGAACCAAGATAACTAGTGCAACTAATACAACTGAGAAATATAGGATAACTGCCAGTACTAGTATAACTAAGATAAGTTATAAGGATATACGAGGAAGGTGGGGGATACTTAGGACATCAGGGAAGACAACTTCATTTAGTGACCGATACATGAAACATCAACCAACTCAGTAAACGTTGCAACGAACGTCTAAATAGTCAGCAACATTGAACAGGGGGACCGTGGATGCTTGGAGTGAAAAACATGTCTTCCTTTAGGTTGACTTTTGTCACTGATTGTACTTCACCAGTAAACTTCCTTCACCAGTAAATCTGCTTCACTAGTAAGCTTTCACCAGTAAACCTTCCTCACTAGCAAACCTCCATAACGTGTAAAACTCGCAACCGCAACTTTTTTGCAATGCTGACGCTGCATGTATACAGAACGAGAGCGGCGTTGTTTTTGGAGTAAAAATTTAGTTTTTTTGCAAGATTTTTCTCTGAATAAGAAGTTTATAGTCGACGTTACCGTAGTATACTGTAAGGTCTAATATTGAATAAAAGACACAACAGAGGGGAAAAAGTTAAAAAAATCCCACCGTTCTGCAAGTACGATTTTCTATATATACATGTGTCGTAGGACACCATTTGCAAGCCAGCTTACATTTGTAATTAATTAATTATTTATTTGTCTAACTATTTCTCTCAATTTAGTCAAAATCAGCTCTAGCGAGTCCTCGTTCTGTCCGTTTCTTCTATCACTAACAACAAACGTTGTTTGGCTTTTTTACTGAAGTGTGATCCTGTACCACAGTTAACCAGGCTGGTTAGTTGTTTAGTCGAATACTCCTGTAATTGTATACAATAGACAAAATGTTAGAACTATAGTTAGTGTAGAAAAGTAGAGCGCTGCAGTGTCTCTGAACTGCCGAGAATAGTCTTGAAAACAGATAAATCTACTGCTCTAAGTGTCGTTCTTACAACTTAAGCTGTTGTTCTTAATCTGTCCTATCGTGTCAGGGGCGGATTTAGGATTTTGAAAATGTCAGTCAAACTTATGGTTCACCGATCTAGGGGGTGTGGGGGCATGCCCCCCCGGAAATTTTTTGAAATTGGGGTCTCTAAAATGGCATTTCCCGCGAACCGACAGCACATTTGAGCAAAATTTGAGCAAAAACATATTTTTAATGCCACATTTTATCATTATTGCAAAATATTTTGTCCAAATTGGATGTTTCTTAAACTTTATTGAGAAAATTATACAGAATTATATATTTACAAAATGTCTCAAAGATTAATTTAATAAAATTGTCATCTACCGACTGAGATCATATTTCATATTTCGCCGTTAAAATATATCTCATCAGAGCAAGATAGCGAGACTAACAATACGTTGAAAACAGTATTCATTTCAGAATCATGAAAAGAAAGATCTAATTTAACGTTGAACTTAAGGATCATTTGATCCTTTGAGTTTCAAATTCATATAAAAGCTCCTGGCAAGCGTGAAATATGCTAATGCCGCCTGCTGACAAATATATGTCTGAACTCTGAACTCAGACTTCACTGGGACGCAAAATAATAAATAATACGATACTGAGACTGGACAAAACACATATTCGACACTAGACTGTTTGTAGATTTGAAATGAAAGAAGACGACCTTAACTTACCAGTCTTACCTTACAGCAGTGGGGGAATAAAATAAATGACTCGAAAATTATGCTTCCAATCGCGTCTATTAAATGCTCCACAGAAGAAACCATCTGCTGGCTGCTCAATCTAGATGATATATCATCATTGATTTGTTGCAGCAAACGATCGTCGTTGCTCTGAAGAGCAGATGATACTCGTTCGAAAAAGCTTACCGAAGGCGAAGCCATGACCGATCAAAGCTCAGGATCAAAGGACAGACTTGGCGTGGACGAATTCATTATCTTCACCGATCAGGCACTTTAGTCAAGATAGTCAGAATTCATTAGCATCACGCATTAGCCAATCATATTCAAGGCAAGTTAGTCAAATTGACGTCACATTCATAGTTAAATTGACGTCACATTCAGTTGCAGCCAATCGAATTGCTGGGAAAGTTAGTCAAACCCGCAACCTCTGCCTGCCACTGAACCCATGCCCAGCATCCCAATCTAGCAGATCGGTATACAAGTACCCAGGGTCATCTCTCCGGCGCTCCCGGAAAAAGACTCCGCGCGGGCAAACTTTCGACGAAACATAGCCTGATCTGTGGCCTGATAAGCGGGTGTGATTGCGCCATTTTTACAGCGTCTGCTGGAGGTAGAGTCGGAACGTTTTATGCTCGCAAAAACATTACATCAGTCGCTTGACTCGTTTGACTTACGCTAAATCCGCCCCTGCGTGTGTAAATAGTATATTAGTCCTTATCTTTAATTTATGTCTACTCTGTATTTTTTTTTGTCAGGTTGGTCTTCACATGGGACTCATGTCCTGTTGACCATACCTTCAACCATGACCAAGTCTTGCACCGTTTTCATTTTTAACTTGTATTAATTCTTTCGCTCACTTGTATGGTTGTAAAGTTAATAAATAAATAAATAAATAAATAAATAAAATCGGCTTATATATCCAAGTGGGTGACGTAATAAAATAATTAATTAACAATTAGACAACGAGCCCGAGTGTTCAACGAGGCGAATTGTTTTAGTATCAATTTACCAACAAAAGTTAAATAAATTCTCGACTGTAACGTATTCTTTGAGGCTCGTTTAATACATTTTTTAACTGCCAACAACAAACGTTCAACAGTCACTTCTGACATTTTTTTGGTCCAGTGGGTAACAGATGGAAAAGTAAAGTTGTCTTGCATAATTTAGCATGGGTTTTCATGTAAAATATTGAAACAATATATTTCTATTCATTTGATAGGTAAAAATGTGACAAAAAGTTGAAAGAAACATTCATTTTACAATTCTTAGCTTGTAGGTTTACATCACGAAATCTTGTCAATAGCAAGCGTAATTCTGAAATGTGTTCTGTTTGCAGTTCAGCTTCGTTTTCGACGAACAGAGAAAAAACATTTAACGATCTTACCATTAACAATTTCCATTCTAGCTATTTAGCAGCCGTTTTTGTTTTCTGTAGAACTTATTACTTCGCGTAAATGTTCAATTTCTTCTGTCATTTGTACACTCATATAATTTCGGCGCCATTGTTGCTCAACAGAACAACCGCTGGCTCTAATGATCATTCATTGCTCGTGACATACTACGCACTTTGTGATTGGTCAATTTCGTTAAAGGAAGGCTTTTCATTGGCTTATCTTATCGCTAGAGGTTTCTATCAGCGGTTAGTATAATTTCATAGTGGAAAAGAGGCTTTCCAGCTTTCTGATTGGTCCGCTCAGCGGTGAATCTGAGGTAATAGTCACCGCCTAGCGCGGTGACTATAGTCACCGCCTAGCGCGGTGACTATTGCATCACAAGAAATTGTTCTTCAAAAGTAGTTTTGGAAAAGAGACTGGTACTTATTCAACACCGCACTGACTTTACTCGTTTCAGTCTCCCCCTCGGAGTTGTCACTTTGAAGTATGAGATTTTAGAATTTGTCGATTCATTGAAGTGTTAATTTTTTTTTTCAAAATGGGGTCTGTAGTTTCTGAGACAAACAAAAGAGCATAATACTGAAAACATTTATCACTGAGATGTTATACATATCAAATATCGTAAAAACAAAACTTTATAAAGGTAAGGAAGTATATTTTCTATATTTCTTCGTATTTTTTGTATGTTTTGGCTAGGTTTTGGTCGTCGCGATGTTTTCGAAAAATTCGTCATGAGTGAAGAACACATTGAACTTGAATTAAGTGCAAAAAAGCCGTAACACAGGATCCAAAACACCAGAATAAAAACCTTTTTAGCATATATTTGAATGCATGTACAAGTTCAATTCCAAAGTAGGATGTTGTTTACTCTTTTTTTTGAAATTATTTACTGACAAAGACTGGCTTGCTAACATCGTCTGTGAATAAAAGTTAATAAACAGAATCACAACTGTTAAATGAAAGCAGTTGTTTAAAAGTTTTTGTTTCAATGTTATTGGTTTTTTATCAACCTCTGAAATTATACTAAAACAATTAGTCACCTCAGTCTCGGTGACTATCGGTGTATTTACCTCGCCGCTTTGCGGCTGGGTAAATATTCACCGATAGTCACCTCAACTTCGGTGACTAATTGTTAAATATTAACTCCTGCGATAGCCAATGAAATTCAAGGATTTGTGATAGAAACTTGTAAATTTATACTAATTACAATTAGACAAGCCCGAGTTGTCTGTGAGTTAATAGTCGACGAGGCAAAGACGAGTTGACTATCGCTCACAGACAACGAGGACGAGTGGTTTATCACTAATAGACAGTGACTATTCTCGGCACTTTACCACCTTTTTACATATAGAACTACAGTCCAACGTTTCTTTAATTCCCTTTATAAAATACGGTGTTCTCTACGCACGCTCCGATTGGCTGGGCCCCGTGCATTTATAAGAGTATGAAGATCATGCATGACGTGAAATGGCTTGGAGTGGCGTCACCTGGCGGGAAAAGCTTACGAACTTTCAAAACTATCCGACTATTAGTTTGTTTGTTTTTTCTTCATATTTTATAAAACAAATAAAACATACCGCTCCTGTGCATATGTACTCTTATAAAGGTACATTTGACGTCATTTGAACACGAAAGAGGTGTAAAGGCACTCGGCTATCGCCTCGTACTTCTATTCAACTTCTTTCGTGTTCAAATGACGTCGAACGTCGGAGATTTATGTTTTATTTGTTAATTGCAATACCATATCTAGATATTTATGATTTAGTTATTTTTATTGAAGGCAATGAGATAAACTGCTAACCTTGTGTTCACGAATCCATCTTTCCATATCGGGTTCTGTTAAGTAGAAAGCCTTCACATATGCCTCAACAAACTCTTTTTCAGGAATAGGCCTGAAAAGACGTTATAACGTAAATAAATAAATTTCCCATCACAACCCCCTGTCTTCCATTACCACCATCGACTACCAGCTAAACTGATAAATTAACCACTCTCATATGGCAACTGACTTCGTATCAGGGCTCCTTTCACTTTGAAATGCTTGCGTTAACTCTACCATCCATTTTGAGTTATATATTTCCCCTGGTCAACGGCGAACGATTTTTGTTACTTTATAGAGACGGAACGTGAAGTGCCGGGTCATCAAGATATTCCAATTTAATTGTGCAGTGTCCAGGAAATTTGTGTATTCAGACGTCAAAACAGGAGAGGTCTGATTTTCGATCCAAAAAGGATTCTGTAGAAATTTCATGCCAGCACTGTCATGTCTGCTTCGTCTCGAATTTTCAGAATTGGGGAGGAATGACACCCTGTACTGTTCTCCCAGTAACTTGGTTCGGAATCACTACCTAAATAAATTGGTTTTATTTTCCTCGTGGTTCCTGGTGGCAGTGGTGCATGGTGGTAGTTGTAAATGGTTGGTGGTGGAAGGTGGTAGTTGTAAATGGTTGGTGGTGCCTGGTAGTGGTGCATGGTGGTAGTCGTAAATGGTGGTGGTAGTGGTGCGTGGTGGCAAGTCGTAAATGGTGGTTGTAGTGGTGCATGGCGGTAGTCGTAAATGGTGGTGGTAGTGGTGCATGGTGGTAGTTGTAAATGGTGGTGGTAGTGGTGCGTGGTGGTAAGTCGTAAATGGTGGTGGTAGTGGTGCGTGGTGGTAAGTCGTAAATGGTGGTGGTAGTGGTGCGTGGTGGTAAGTCATAAATGGTGGTGGTAGTTGTAAATGGTGGTGGTAGTTGTGCATGGTGGTAGTTGTAAATGGTGGTGGAAGTGGTGCATGATGGTGGTTGTGAGTGGGCGTCTGTATGGGTGAATGTCGCTGCTTTTCTCATTTTGTCGTGTGCTGGATTATCTTATAATAATCAGACTGCACCAGTTAAACGTTGTGTAAACAGGCATCCCGATTTGGGCACTAAGAAACAGCAAGAAACATAGGAAATAACTTCCTCATATACCATTTACGACTACCACCATGCACCACTACCAGGCACCACCAACCATTTACAACTACCACCTTCCACCACCAACCATTTACAACTACCACTATGCACCACTACCACCAACCATTTACAACTACCACCATCCACCACCAACCATTTACAACTACCACCATGCACCACCAGCTAAAACTAACACCATACACCACTACCACCACCATTTACAACTACCACCATGCACCACTACCACCACCATTTACGACTACCGCCATGCACCACTACAAGGCACCACCAACAATTTACAACTACCACCATTTACAACTACCACCATGCACCACTACCACCACCATTTACAACTACCACCATGCACCACTACCACCACCATTTACGACTACCACCATGCACCACTACCAAGCACCACCAACCATTTACAACTACCACCATCCACCACCAACCATTTACAACTACCATCATGCACCACTACCACCACCATTTACGACTACCACCATGCACCACTACCAAGCACCACCAACCATTTACAACTACCACCATCCACCACCAACCATTTACAACTACCATCATGCACCACTACCACCACCATTTACGACTACCACCATGCACCACCAGCTAAAACTAACACCATACACCACTACCACCACCATTTACAACTACCACCATGCACCGCTACCAAGCACCACCAACCATTTACAACTACCACCATCCACCACCAACCATTTACAACTACCATCATGCACCACTACCACCACCATTTACAACTACCACCATTTACGACTACCGCCATGCACCACTACAAGGCACCACCAACAATTTACAACTACCACCATTTACAACTACCACCATGCACCACCAGCTAAAACGAACACCATACACCACTACCACTACCATGCACCACCACCATCCTTTACAACCACCAACATGCGCAAACGTAAAAAAACCAACAACAGCAGAAATCACAGATTACCTCAGAACAGTAAGTTTTTCAAGCTTTATAAGAAACTGTTGAAAATCCAGCTGCATCAGAGCTCTTCCTTCGTTGCTACATTTCTTAGCGCATGAAAACCTGGGTATATAACAAAATGAAGATGACATGCCTTATGTTCTTTATAAACAATATACTCATTTGCTTTCTTTATAAACAAAATCATTTCTACGTTAGTATAATGTTTTCAGCTTGAAGTTGGAGCTCAGAGTTTTCTGAGTTTAACAACTTACGACAGCTTGTCACTGACCTCTATATAACTGGACTGCGGGTGACAGTAAAAAGTAAGGGGCCCAAAATACTGCCTTGTGGTACACCGCAAATGACGGGCAAAGGATCAGAAACCACCGAATGAATGCGTACAACTTGTTGTCTGTTTGTAAGATAACTACGAAACCAATGAGAACAGGAGAGGAAGCGCCCACCTCTTGTAATTTAGCCAGTAATATCTCATGGTTTATGCTGTCAAATGCTTTGCTCATATCAAGGAAAACAAAGGCTGAAAGTTTTTTGTTGTCAATGCCTTTAAGAATTGCATCAGTTGTGTGGATTAATGAAGTTTCTGTTGAATGCCATTTTTTGTTCCCACTTTGTTTTGTTGCTAGTCTCTCTCTAGGGATGAGGTAAGCAGTAAACTGATTATGAGCGATTCTTTCACAGACCTTGGACAGAACCATTGCCCCCTTATAACTGGACTGCGGGTGCCCTACGAAAAAGTGGCCCAAATACACGCCATCAGGCGCCATCTTGTTAGGTCTGAGCCGCGAAATTGACCAATCACAGGGCAGCTTTTGGCTAACCGTGTCTTATGAGATTAAAAAGGGCATGGGACCAAATTTACAAAAAAAAAGAGCTTTGCGTTGACAAACATTTTGAAAGCCAAAAACCCTTGTCGGTAAGCAAAAAGTGCAACTAAACCAAACATATTTACAGGTTTCTTTTTTAAAGGATAATTCTGAATGGTTTTATGTTGTATTTGTATGTTTCTTGAGTTTCTTTGTGTTCGGGAAGATGTTTTAACTGTCCATTTTGAGCTTGCTTCATTCGACAACAAACACGGCAAAGAAAAAAGCTTGGAATTTTCCACGGAACCTGTTTCACGCCATAATTTACATGTATTTGAATGTCTTTGGACTTTTTACTTTAAAAAAGAATTAAATTTCTGTGTAAACGTCTTTCTCAAAGCATTTTTTTGCTTCAAAAGAGTTATCGGCGTGAGTCGCCAACACTTCGGGCTACTTTACGCCGTCGGAAGACCTAACAAGATGGCGCCGTTCAATTGGGGACACTTCATGTAATACAAAAGTATCGAGGCCCCGCAGTCCAGTTAGAGGTCAGTGCTGCTTGTACAGCAAAAACACACGAAACTTTAATGTGAGCAATAGATGTACCAGGCAGAAATCGTAAGCGTAGTAAGAATATCAAAGCCCAGCAAATAATACGAAGCAAAGGCATTTTAACAATAATTTAGTATAAAGAACTAATGTTTCGTGGTATGTAACACACCGCAGTAATTTTTGTCACTACTGTCCAAGGCTGCGGACTGGTCGTTGAAAGCTTGTTGTAAAAAATATTTTGATCAGAGAACGTTTTATTTGCTTTATTTATATATGTATATTATGTATTTATTATCCCTATATTATCTGATGATGTTGCGTGAAGCAAACGAAGTTTAACATACTCATTTACTTTCTTTATAAATATGCTTATTTAAACTTTGTTAACTTCGGACAGGATTTTTTTAAAAAAAGGATTCCTAATACAATGGGAAGCTTACCCTTCCACAAATGCTCTGTTTGCTCGACGAGAACAATGATCCCACAAAATTGATAAAACTTCGTTTGGAACAGGGATTTGTCTAAAAAAGAAATGCAAAAAATTGAGTTCACAAAACGAGTTTGTTGACGACAAGAACAACAGGAATAATTACCTTGAAATTTGAGAAATTCTCATGCTGAAAAGTTGCAATTCCTTAAGAGAAATAGCAAAAGTATTCATTATTCAAGTTACTATATAAAGCCGACAGCTTCAAATAGATACAAATCGAAATATAGTGAGGTTTGAGTACAGACTTCTTGCAGATGACGTCAAAACAGTGCATCTGGAGGACAACTTCAAAGTTCCGACGTTCAACAGAGCAAATAATGAATGAAAATTCTATAGTTAGTTTCAGAAATTGCAGCTTGATGTTAGTAATAATTGTCAGTTGTTTGCTGTACAAGCTGTGTTAATGGTTAGAGCGTCTGGCTAGCATTCAGAAGGTTGTGGGTCGAGTCCCGCTTAGAGCTCAGAGTTTTTCTGAGTATTACTAACTAACACAGCTTAATGATGATGATGATGATTTAATATTTCTATTGCGCAAATTAGCATGTGGATATGATCAAATGCGCATTACAAAGCTACAGATGGCTTATCGAAGGCGCTTCAAGCAGCCGCCATACAACACAGCACAGCCACGGATTACCACTGAGACCTAGGTGTTGATTTTATTGAGGGGGGAAAACCGGAGAACCCGGCGAAAAACCCTCGAAGCACAGGAGAGACCAACTAAACTCTACTCACATGAGTTCCAAGCTCGAGAACGGGGCACTCCCAAACGGTCACCCATCCAAGTACTAACCCCGTCTAACCGGGCTTAACTATTGGTGAGAGGCAGCGCCCTAACAGCACACGCCACCTGTGCTCCCAAACAACTGACAATTATTATTGAAAATTCTATAGTTTATAAGCATTAATTGTCCTCCACCATGGGAATAAGTGCAAGTGGTCTACTGCCGAAATTATTGAACGTACAGTAGTTTCTACGTTTCGAGCGAAGGCCACGAAGGGCATTCGCCCAAAACGTTAGAAACTACTGTACGTTCAATAATTTCGGCGGTACTCAAACCGTACTATATTTTGATTTGTATTCCAACACTGCCTACAGGACATGGGCTTAGCCAGAGGCCCGTCCATCCGTCTTTTGGACGGGAATTTCTGAAAGTGGACGGGCAAAAATTTAATAAAACAAAACTCCAGTATTTCGTCTTTAGTTCTTTAATACAACCGTACAAGCTTTAGTTTTGCTATGACATTCAACGGTCATTGAACATACCTTGACCACAAGATACAAGTTCCTATGTTTTGCGAAATATTTAATATTTTAGGACTAAATTTGGCGATTATTTTAATCTGCAGAGGGCGGACGTTCAACCGTATCCCTATCAACATGACAACATCACGTATTAGCATAATTGCATTCTACAACCGCTGACACAAATGCACGTGTTTTCTGAAATTATACGAAAACAATTGGCCACTTCAGTCTCGGACCGGTGATTATCGTTATATTTAGCTCTGGATCAGCAAATACTCACCGATAATCACCTCGACTTTGGTAATCGGTGACTAATTGTTAAATATAGACAAAGAAAACGATAGATTTTGCTGCTGTTTGGTCTCCAATTTCGAGTATTTTTATTTTCCAGAAAGCTCAGAATCACTTTTTCAGAAGACCGGATTTCAAAAATTTCTGGGGGGGCATGCAGACCCCCTGAGTAGGGCGGGGACTGTTGGACGGGTAGATTACTAATCCTGGCTAAGGCACTGCTACAGGACACTACTTTTATTTCACTGTTTGAACTTCAAATAGATATACAGTTTGACAAAAGTATATGACAAAATTTATTCCAAAAAATAATATCTTAAGATTTAGGGTCTGGTTACATGGAGTTTTCAAACCCTAGCGGCTGGCGGATGGCCGAGTTAAAAAAATCTCAAAGTAATTGAAACCGAGACTGAAAAGATAATCGGAAGTAAAAACACGTCGTAATTTGAAAACAACCGACATCAGTAAGCCAAACAATTTTAGCATGCTAATTATGACAATGTAATATATTTTACCAGTTATATATTTCAAAATGCAAGTATTGTTAGCTAGGCCTTGTTAAGTCTTCTTCATCAACAATGCCAAGACTGCATTTCACTGCACTACAGCACTGCACTGCACTGCATTGCACTACACTGCATTGCACTACAACACTGCACTAGGGGCAAATTACTCCCTGAAAAATGTACGAGATTTTTGAAATTTTAAAAATTTCTTTTTGTGATTTCTTGTGAAAATAATTATGGATTTTCAAAGAATTTTATGGATTTTCCAAGAATTTTATGAATTTTCCAAGGATTTTATAGATTTTCAAAGGATTACATGGATTTTCAAGAATTCTCATGGATTTTTGGATTTGCAGATTTTTAGGCAAGATTTTTGAAGTGATTTTCCCCTCGGCACGGCACTACATTGCACTACATTGCACTGCGCTGCGCTGCGCTGCGCTGCGCTGCGCTGCACTGCACTGCTATACACTACACAGCAAATCCTTCCTAAAAACCATTTGGAAATATTAAGATGATACTAACCCTCAGTAAGATATCCACATAAGTATTGTGTTCTGACATGATCTCTTTGATGTCCCATTTGACGTTCGACATTAAATGTGTTGTCTAAAAACATAAGCGAAATAGAGACAAACATCAAACAATTATATTAACATGCACTTTCACAATGGCGACTAATTTGAATATTCTTATATTGCATCTTAACAAGTCTTTCTACGCTGCTTTGTGTATCTGCAATCGAAAGAATCTTTTGTTTCATAGCAAGGCCAGAAAGGCCAAAATTAAGTTACCTTGGTGAAAGCCATCTGTTAAAATAGGGACCTTATGATGCTAGGACGACGACGGCGGTTAAAAAGCAACATAAATTTTATAATTAAAAAAAGTCACGGCTAACTGACTATTATATTTGATACTTGAAGCTAGTTTAACGACTTTCAAAACGCCGCAGTACTGCTAAAAAGATTGTAGTGTCTGTAATGAGGTCAATCTTAAACAACAGTTCTCATCTTTTGGCCGTTGACGTCGCCCTGAAGACGTGAAAATGCTCTAAGTGGCGTTGTAAAAAGAACGAGGACACTGTTGAGATTACTCTAGGGACTAAAAACTATTCATTCTCTTTGTTCCACAACTAGAATTCTTTTGTTTAGGTGACGTCGTCGTTGAAGTTGCCGTCGTACTTCGTAAGGTCCCTAATAGCTATGAAACGACGTTTCAACAGTCTGTCTTATTTGAAAGAACACTTAAAATGTGTTTTGCTGAGTAACACCTTTTGCAGTTTTTCTTGCATTTTCTAGCTTCGTCTTTGAGATATTTCAGATTGTTTGATATGCGAATTAAACATGGTAAAGGTCTAATTATCTTAAATTCGTTTTGCTTTGTTTTAAATTGCGATTCCTCAATATCCGGCGTATTACTCCATTATTGTGCATTGTAAGAAATTCGTACGTACTGCACTCATTGATTCCAACAACGACTGATGCTGACAAGGTCATATCCCATTGAACAATCTGAATTTGATTATACATGTATTCTTTCTCGGCTTCTCGCAGCTTGCTCTTCACTTTCTCTCGACACATGCGGTACCTTTCCCAGGGCCTTTTTGAAATTAGTAAGGCGGAAAAGGCCCTGGCATCGGCTGGTGGACTCTGCATTTTCATTGGTTGACTGCTTTTCTTAAAGTGCTTATATCACTTGTGGGGTTTTAACGTATTTAAATAGAGAAGAAAAAATCAGTTAATAAGTTATTTTGCCGTTTTTGATTTAATCAAATAGTTCCTGACATATTGGCTTCTGAACATGCTAATTATCAAAAATTTCCGTCGTTCATTTTAATACCTTGGGGGCCTGGGACTCAGGAACGAGTCAATCCAAAACAACTACCTTCCGGCTTATTGATTCACAAAAACACATATATATTTGACTCAAAAATCGAAATGTAGAGCTCACACCCATTTCCAGTACACACGAGAGTTCCAACTAAGAGGACGGTCGGCTTAGGTTCCTCAGTGCCAGGCCCCATGCTTAAAAATGAACGACGGAAATTTTTGGCGAAAAGCCGAAATTGGCATGTTTAAAGGCTTATATCTCAGAAACTATTATAGTATTAAAAAACAGCAAAATAACTTATTAATTAACTTTCTTCGCTCTATTCAAATACGTTAAAACCCCACAAGTGATATAAGCACTTTAAACATTCCTCGTGAAACATGATCACATAGCTTCAACGGGACCGCCAACGGGATAAATAGACCGCCACGACCATGAACGTCTCTGACGGGACTGCATTACTCAGAATGATTTTGCATACTAAATTAAATTGCTAATTTATTACATGCAGTGTTTCTGGGTGCCGTGACCAGCCGATGCCGGGGCTTTTTCCCGTCCACTCAATTTCAAAAAGGCCCTAGGAACGAGGTTGCCCATTGAAATATAATTTAATTATATGCATTGTAAAAAGTGTCAACCAAAAAAACTTAAAATGATTACCTGCCCGAAGTCAATTACTCTGCCAGCAACTGCTTGGTATATAGGTCTTCTCAATTCATGCGCTGTAGAGACAGTCTAACGAAGAAGAAAAACGAGATTTTTACAAAATCTTCCTCGTCTTATACTTAAAGTGCTAATGAAACGCAAATTAAGTTTCTCTTATTTGAAAGTACTTTTGAAAAGACAAAGTAACATCTTTTGCTGTTTTTTGTTTCCTTGCTCCGTTGTTGAGATATTTCAGTTTGCTTTATATGGGAACTAACCAGTGACATCACAACGTACACAATGACGTTTTTATTTTATTTTATTTTATCTTATCTTATCTTATCTTATCTTATCTTATCTTATCTTATCTTATCTTATCTTATCTTATCTTATCTTATCTTATCTTATCTTATCTTATCTTATCTTATCTTATCTTATCTTATCTTATCTTATCTTATCTTATCTTATCTTATCTTATCTTATCTTATCTTATCTTATCTTATCTTATCTTATCTTATCTTATCTTATCTTATCTTATCTTATCTTATCTTATCTTATCTTATCTTATCTTATCTTATCTTATCTTATCTTATCTTATTTTATTTTATTTTATTTTATTTTATTTTATTTTATTTTATTTTATTTTATTTTATTTTATTAACTTCGCCATATGTAACATACAAAGAAATAAACATATAAATAACAGCAGGTTTAACAATGGCAGGAGAACCACAACAGCGTTAGCCAATTACTGTGGGCCATAAACATACAAGGATATAGAGAGATAACTATGAACAATAAAATTACAGTACATTATAAGTATTACATAATTACATACAACAAGAAATTGGGTCAGTGAGACTCCGAACGGAGTTGCATTTGAGACAAATTGTTTTAAACGTGCGAGGGTCTTCACAATTATAAGAAGTCACAATTATAAGACTTACTATGAAAGGTTATATATCTTTGCTGTTATCAAACGGAATCGCTTCAAAGCAATTACGTGTGTGTGTTTTTTCCATACAACAACAAAAATATACATTTTCAACTGATTCCATTTAGTAATAACAAAGATATATAACCTTTCCCAGTAAGTTATTATGTACGTTGTGATGTCACTGGTTAGTTTCACATATAAAGCAAACTGAAATATCTCATAAACGAAGCAACGAAACGAAAAACAGCAAAAGATGTTACTTTGTCATTTCAAAAGTACTTTCAAATAAGACAAACTTAATTTTCGTTTCATAAGCACTGAAAGACATGCTAGCAGGATAACTCAACGAGTTATCTAGAGTTGTTTGTTCCCTCCTGTGTTTCAGTCGAGTGTTTTTATATGGGTTCTCCAGTTTTCCTCCCACCGCAAAATCAACTTTTACTTAATCCACCTTAGGCTTAGCTACTTCAATATCGCTTTTAACACGAGCTCCAAAAATTGGGCAACCATTTCATGTGGGTGGCTATTGACGTTAAATAAATTAAGTCTATTAGTTGAGTATTTTTTCAGGTCAGATCGATATAGTACAAACCTGAGAATAAAACTGGGAAAGAAATGCCCTTTTCGCAATAGGAATAAGTGATTCTAGGTGTGGCTGTAGAGATTCAAACTGCTTTGCTAAAAATACTCTATGAAAATAAAGAACCTCAATTAACAACCATACGAATAAATATAACGTTCTCTAAGTACATAAACGAACGAGATGCAGCATTCGTTATCTCATAGTCAATCGAGATATGGTCTGGAAACTCCGCAAACTTCAAAGCGCCTATGAGCTGGGATTTTATGTTGAACCGTACCTTACACCGTGCACATCCTTTGTTTTAGGTTTATTAATATTTAAATAGCACGGTTGAGTGATTGAACTGAAACGTTCCTATTGGACAATTCGTTCATTATACTAAAATACAATGTGTTCAGTGACCGTGCACCGTGCACAAAAATGCATAAAGGCGAACAAAAAGATAGACCAAAGACTTTAGCTGAGATTCCAGACCATATCTCGATTGACTATGGTTATCTATAGTATAAAATTAGCTTGCTTATATGTGGCTTTTCCATACATGTAATTTTCGGTAAAAAGTTTAACGAGATTAATAGTTTTTATATGTCGACAATATGACAGCAAAAATTGATTTCATACAACGCACGCTCTTGTTGGCTGAAACATGTGCTTCGATAAACCGATGAAAATGCTGACGTCATGATTGTGACGACACGTGACACTGCAGACCAGTAAGCTCTATATAACTGGAGTGAACTGGAGTGATATCTGCTGTTCACCTAAAGTACGTATAGTTCCAGTCTCCTACGCGGACCAGATTGACCAGATCACGCTCGACCAGACCGCGTAGATGACTGGAACTATACGTACTTCAGGTCCATAAGTATCGCGGGAACAACATTGCCACAAAAATATCACTCCAGTTATATACAGAGGTCACTGCTCCAGACTAGGTGAAAGTTGAATGATATTTAAGAAATGGCACATGATTTAGCGTACGCCTAGACGACCAACTCTAGATTTTTGAGTGCTCTCCAAATTTCCCAAGTGCATCCATAACTCGATGGAGCACACTAAACCATGAGCCATTTCTTTTATAACATTGAATTAAATCCTTTCATAAGCCAGCGAACCGTTTTGGTTGTTGTGTTTTTCTACTTTGGTAGCCAAGTCTTTTTTGTTCACTAAAATCCAACCAAAAGGACAGTTTAAACTCGGTTACCCAGACAAAGTTTATGTCTTCTGGGTCGTTGTTCTTTATTACTCAATAAAATTAAATGACTTGGTATTTTGATAATATAAAAGGCCATAAAAAGTCAATTTAAAAATCAGTTTGGTTTTGAAAATTTTTCCCGCGCTTTTTTGCCGTGCTCCATCGAGTTAGGGAGCACGCACGACAGCCAATCAAAAACGTTGCTATATCAAGGCTATGTTATAAAACTCGATAAAGTTCTTGTGTTTTACTTACCATAATTTGTGGTTTTGTTTCGCATTTTTTGTAAAAGCTATTGGAATTACTATAGATTGAATACCAATGACTAGCGAAGATTTACGTTATTCAGTTAGAGTAAAGGTGCGTTCACTAGTACACTTGGTCTGGATTTAGATATGAATTGCAGGTCCACCAGCAAGAACGGAGTTGGACTGGGTATGTGAAGATGGCCTGACAATGGACTCGGAAAAAAGTTAGACTGCACATCTTGAACAAGTGTGAATGCAATAGTGCCAACAGGAGTGGGATGTAAATGGCCTGTTTTCCATGGTAAGGTAGTCATTTGCTTTACATCTACATTACTGACAAGCAAAACTGAAAGTAAGTCACCGTCCAGACCGGTAAGGTCTATACCAGTCAAGCCACAGTCAAGCCAAACCAACAACCCGATGACATAACATAACGAATGTTAAATCAGGTATGTCTTCGTATGTCAGAAAACGGATTTCGTGGCCCGAAAATGGCCGCCAGTGAGATTTTGAGTGCGCAATGCATCCCCTGGGTGCTCATCCTTTAAGCGATAAAAACGGAGATCCAGGCGTAATTTACGTGAAACTCAACTGTCATAAGCGTGTGTACTTACAATGATTCTGTAGCTATTATTCTCTCTGACAGACCAAACAGGGTTTCTGGGTTATCCAGATTGGTTAAAGGAGAAAGACAAGGCGAAGGTACCTGAAAAAACAAAAACAGTCCATAATTCCAGTTAGTAATAATACGCTATTAAATCAACTAACAGTATGACTGTATTCTTAGCCAGTCTGGGACTGCGGATTCCTAGCTCACTTCACGCGCCCCAGTAGTCGACTCCATGGTGACTTCCTTCAACTTGTGCAAGGAGTTTATTGGTGCTAGCATGGATTGTAAAAGGACTGGATAGGAAACTAATAGTCATGTGGGGCGCTTTAAGCTCTTTGATTGGTTAAATCGCATTCACTCAGTTGGCAAAATGTTTGAAATCCAATTGAAAATTGTGATGTCACGAATGGCTTGAGTATACTTGTTTCAAGTGTTGAGGTTTTTAAGTGGACTTTTCTTCAAATAATTCATATTCTCGCATTTAGATGACTATGTTGACGTTTCAAATGATTTTCTCAAACTCATTAATAATTCATGAGCTAATTAGCCAATCAGAGAAAAATATTTGGTCATGTGTGTGAGTTTTGAAACCCGGTAAAGGTCGTGCAAACTTACTTTATAATTAAGAAATCAGATAATAAACGGCACAAGCAAAGAACCGTTTATTACTACATTTCTTAATTATAATTTCAACGTGAAACCATTGTCTAATCTAATATGCACCAATATTACCAAGTCCCTCTACTGCAGTATAATTGACGATTGAGAAGTTATTTCATAAACTCGTATATCGTATTTTACCAGGGGTTGCAAACACTAGAAAACAACAAAAATCACTCGGCCTATTACCTCGTAATTTTCATTGTTCTCTCATGTTTGTAAAACATTCGAAAACAACGAAAATCTCTCGGTTAACGGCCTCGTGATTTTCATTGTCCTCTCGTGTAACCCCTGGTAAAACATTCCAACTCGTTTATGAAATATTACGTATCGCCTTACAAACTTGCCTAAGCCACAATCGAGTGTTCGAGGTAAACGTTGTTGATTTTTGTTTTCATGTTTTGTGGGTTGTTTCAAAGAAACTGGCGTCGCAGAACAGTACTTCGCTTTACTTGGAATTTGCGATGCATTTTTGGCCTAGTAAACCTGGATATTTTCTTTTAAAATGAGTAACAATAGACGGGCATTTATCGTAATGTGACTTTGTTGTATTTGCAGTTCGATTATCATTTTAAGCCGTATTAATCTTAAACATTGAATATAGTATAGGGGATTTTTAAACTTGTCAATTTCAACCAGGTTGTTATGCTCACGCCATCAAGTTGCCTATGCAGTCTTTTTACTATCCTAATTACTAATTACTAGTTACGTAATATGTAAAATCACTTTGACACTAGCGCGCAGAGTGGAGAGCCTACGTTAGACTGTATACCAAGACCCTCCTGATGACGGCGCGCGGGAGAGAAAAGGAGGGACTGCGGACAATGTCGTTGAAGTCGCGTTTCCCGTGTCCTGACAAACGCAAAATTTCCATTGACTGAAATCGTTGATTGACAGATCAAGTCTGTTTTCATAAGTAAAATTCAAGAATAATCAATCATCTGACGAATGTACTTTACAGATCTACGATCTATATTTCCTTATCGCTCTGATATTTGTTTTAATTTTAAATAAAGAACACGAATTAATAGTTGGCAATTATTTCTTAGCTGAAAGGAAAAAGTGTTCTTCGTATAAATTATATTCTCTCGACAGGTTAGCTGAAATCAACAGGGCGAGAAGCCGAGAACACGAACGTGGCCCTGTCTGGTTGCATATACGGTTTGTTTGATACTTGAAAACACCCTACTTTGATTTGCTGACCATTTCAACATGTAATATAATGTATATGTAATATACAGTATATGTATATACATCTGATATCAGATAATACATTTCTGATATCGCCAAGGGACAACAAACTTTTGTCTCGACTAACATAAACACCGCCGCACTGCGTAAACAAGAAAGCCGCGTTCGAATATCTCTTCATCCGACGACACTTCTGTAACAAATTGCATATCAAAATAAACCGCAAGGTACTGGAAACATTTTTGTTACGAAATTATAACGGGTTAATTAAATTTTAAAAACTCCAGGACGCATTGAGTAGTGAAATTATAATTTCAGTTGTCGAATATAAATAGGGAATGACAGCGTTCGATCGCTTTATACATTTTCTCACATGACATCCGATCTTCACATTGTTTGAATCAATATTTTTGTCATATTCAAACGATCATGTTGTTTTAAATTTATATTCATGGTCCACTGACTGGTTCTACGTTAATTTTAAAATTAAAAAAAAAATGACTGGGCGGAGCCACCACGATCGGAAATTGCGGCTGTCGACGGGGACCTAATCCAGGTTGACCTGTTTTAGCTGCGCATGCGTAAAACGAATATCTTGCGTGTAAACGTCATCAATACACGGCCGACAGGAGCGAGGACACCCCGAGCTCAAAGTCAAACATCTCCGCTCAAAATCGTCGCTCGACCATAATTCTCCCACGAGCGCATAGCACGAAGGTTGGGCTTGCCATAGAATACGGTTTGTTGACAACTCGTGGAATTTTCGCGATGTACGAACCCATTACCCATCTCAAATTCATCAGTTTGAAATGACCTCAGAACTCACTTGAGCTAGCACACACGTGGAATGCGAACTGCCCCATGAAAGTGGCCGACTTTCTGCGCGATTTCCGATCGTGAATCCCTCCTTTTCTCTCCCGCGGCCGTCATCAGGAGGGACTGGGGACAGTCTAAGCCTAGGTCTAAGCAAACTTAGTATATAAACCAACTAGTGGACTATTACAAATCCTACATTCTGATTGGCTGAGCTACTCATTGTCTATTGGTGATAGATCACAGTAGGTAATTCCGTAAACAACAAAGCAATAGTGATTTAGAACTGATAAAGGTCAACTATATCTTTTGAGGTTATATATATTTTCAAAGCAGTTATCATCTAATTTCACAAAATTGGAAAAAAAAAGAAGAATTTGGAGTAAAAGCGCATGACTTACTGGGGGAAGATTCTAAGTACCTCTTGATGCACGACCGAGTTGTTTAGAAAAATGGGTACTACATATGCCGGTAAGTTGCCTAATTACCGCAGTAATATTCCAGTGTTCGAGCTTTGGTTTGCCACCTATTTACACACGCAAATACGTGTATTACCATTATTTTGGGGCATTTTAAGTATATCTTCTTCACCCTCTGTCAACGAGTCTTCTTAATTGTATTGGGGTGAGTTTTGCGATATTTAAAGTAGAAGGTGATATAGATGAAGCTACGGCAGCAGATCCAATTTCGCAAAAGCAAAACTACAGTTCTGACGCACAATGTATATCCAGGCTTCTGTCAAATCAATAACTCAGTAGTTAGAACTACAATATACAGTAGTTTAAAACTCAATAGTTTTGTCTTATCAAGACAAAAATGAATCGTACCCGTCTTCCCCTCCATACTAGGCGTAGTGTTTTTTTTCTTGCGAAAACCCGTTGTTACCGTTTGGTAAGCTAAAATATCATAGCCATTCTTGATAAGTCGTGGAGTCGAAATTGTGGCCGGGTATCTTTTCGAAAAACTCTCCTGGTTAGCATGTTGATATTGTAGCCTTTTGCCGAAGCGAGCTCTGTTTTACCGGTATGACGTCACAAGTTTGCTAGTGCCAGACTACCTTTTAACGCGGTCGTTGTTTAAATATGGTTCCGAAAAATGGCCAAACTCGATCTTTGACAGAACATAATAAACAGAACCGAGTGACCGATTTAAATTTTTTCTTCGGTTTTGGAATAAACGTTTTCGAATTTAACAGAAAATAATAACCTCAAAAGGTATAGTTGACCTTTAAAATTGATAGCATCAAATCCGCGGGCTAAAATTTTAGCCTGCTGAATTCTTCATTTTAGCCCGCAAAATACACTACAATGCCCGATAAAATTATTATAATAATAGTTTGTTCGACTGTTGGTTTATACCATAGAAATAATAGACCTAGAATGCGTGCTCTGTCACGTGACAGGTGTCCAAATTAAATTTTATTTTGCCCTTATAGATCCGACATTTTGAATTTTGCAAAGGGGTGGGATAAATATTCAACAATGATCGCCTCTCAAAATAAAGAATTGGAGGACGTTTCATAGGGATAAAATGGATACATGCATGACAACAAATCAGCCACATACACAGCATAAAATAAAACAATTTGCAAGACACTTGCTTTAGTATTAAACGTACTAAGAACTATAAGTTCAAAATTATATTTCGATCAATTCACCACAATTACAAAAAGCAACAAAACGATAGGCTCATGCTAAACTTGAAACTCAGAAAAACGAAAAAGAAAAGAAACTAATCAAATACGTAATGGAAACTAGGAGAAAATCTTAAGAAAAACACGGATTTAAAATGTCAATATAAATAGATGTCGACAAGACTGATGTATAAAAAGTATGACAGGTGCATAAACATATTTTATATTTCAAAAATCACAAGCTAGAAATCCCTATTAGATTGGATAAAAAAGTTCTAACAAAACACTTACTGTCTCCTGGATTAATCCTCCACCCACATTCAGTATAAATCACATACAGATGGGCAAGTGGGAATCATTTAAATATAATATAAAACAGTAAAAACACTAAAACCATTCGTATTAAAAGGCCGCTATCGTCGCCATTTCTACATCCAGAGCTTGGTGTTCGAAATGTTTTGGCGAAGGTTATTGTACTTCACATGCCTTTATCGTTAAATTCACTAATCCAGTAAATTTCCCGGCGTAAAAAAACAAAGAAAGTCAGTGCTAAAAAACATCCATCGTCCACTCCACACCGGTCAACCGCGGCCGTGTCAAAAACTGTAAAAAAGTCCTAGGGCGAGTTCCTTTTGCCCTTATAAATCCGCCATTTTGTGGCGACAATTTTTTGACTGACAGGAGATAGGAGCCCGCATTCTAGGTATATTATTTCTATGGTTTATACTAAAACAATCATAGACAACTCGGGCTTGTCCAATTTTTATAAATATCTCGAGCCTCCGTTCTACTCTTTGTTTTTGTGACTTGTTGGTTTCTAAAGTTTGACAGGGTAAAAGACGTGAATACACCAACCATGGTATTGTATTTGCAGCAAGTACTTTGTATTGTATGTCAAATGTAGCTTACTGCTACACTTTTAATCATGAAAGAAAGAAACTCAATAAATTATCTTGCATTGCAAAACGAACTTGAAAAATTGAATTTACCAGACAAAATTTACCGGGAAATTTCAACTCGCATCTTCAGAAATGGTTTACTATTCTACCAATTAAAAAATCGAGTCAAGAGGGAAAAGTATAGGCGCGAAAAATTTATTTCTTCCAAATATTTTTTTTTCAGAATTACCGAAGTACTTGACAAGCAGGTTAGTAAAATAGCCCAATCTTTGTTACTTCAGCATTAGTATAAACGTAAAGAGTGACGTGCGCGTAGAATAAATTGAATACAGAGCCACGAACGAAAACTGGACATACCCTCATATCGTCACCAACACTGCCAGCAGAGGCATCCGAAGTTGAGTATTCCTAAAAAATTAGAATAATTAAATCATAAACGACAAGGCTATTAAGTGTAAAATGCAAAAATTATAAGCCATAGCTTCCATATTTTGGTTTTTAGTTATTTCAAATAGTATCTTTTGCCGTGCTCATACAGCTGCATGAACAAGACTACATTCGAACTGTTGAAGTGGAAATGAATTATCAGAAAACCATAGAAAATAACTTCCATGTTTTCATCCAGTTACACAGAAACACCAATGAAAGTAGCTGTAAATTCAATATAAGTAGCACTCGCAATAGGTGCGAGTACTGCATGACAACAAGAAAGCACTCACAACAGAAGAGCACTAGCTAACAATATCAGAGTAGCCTCACACCAGGTCGGTTAACACTCACAACAGGAGAACACTCACAATAGGAGAATACTCATAACACGAGAACACTCACAATATGAGAACACTCGCAACAGGAGAACACTCACAATAGCAGAACACTCACTGTCACAGACGAACATTCACAAAAGGGTTCTCCTTCAACAGGAGAACATTCCCAAAAGGAGAATACTCACAATAGGAGAACACTCACCACAGGAGAACATTCAGAACAGGAGAACATTCAAAACAGGAGAACATTCAGAACAGGAGAATATTCACAATATGAGAACACTCACAATATGAGAACACTCACAATAGGAGAACACTCACAACAGGAGAACACTCATATTAGGAGAACACTCACAACAGGGGAACACTCACAACAGGAGAACACTCACAATAGGGGAACACTCACAACAAGAGAGCACTCACAATGGGAGAACACTCTCAACAGGAGAACACTCACAACAGGAGAACACTCACAACAGGAGAAGATTCATAAATGGAGAACTTTCACAACAGGAGAACATTCACAATATGACAACATTCACAATAGGAGAACACTCACAACAGGTGAACACTCACATTAGGAGAACACTCACAACAGGGGTACACTCACACTAGGGGAACACTCACAACAGGAGAACACTCACAACAGGAGAACACCCACAACAGGAGAACACTCACAACAGGAGAACACTCACAACAGGAGAACACTCACAACAAGAGAACACTCCCAACAGGAGCTCATGAACACTCACAACAAGAGAGCACTCACAATGGGAGAACACTCACAACAGGAGAGCACTCACAATGGGAGAACACTCACAACAGGAGAGCACTCACAATGGGAGAACACTCACAACAGGAGAGCACTCACAATGGGAGAACACTCTCAACAGGAGAACACTCACAACAGGAGAACACTCACAACAGGAGAAGATTCACAATATGACAACACTCACAATAGGAGAACACTCACAACAGGAGAACACTCACAACAGGAGAAGATTCATAAATGGAGAACTTTCACAACAGGAGAACATTCACAATATGACAACACTCACAATAGGAGAACATGCACTCACAACAGGAGAACACTCACAACAGGAGAAGATTCATAAATGGAGAACTTTCACAACAGGAGAACATTCACAATATGACAACACTCACAATAGGAGAACACTCACAACAGGTGAACACTCACATTAGGAGAACACTCACAACAGGGGTACACTCACAACAGAGAACACTCACAACAGGAGAACACTCACACTAGGGGAACACTCACAACAGGAGAACACTCACAATGGGAGAACACTCTCAACAGGAGAACACTCACAACAGAAGAACACTCACAACAGGAGAAGATTCACAATATGACAACACTCACAATAGGAGAACACTCACAACAGGAGAACACTCACAACAGGAGAAGATTCATAAATGGAGAACTTTCACAACAGGAGAACATTCACAATATGACAACACTCACAATAGGAGAACATGCACTCACAACAGGAGAACACTCACAACAGGAGAAGATTCATAAATGGAGAACTTTCACAACAGGAGAACATTCACAATATGACAACACTCACAATAGGAGAACACTCACAACAGGTGAACACTCACATTAGGAGAACACTCACAACAGGGGTACACTCACAACAGAGAACACTCACAACAGGAGAACACTCACACTAGGGGAACACTCACAACAGGAGAACACTCACAACAGGAGAACACTCACAACAGGAGAACACTCACAACAAGAGAGCACTCACAACAGGAGAACACTCACATTAGGAGAACACTCACAACAGGGGTACACTCACAACAGGAGAACACTCACAACAGGAGCTCATGAACACTCACAACAAGAGAGCACTCACAATGGGAGAACACTCACAACAGGAAAGCACTCACAATGGGAGAACACTCACAACAGGAGAGCACTCACAATGGGAGAACACTCTCAACAGGAGAACACTCACAACAGGAGAACACTCACAACAGGAGAACACTCACAACAGGAGAACACTCACAACAGGAGAAGATTCACAATATGACAACACTCACAATAGGAGGACACTCATAACAGGAGAACACTCACAACAGGAGAAGATTCATAAATGGAGAACTTTCACAACAGGAGAACATTCACAATATGACAACACTCACAATAGGAGAACACTCACAACAGGAGAACACTCACAACAGGAGAAGAGATTCATAAATGGAGAACTTTCACAACAGGAGAACATTCACAATATGACAACACTCACAATAGGAGAACATGCACTCACAACAGGAGAACACTCACAATAGGAGAACACTAAATATGCCAAAATACGATCCAGAATAGCTTTTTAAACTAACAAAGCAACTTTTCATCAAATTAAGGAATATACTTACAGCATAGACGTTCTTCAAATCACGTTTGAATTGCCGCGTCGGCCGCGTATCTAGTTGGATTCAAACGTGATTTGAAGAACGTCTATGCGGTAAGTATATTCCTGAATTTGATGAAAAGTTGCTTTGTTAGTTTAGACAGCTATTCTGAATCGTATTTTGGCATATTTATCTATTTTACTGTAAAATTTCTTTGGATATATCAACGTCAACGTATTGATTTAATGAGGTAAGCCTGGTGTGATACCACTGTTAACTCACTTACATGCAACATTTTAGAAATATTTCACAACCAAATGCGCTTACATGCTTTACAAATGCGCTTTAGTACTTCATACTGAATTTACCGTGTATGTTGATCGTTCGCAAAACGCCGCATTTTAGAGGATAAAACCTCAAAACATCTTGATATAATTATCAAACAAAAGACATCTCGCCAAGCAGTCCTGTGCTACCTATGGGAGAACATTCACAACAGGTGAATACTCGCAACAGGAGAACACTCACAACAGGAGAACACTCGCAACAGGAGAACACTCACAACAGGTGAACACTCACAACACGAGAACACTCACATCAGGAGAACACTACCAATATGAGAACACTCACAACAGGAGAACACTCACAATGGGAGAACACTGACAACAGGAGAACACTCACAATAGGAGAACACTCACAACAGGAGAACACTCGCAACAGGAGAACACTCACAACAGGTGAACACTCACAACACGAGAACACTCACATCAGGAGAACACTACCAATATGAGAACACTCTCAACAGGAGAACACTCACAATGGGAGAACACTGACAACAGGAGAACACTCACAATAGGAGAACACTCACAACAGGAGAACACTCGCAATGGGAGAACACTGACAACAGGAGAACACTCACAACAGGAGAACACTCACAATAGGAGAACACTCACAACAGGAGAACACTCGCAATAGAAGAACTTCACAATCGGAGAACACGGACAACAGGAGAACACGGACAACAGGAGAACACTCACAACAGGAGACAACTCACAACAGGAGAACACTCACAACAGGAGAACACTCACAACAGGAGAACACTCACAACAGGAGAACACTCACACCAGGAGAACACTCACAACAGGAGAACACTCACAACAGGAGAACACTCACAACAGGAGAACACTCACAACAGGAGAACACTCGCAATAGGAGAACACTCACAACAGGAGAACACTCGCAATAGGAGAACTTTCACAAGAGGAGAACATTCACAATAGGAGAACATTTACAATGGGAGAACACTCACAATATGAGAACACTCGCAACAGGAGAACACTCACAACAGGAGAGCACTCACAACAGGAGAACACTCGCAACAGGAGAACACTCACAACAGGAGAGCACTCACAACAGGAGAACACTCGCAACAGGAGAACACTCACAACAGGAGAACACTCACAACAGGAGAACACTCACAACAGGAGAACACTCACAACAGGAGAACACTCGCAACAGGAGAACACTCGCAACAGGAGAACACTCACAACAGGAGAGCACTCACAACAGGAGAACACTCGCAACAGGAGAACACTCACAACAGGAGAACACTCACAACAGGAGAACACTCACAACAGGAGAACACTCACAACAGGAGAACACTCACAACAGGAGAACACTCACAACAGGAGAACACTCACAACAGGAGAACACGCACAATAGGAGAACACTCGCAATATGAGAACACTCACAACAGGAAAACACTCACGACAGGAGAACACTCACAACAGGAGAACACTCACAATAGGAGAACACTCGTAACAGGAAAACACTCGCAACAAGAAAACACTCACAACAGGAAAACACCCACAACAGGAGAACTTTCACAACAGGAGAACTTTCGCAACAGGAGAACTTTCACAACAGGAGAACATTCACAACAGGAGAACTTTCACAACAGGGGAACTTTCACACAGGAGAACATTCACAACAGGAGAAGACTCACGACAGGAAAACACTCACAATGGGAGAACACTCACAACAGGAGAACTCTCACAATAGGGGAACATTCACAACAGGAGAACACTCACAACAGGAGGACACTCACTCACAACAGGAGAACTTTCGCAACAGGGGAACTTTCACAACAGGAGAACATTCACAACAGGAGAAGACTCACGACAGGAAAACATTCACAATAGGAGAACACTCACAAGAGGGGAACATTCCCAACAGGAGAATACTCACAATAGGAGAACACTCACAATAGGGGACCACTCACTCACAACAGGAGAACTTTCACAACAGGAGAACATTCACAACAGGAGAGCACTCACAATAGGAGAACACTCGCAACAGGAGAACACTCACAACAGGAGAACTTTCACAACAGGAGAGCACTCACAACAGGAGAGCACTCACAATAGGAGAACACTCGCAACATGAAAACATTCACAACAGGAGAACACTCACAACAGGAGAACACTCACAACAGGAGGACTTTCACAACAGGAAGAACATTCACAATAAGGGAACACTCACAACAGGAGAACACTTAGAACAGGAGGACACTCACGCACAACAGGAGCAATAAAATTTTTATCTTCGTGGATAGTGTCCGGGGAAACAATTTTAGCGGGGAGCACTATCCGCTGGGACACTGACACCAGACGAACACTCGCAACAGAAAATCCCTTGTAATAGGCAACAATTCTTAACAATACCTTTTATGTTCACAATAAGCTTGACCGGATTCTCCAGACAGAGTCTCCGCATCTCACATGCAAAGATTTCTTAAAACACTTACCTGCATTATCAAGTTCTCTTTAATGCGTTTAAGAGAGGTAAATAACTTTGTACTCAGATCATTGTTCTTAGATTCGTCCTAAAACAACAACAGATGTAACATTAAAGGCACAGCGTCATGTATTAAATTACAGCTTAATTAATAGCTTTGCGCGAGACAGAAGTTATATTTGTGTGCAAAAAAAGGAATACTATTCTTAAAATGTTAAAAGAGTAAAGTCATTAGTGCGTTTTCTTATGGACTATTTAGTCCAAGTTTTGACGTGTTTCAGTGTGTGATATTCGCCATAATTTTAAACATGTGAACTTGAATTTGTCCAGGAAGTTTTTCAAGCTTGTGTCATGGTGAGCCTTGCCTTTAATATCCATGACAGAGATAACGTTTGTTTGACTCGTTTACAACTTTTAAATTAGAGAGCAACAACGTTTTAGGAATAACTTTTATAACATTGAGCATTTCGTTTAAAAAATAATAGCACAAAAAGAAATTTCGAAAGCTTACCATAACATTAGGGCAGAAGAATCTTTGAACCTAGACAAAAACAAAATAAAAATTAAACATTTTTGGCTGTACAGTCAATAAGGTATACGCAAGCGCTTCTGAGATTGTACGATTGTACGGTCAAATTCAGAGAAGAAAATGAGAGAAAGTGTATTTTTCCATGTCCCAAATATGATCGCACGTAGGTCTAAACTGTCGTTGATGCGCGATCCTGTACCAGAATCTGTGGTAGTTCCCGGGCCAGCTGTGCTAACTCTGGATCTGGAAAAAGGTTCAGGATTCAGGCATGCTGGCAGAAACATTGCCTGAGACGCTAGTTGAGGTACAAGGCAGCAGAAAACTGGTCAGCTTCTAGCCAACTTTAGAAACTTCTGTTTGTGGGCCAATTGCAGCAACGGCGATTTACTTTGACAGTACATTAGACAGTGAGTACAGTAGCTAAACAAGATATGACCTCGAATTTAGCTGTCGTCGACCTCAACATTGCAAAACCAAAGACAACAGTTAATTGTTGATTAACATAGTCAACATTTTCGCTGTTTATCTATCGGTATTTTAAAACTCGTTAAACACTGATTATCATAAACAACGGTTGAACGACGTTTCTGCGATCGGCCTTATTATGTCTACGTTTGTCACAACTACAACCTTTGCTCCACCTAGTGTCATTTTTATATATTTTTAATAGCTAAACACATCGACACATTTAATAAAGTTTAATAATGATAAGGCTAATAAGAATGGTAATGACTGATGCTGGTGGTGATGATGGTGATTATAATGTAATGACCCTACCCTACGCTACCTTAACATACCCAACCCAACTCTAACCTACCCTATCCCAACCTACCCTATCCTAGCCTACCCACCTAACCCTACCCCATACTATCCTACGCTACCGTACACACGTAAAAACGCGCAAGCTGTTACACGCCTGCAAACAAGTTGTTACAGGCTGTTTTGACAGCCTGTCACCGTGATGTGTTCGCAATGGTTGTCCCGATGCTGTTGTCCCACTGTAACAGGTTGCTGACAACTTGTAACAAGCTTGATGAATCCAACAAACTGGTGACAAGTTGTTCCAACAGCCTGTTACCATACTGCAGCTAACAACTTGTTAACAGGCTGATGCTAACAAGGTTGTAGCAGCTTGTTGAATGAACAGCATTGTAACAACTTACTAACAGACTTGCTACAAGCCTGTTGCGAACTTATCCTGTTAACAAGCTGTGAGATTTTTACGATAGTCCTATCCTACAATCCACTTGCCAATCTGTAAGTACACATAACATAAGAGAACAATATAACATACTTACCGCAAACAGATAATAGTCGAAGAGTTGTGAAACACATATGACAACGTCAAACGCAATTGGTTTTAAAACATTCATCATTTGCATATATTTTCCTAGTAAAAACACGAAATTAAATAAAACACCTTTACACTAAATAATATTCAACATTACTTAAAAGCTTCAGAACTGGGATCTCGACTGTTTGAGAAATTAGGCATCCAAATGTTGACCTATTTTGAAAACGTGTTCACCAAAAATTAACATAATTTACTTTTTCAAAAACTGCGCGCAATTTCAATTTGTTCAATTTCGAGGGCCACAAGTTTGTTAGTACTTCGTACTAGTGTCACCCTCTTTAAATAAAGTTTATATCTATCTATCTATTCACCAAGAGTGATAATGACATCAAATGGCAACCTCGTTCCCAGGGCGTTTTTGAAATTGAGAAGGCGGGAAAAGGCCCAGGCATCGGCTGGTCATAGCACCCAGAAATACTGGATGTGATAAATTAGCAATTTAGTTTAGTATGCAAAATCTTCTGAGAAATCGGGCAGTCCCGTGTTCCTTGTAATGGCAGTCCCATTTATCCCGTTAGCGGTCCCGTTGAAGCTATGTGATCATACGTGGCACAAAACTATGCATAAATATGTTTCACGTGGAATGTTTAAGAAAAGCAATAAACCAATGAAGATGCAAAGTCCACCAGCCGATGCCAGGCCTTTTCCCGCCCTACCAATTTCGAAAAGACCCTGGGGACGAGGTTGATCAAATGGTTGCAACCAAACAGAGGCAAGACTGCTACAGGTCTGGTTGTTTCGGTGGGTTTTTTTAGATTTATTCCAACTAGAACACCAAAATTCAAATTGATTTTAAAAAACCCACCAAAACAATCAGGTCTAGCACTCATTTTACCATCGATTGTAAATAAGAACTGCATACATATTTATGACTTATGTTCTTACCAAATAATCTTAATACGTTCAAAGTAGTGTTGGTTACGATGGGTCCAAGGTTTTTGCTCGACTTTCTTCCAAGCTTCGTGTGAGAAGTAACTCTAGAGTTTAAAATACGTTATAGGTAAATACACATATACTGTACCACAATGGTGTATCCGAGACAAGTCAGATCGCGCAGGCTAAGTGTAAAATATACGAATGTTGGAAATGAAAGGCGAGTTATTCTCCACGGTCACAAAAACATACACTCTCTATCAGACCTAACGTCAGGTCGAGTACGGTTCTTGGTTAATGTCTCGCTAAACTAACCCTAATCGTAACCCTTATTAGCGAGACATGAATCAACAACCTCGGGTACAACCTGTTGTAGCAATTGACCTATGTAGAACTGCATTGCGGGGCCATGTCTAAAAAGTGACAGGACAAAGATGGCGAGAATGTGGGTCCCTTATCCTTGGGTAGTAACCGCTGTCTTTATTCTGCTCTGTTTATCGTGTGACTGTGGGCTCAGCCACGCTAACAGTCCGATCAACCTGTTATTTCAAAAAAGTCAGCGGTTGCTGCAATGGGAGAAAAAATCGTACACTCCCACTCTCTTGAGTCGGTTACTTTCTTTCAATCGGTACTTTCTTAGGTGCCCAAAGGTAGTTATATTTTAGTCGGTGCATGGCAGCAACATCGTGGTTAGATCATACGTGAGAAAAGTTGTGAAATAAGCATTCGACGTTTAATGCTGTTTTAAGTTGTGTTTACTCCCCAGATTTTTCGTAGACCTTGTTTCCTGTTATTTGGCGAAACTTGTTTCATGTTTTATATTAGCCTGCGAACTGGCCCAGTTGTTAGTTTAAATCGGGTTTCCAGCTCAAGCCCTTTGATTCTATACATGTAATCTGACAATGGGCATTATTTTTTAATTGTTTATACTAAGGAGCGTCGAGAGAAGACCCTGAATACAAGGTTGTGTTTATACTTGCATCAGCTACATGTATAATTTAAAATAGAAAAAAAATAGATATAGAATGATTTGGCGGAAATCGTAATAAGATGAGAAAACGTAGTACCAAGACGAAAGGCATTTTAATAGACATTTCGGTTCAAACTTGAACCATCATCAGTAAAGTAATTACAATTGAGCGTGCAAGCTTTTATATTAGATATAGCGGAAATGAGTAAGTAATAACATGAATAGTGAACAATGAAAATAATTATGGCTTATTTCCATAATTATTTTCATTGTTCACTACTACTTATTTCCATAATTATTTTCATTGTTCACTGTTCACTGTTCATGTCATTACTTACTCATTTCCGCTATAGATCGTTTTCACTCACGTGATTGGTGGCCCCATTGGGGTGGTGAAACAATACGAAATATTTGAAAAAGAAAGAGCTAATTCCCATATCGTAGACCAATATGGCCGCCATTTCATTGTTTTGGTACACCAATATGGCCGCCGTGACGTCAGATGAAAACGATCTATATCTAATATAAAAGCTTGAACGCTCAATTGTAATTACTTTACTGGTGATGGTTCAAGTTTGAACCGAAACGTCTAGAAAAAGAAAAAGTTTGCAAGCAAACCTTGGTTAGAGAAAACCCTGAGTACAAGGTTGTGTTTATACTTGCATCAGCTACATGTATAATTTAAAATAGAAAACAAATTAAAATTGCATGCCAACCTTGGTGATGCTTCACCGGTCATTTCGTCCACATAATCCAACTTTAATTCATCTAAAACAAAGTACACACGTGATATAGTCGATAGAAGCTCTAAAAAAAGTAAGCGTGCGTGCTCATTTTGGTAGTATAACAGAGACACTGAGACAGAGGGCAAATGGATCGACTTATTAGTGCCAGGCTTTGGACAGGCCTCAGGAGTGGCGCCAGAGAGGAACAGAAATGGCTACAGCCCAGGCTTGATATAGATTATAGTGTAAACATGGCTATCGATCATTCTTAAAGTGCTTATGAAACGACAATTAAGTTTGTTTTATTTGAAAGTACTTTTGAAATGACAGAGTAACATCTTTTGCAGTTTTTTGTTTCCTTGCTTCGTTGTTGAGATATTTCAGTTTCTTGATATGTGAACGTACATAATGACTTACTGGGAAAGGTTATATATTGCTCCTATTATTAAAAGGAATCAGTTGAAATTGTATAATTTTTATTTTTTTTCTTATAAGGGAAAAACACATGCACACATAATTGCTTCGAAGTGATTCCATCTGATCATAGAAAGTATATACTGTATAACCCTTCCAGGTAAGTCATTATGCACGTTGTGACGTCACTGGTTAGTTTCGCTTATAAAATAAACTGCGATATCTTAAAAACAAAGCAAGGAAACAAAAAACTGCATAAGACGTTACTTTGTCATTTTAAAAATACTTTCACATAAGACAAACTTAATTTTCGTTTCATAAGCACTTTAAGGTATTATCGCGAGTTAAGTATATTTGGCAATGGAGCTCCGTGGTATTGCCACTGAAGACTCCATGTTCGGTCGGCTCTTTCTTCGCTGGACGGATAACACCACCAATTTCTCTCCTTTAACTACAGCATTAGATCAGCACGAATGTTACATGTAGTCGTTGTCTCATCTATATTGGTCAGCAATCTGGTTGTGGTATAGAGATCGCGGAGTCTCATTGCATCAATACCATGCGATTTTTATGACGAAATTTATTTAAAAACTTGGGAAGTCTACACATCTACCATCAGATATTTTCATACTGACCTGGAATATCCTCGTCATCGTCTTCATATTCATCCTCCTCCTCATCGTCAAGCCCAAAACCCCTTTGTTTATTATCATTGACGTCGCCATCAGCAGCCTAACGGATAAAACAAAGTTACATTCAAAACATACCAATTGTGCACGAAGTCAGATTCAAAAGTGGTTAACCGAAAAATAAAGTATTTAAAGAAGATAAGTCAGACCTCTAACAACTTAATCATGCTTGGCTATACGTACCGTGCTAAAAGATGATAGTAAATCTTCACTTTCTTCCTCCGCTCTCTGTTCATCAAACGGTGTCACATTCGGCCGGTATCGACAAAAGAAACCTGGCAAATAAACCAAACTATACATCAGACCAATCATTTTTCCTATAAGCCCCCACCCCTCGGTTTCTCTGAATTCCAAACACAACACGATGGGGGTTCTATGTTAACCACATTCTAGTAAGTAAATAAATAAGTAAGTAAGTAAGTAAGTAAGTAAGTAAAATCTTTATTTAAAAGAGGGTAAACACTAAATAGCTAAAAAGCTAATAAACTTGTGGCCCTCGTAATACTTGTGCCCTAATTCTGTAATATCTGATTCACTAATAAAATGACCATTTGAAGCATGCATGCATGTGAAGTGTATTGTTTCTATATTTCATTCGTATTTAATATAGCATATATTGTACAGTAAGTTATAAATAGTGTTTTTATTAATCTTTTCTGAAAACTTCAAAACAAATTTTTTTGAAGTTTACACTCCTTTAACTTTTCCAAATTTCTCAATAAAACTTTGCCATTGTATTTAGTTCCTTGTAAGGTTTAAGATAAAGCGAGTTGTTCTCGATATTGCATGTGACCTTTAAAAAATCTTTAAACTATAAATGAAGCCTGTTTCAAACGTTGCTCTGCTCGTGCGCCGAACCTAATACAAGCATTAAGTGCAGCAGAAGAGCGACGTTTGAATCAATTAAGAGCAGCAAATTGTATTAGGAGTGGCAGATTGTATTTGGAGCGACAAGACCAGTCGCATTATGCAACGTTGGAGCGACTCATGATGCATAAATTATTTTAATATATTATCGCTGCCACTGATCATGCGCAAGGTTTTTACCAGTTTGAGGAATGGACCTTTTCGCCAATAGCGGCGCCATCTTTAATTCGAAATGCATTGTGGTCTATCCAGGGTAATAAGCTCAATTAAAAGGGTGATTGCTTAGTGTTGAGACACAATGCGGTAATTTTTTCTTGATAAACACTTTCACGGCAACAATGTCTAGATATGATCGTTGTCATATTGGTAAGAGTAATAATTCTCGTACGTATAAGGATACATTTGTCATGAATATATCCTTACACGTCCGAGAATTGTTGCTTTTACCAATATGACAATTATTATACTTAGATATTGTTGCCACGAAAGTATTTATAAAGAAAAAATTACCACATTGTGTCTCAACACTACGCCATCGCCCTTTTAATGGAGCTTGCTACCCTGGATAGACCATAATGCATTGCGAATTCAAGATGGTGCCGCTATTGGTGAAAAGGTCTATTAGGTTCGACGAATTAAGGTGGCTCCATACAGTTTCTTGAAAAGTGGAAAACAACGTTCTAGATCAAAAATCTTGTACATTGATTATTTGTTAAAAAAAACTGGAACTGACTGACTTGTATAGAACAGCATTTTGAGAATTAGAAATTGCAACCAAAAAGTGCGTAACTGTGGTTTCTATGGCAACAATGACGTTTCAAAATAGCTTCTAATTTGCGTTTAAACCAGTTTAATTCGAAAACAACGTCGGTGACCCCTAATTTTTATTTTATTAAAAGTTTTCTTTTAGTATGAGTAATCGTTAGGCCAACTTTAAAAAAAATCTGAAGATCCAAAAATGTTTTATTAAGAATAATCACGTTTTTTTTTATTAGAAAAATATGGATCTACAGATTTTTTTAAAATTTGGCCTATTGACCACTCATACTAGAAGAAAACGTTTAATAAAATAAAAAATGGGAGTCACCGAGTTTTTTTGCGAATTAAACTAGTTTAAACGCAAATTAGCAGTCATTTTGAAACGTCATTATTGCCATAGTAACCACGGTTACGCACTTCTTCGTTTCAGCTCCTGGTTCGACGCATGAGAAGAGCGTATGGAACGGGCCTGAGTGAGTGAAATTTTTTATTGCCTCCAAATATGAAGAGTATACAAAGTATACAAGAACAAATCATAAAAAACTCCAATAAACCTAAACTATATACGTGGCAAAGATTCACTGTAAATCATATTCTTTTTTTAAGTCGTTCCTTTCAGTTGCACTAAAAACTAAACGATTCCTCCAGTAAGGACTTACTAAAATTGTGATCGTCTAAAGAACTGAAAATATAACTAATGGAAATAGGAAGATGATCTGTAGATAAAACTATTTACTCGTTTCAGCTTTAATGTTTCCTGAATCCGTTCTTCTGTGACCTTTGCCGGGATAAATTCGTTTTAGAAATTTAAACTCCTGTTAAAAGAAAAGAAAATATAATATGAAATAAAAAAGTAGGTGCACATATATATGTCATTTGATCTTACAAAATGCTGACTAACATGACATTACGTTTAATGAGCATTTACAAAAAGTATACTCTCCACATTGGCACCGAAACAGATGCCGTCTAAATGATTCACTTTACACACTTCTCTATTTATGCATATAATTATGTATCAGCCTCAGGTTCCGCGGGAGTAACCTTATGCGTCGTTAGTATTCATTTGACTATTCATACATTATTTTACGTCATCATAAAAAGACGCTCGGGAGGTCGTTTTTTTATAAGTATTAAGTTCCAGTAACGTATTTACGCAGTTTGTTCACATTTGTTGGTAACCTTGTCGAACAAGCAATCAACTAGTAGGCATGTGCCGTCATGAAAGAACGCTTGGGCTCTAAAAGGACCTGGTGAGGATGACGTACGTATGGATAACAATTAAAGGTGCTGTTACTTGCAACTTGCAACAAATTTCCCCATGAAAAAAAAACAACTCGCAAGTTGCAGGAAGGGTGTTACACGTTCAGCAACTTTCGAACTTTGTTGCAAGTTGCAGCAAAAAGTAGACCCATCCAACTTTTCTTGCAACTTCCAACACGGCAATAACAAAATCGCAAGTTGCTAAGTGTTACACAGCATTAAAGCTACTTTTACACCATGCGATTTTTCTTGCAACTTGCAACAAATAGCCTGAATGTTGCAGGTTGCAAAAAAAATTGCACTGTGTAACACCCCGCAGCAACTTGCGATTTTGTTATTTTTGCTGTATTGCAAGTTGCAAGAAAAGTTGGATGGATTATACTTTTTCCTGCAACTTGCAACAAAGTTCGCAATTGCTGAACGTGTAACACCCTTCCTGTAACTTGCAAGTTTTTTTCCATGGGTAAATTTCTTGCAAGTTGCAAGAAAAATCGCATCGTGTAACAGTGGCTTAAGAGGCTATAAAAATGATCATAAAGCTAGAGACGAGAATATTACTGGAAAGCGCGAATTGAAGAAATGGATTCGAACACTTATTGAATCTACAATCTATATTGCTACCATTGTCTGTATTTGAGATGTACAGTATATGTTTGGAAGATAAGAAAAAGGTATCGTCCGCTCAAACCTGCAAATTGACCAACGAAAAATTAGCCTTGACAGGACATAGTTCCCAGGCTTCATTCTCCAAAAACATTCGAAGTTCTTCCAAGCGAGACCTAAGTTAAAGTAAAAAATATCAAAAATAAAGCGTATCAAAAAAAACAACTTTCAACTAGATCGAGGTAGACTATAAGTAGTCTTATAATCATTACCAGAAATTTGGGACAAGATATAATAATGGAGATTCTCAACAGTAAATAATAAGGAGAGCACATAATAATTCAAATTTTGCTTAAACGGTGACATATTTCTTCTTTGCCAGACTCCATCTGACTTCAGCGTGGACTAAGGAACAGTTATAACTAAAAGACATTTGCTTACTTCGACGACAAATTACTTCCCTAGCTCGTCTTATTTTTGCACTGAAAGTGCCACTACCCATAGTGTTGGCCATAGTAATCTTTGTAAACAGGTGCTAGAAATTGGCCAAATTGACCAACAACGTTATGGGCGATGCGAAGTGCCCGACTCGTGGTGCATTCGGCATGAGTCAGTGTACTTCGAGAGCACATAAAAGTCCTCATTTGTCCTTAGCATAGTACTTCCAAATGCGTTTGAACTTCCTTGATTCCACAGTCCTTGTGGTTGTTTACAGGTTGTTTATATACATACATGCACGATTTAGGAAAATTCTAAAGAATTCAATGACCTGAATAATGAGAAACACTAGAATACAGTAGAATCACACGCATTAGAAATTCTAGAATACATAATTATATTATTAGGCGAATATAGTCGCTGACCGAGAGCAGCGGCACAGATGACCCCAATTTCTGGTGATGATATAGTTTGACTCCAAATACTGGTAAGATGCTCTAACCATTGAGGCATACTTGTTCCCACATTAAACAGCGAAAGTTATATTTGTACAAACTTAACAAAGCACGAAGAATTCAAAGCAAAACAAAGAAGCTCCAGTTTCCAAAATTATAGGATGGTAAAGTAGATAAACAACAGACAACGGTCAAATGTGTACCTGTGATAATTCTTAAAATAATTAACCGTTTGTGTACGGATAGAATCATGAAGTTCTTCTGATTTACTGCCACAGAACTCCTCCCCGATGGCTATTAATCTGAAAAATATGTAAAAGGTAAAAACAACCTTCATTACTACTTAGACCTATCTCAGAAGTTTAGTGACATGACACAATATTTTGTTAAACCTTTTCCCCTTGAACGCTCAGCTATGCTTTAATAATCGTGTTTTAATTTCATTAAAGCATGGATATTAGAGCACAAACTAAATGTTGCACTAGCTCGGCTTCGCCTCGGACAGTAATTTCTCGAAGAAACTAAACAAGAATGTTTTGTAAATGTTGCGTTGTTTCACTCATTTCGCAGGAGTAAACTTTATGTCCAGTGTATGCTCAAATTGAATAATAAAATATCTAAGGCTACATTTTCACGGTACCAGACGAATTCGTTATCGCGGTCTCGAATTAGTACGGTTATAGAATATATACATTTTAAGACTAAACCGGGACCAGTTACGCAAAATGCAACTACACAGGCCTTCCGGCAGGAATTGAAACCACGACCTTGTGATTCTAGTGCAAAGCCACGTAGGGCGTTGCCGAGAGCTTGATCGCGAGTTCTGTATATATAATAAGGTGCATGGTAATGCCAGGAGAGAATTGGGTGTATTATAAGTAATATTGGGCATTTCACTCGATTACATGGCACGTTCTACGGATTTGGGGTAAAGGAAAATTCGAGTGAAGAATATATACATTTTAAGACCAAACCGGGACCAGTTGCAAGAAATGCAATTCTAGTGCAAAGTCAGGTAGGGCGTTGCCGAGAGCTTGATCGCGAGTTCTGTATATATAATTTACCCAAAATCCTTAGAACATGCCATGTAATCGAGTGAAATGACCAATATTACTTATAATACACCGAATTAGTACGGTTCCGCCTGTTTACACGGAAGATAAATTCGGAACAGTTCTCGAAATTAGTACGGTTCCGCCTGTTTACACGGCGAAATAGGACGAATTCGAGACTGGTCTCGAATTCATCCGGTACCGTGTAAACGTAGACTAAGACTCACTCTTTGTTCTTGTGTATCGCGATTTATATCAACGAGTTCACCAACAAAGAACGAGAAATTTAATACTGCTAGACGCAAACTCATGAATAATCCACTTACTAAAACCCGATGTAAATCCTGTGAAGTAGCTCAATGTAAATATTGAACATAATTCCTCAAACTCATTAATAATTCATAAGATGAAAACAAAGAAAATCAGTAACGAGACGGTGAACTGGATACCCGGTCTTAATTAGCACAGAATTTTGCCATCTAACAACCTGATTTTTTCATAAAATACTGATTTGTTTGAGAAGCTAGATCAAACACCCGAAATTTTTTCATCCTCTCTATCCAGTCACCTCGAAATTGGTTAAAAAACTTGGTTCAACCACTTCTCGGTGACTGGATATCGGATGAAACCACTGACCTCAATATAACTGGACTGCGGGTGCCCTACGAAAAAATGGCCCAACCACGCCATCAGGCGCCATCCTGTTAGGTCTTAGCCGTGAAATTGACCAATCACAGGGCAGCTTTTTGCTAACAGTGTCTTATGAGATTAAAAAGGGCATGGGACCAAATTTACAAAAAAAAAAAAAAGCTGAGAGTTGACAACATTTTGAGAGCCAAAAACCCTTGTCGGTAAGCAAAAAGTGCAACTAAACCAAACATATTTACAGATTAAAAAGGGCATGGGACCAAATTTACAAAAAAAAAAAGAGCTGAGAGTTGACAGACATTTTGAGAGCCAAAAACCCCTGTCGGTAAGCAAAAAGTGCAACTAAACCAAACATATTCACAGGTTTCTTTTTAAAGGATAATTCTGAATGGTTTTATGTTGTGTTTGTATGTTTCTTGAGTTTCGTTGTGTTCGGGAAGAGTTTTAACTGTCCATTTTGAGCTTGCTTCATTCGACAACAAACACGGCAAAGAAAAAAGCTTGGAATTTTCCACGGAACCTTTGTTTCACGCCATAATTTACATGTATTTGAATGTAAACTTTTTACTTTAAAAAAGAATTAAATTTCTGTGTAAACGTCTTTCTCGGCGTGAGTCGGCAACACTTCGGCCTACTTTACGCCGTCGGAAGACCTAACAAGATGGCGCTGATCAATTAGGGACACTTCATGTAATACAAAAGTATCGAGGAGCCGCAGTCCAGTTATATAGAGGTCAGTGGATGAAACAGTCTTTCGAGTGTTTGATCTATTACTTCTCCATCACTACATACTGGATGATAGCACTTCCTCACCTGTTTACCAAATCTAAGACGTGAATGAAATCATCGTATTTGAAATACGACAAGTCCGTTCCTAACAGATAACACTTCACTCTTTCCTGAACTTCCTGCAAGGAAATAATAATAAAAAGAAATGTTTTACATATATATAAATTATTCTATTTCTTAAAATATTCCGTAAAGTGAAAAAAAAAATTTAAATCTTTGAATGAAAGCAAAAAAACTCCGATCTTACAGCACGTTTATACTTGTTTTCATGTTAAAAGTATGAAAACAATGACATAAACAACTGCCCCGGATTTCCAAGGGCCGTCGAAAGCGCACCGGACCCCATAATTCAGCTAAACCGATTCCAAGGCGACAGTCCGTTGAAAAGAAGAGAGAACTATTTCCGGAACGCTCGCCGATGTCTCCGAGTTCGTTAGCAATACATCACATTATTATATGATTGGGTTTGATTTCCGGTCCGTACGCAAAACGACGCTGATTGGTTCCCGAGAGGTCGGGATTTTACGATATTGACCTCGGGGTCAATACGCTTTTTTCTCGGCCCTGTAAGTTTCGGCGAGAAGACTTCTGAGTTGATTTGAATACAAATAAAAGAGTACTGGGTATCTTTATTCAAATATTCTGAACAATCAAATGTGTTGGAACATTACTGCTGGTTTTCTTTAAAGCTGTCTACAAATACGACAAATAAAAGCCGAACTGGTGTAAACAAGTTCAGCACGGATTGTTAAATTCATCTTCTTTTTACCTTCCATATTCTATGTAAACCGTGGTTTAGTTTCTGTGTAACATATTTCCTGTTGTACGAGGCTTCCGAAGTCTTTTCATCCGCACTTGACTCGGCTCCAGTCTTCTCCGCGTTCATGGTAGGATCATATCGTTCATGCCATTGGACAACTTCGTGGTAATTTGACATCACTTTCCACAGTGTCTGGAAAACGATTAAAGGAAGAATTTTTTCTATGTTGCGTAACATGCGCTGTCAAAACTGATTTCTACTGATCATATCTACATTCAGAATTATAGATTTTATATATTGATATGTTTCTCAACCCCCACATGAAAAATTTGTTGACTGTATAAGCTCACGATAATGCCAAAATACAGAGTTTTCGAGTAGTATGTAAATGTACTACTGTTACTGCTCCTGCTGATGTAAATGTACTACGACTGCTGCTGCTGCTGCTGCTGCTGCTGCTGCTGCTGCTACTCCTGCTGCTGCTCTCGCTACTGCTGCTGTTGCTGCTGCTCCTGCTGCTGCAGCTGCTCCTGCTGCTGCAGCTGCTCCTGCTGCTCCTCCTCCTCCTCCTGCTGCTGCTCCTGCTGCTGCTACTGCTGTCTCTACTGCTGCTCCTCCTGCTGCTGCTACTACTGTTTCTACTGCTGTTGCTCCTGCTGTTGCTGCTCCTGCTGCTGCTACTGCTGTTGCTGCTCCTGCTGCTGCTACTGCTGTTTCTACTGCTGTTGCTCCTGCTGCTGCTGCTCCTGCTCCTGCTGCTGCTCCCGCTCCTGCTGCTGCTCCTGCTGCAGCTGCTCCTGCCTCTCCTCCTGCTGCTGCTGCTGCTGCTCCTCTTCCTGCTGTTGCTCCTGCTGCTGCTGGTCCTGCTGCTGCTGCTGCTGCCGCTGCTGCTGCTCCTGCTGCTGCTCCTCCTCCTCCTGCTGCTGCTGCTCCTCCTCCTCCTGCTGCTGCTTCTGCCGCTGCTCCTGCTGTTGCTCCTGCTCCTGCTGCTGCTACTGCTACTGCTGCTGCTCCTCCTGCTGCTGCTACTGCTGTTGCTCCTGCTGCTGCTGGTCCTCCTGCTGCTGCTGCTGCTGCTGCTGCTGCTGCTACTGCTGCTCCTCCTCCTGCTGTTGCTCCTGATGTTGCTCCTGATGCTGCTGTTGTTGCTCCTGCTACTGCTGCTCCTCCTCCTCCTGTTCCTGCTCCTGCTACTACCACTACCACTACCACTACCACTACCACTGCCACTGCCACTACCACTGCCACTATTATTATTATTATTATTATTATTATTATTATTATTATTATTATTATTATTATTATTATTATTATTATTATTATTATTATTATTATTATTATTATTATTATTATGATTATGATTATGATTGATTATGATTGATTATGATTATTATTATTATTATTATTATTATTATTATTAATAATATGCCAAAAAGAAAATGTTATTTGAACACGAGGAAATTTTACATTGATTACTGTAATGGCGGATTCAAACATTTTTATAGCACACCAATCCTTATAATTTTTTTTTAACTTTTGATATGTTACTAACTTCAAATGTTCATATTAAAAAGTTTGTTAATTCTATAAGCTACACGACAATGCTAAAATAAAAACATCTTGAGTGGTATACGCCATAAAATTCAGAATTAATTAAATCTTTTGAAATGTATTTTTTCAATATATTTTCAATATATTAAAACAAATAGAATCAATTTTCCGTGTCTGTTCAGTTACCGATGGACAGAGAAGTCACAACGTGGTAAGAACATCACTTTTTTGTTTTTAGCACGTTGTGACGTCATCTGTGCATCTATAGGGACCTTAAGATCTACGACGGGAACTTCGAGGACGACGTCCTTCAAAAAAAAGCATTCTTCTTGCAAAACAAAGATAATGAATAATTTCTAGTCCCAAGAGTAATCTGAACACCATCCTCGCTCTGTATACAACGCCACACAGATCATTTTCACGTGTTCAGGACGACGATGACTTGTGGGGTGATGAGAACTGTTGTCTGAGATTGCCTTAACAGTTAACACTGCAGACACTGCAACCGTTTTAACACTTTGAAATTTATAAAACAAGCTTCAAGTATTGAATACAGTAGTCAGTTAACCGTGACTTCTTTTTAATGCTAAAATTTGAATTGCTTTTTAACCGCCGTCGTCGTCCTGGCATTTTAAGGTCCCTTATAACTGAACAACGGTAAAATGCAGGAATTCATTTGTTAAATACATAAATAATATCCCTTTGAAGCCTGCAGACGAGTCTTTAGTATTTTATCTGGCTAATGCCAGACGATTTCATTCAGCACAGGAAGAGGTCCAGGCCTCAAAGGGATATATAGTGCGAAGAAGGGTCTTTCCAGTGAAATGTAAGTGATCATATAGATCACTCTTTCTTCAACTAACGCGCACAAATAATACACAAATAATTAAAATCTTACTTTACACAAATCAATTAAACAGGGCGTAAAATCTTCAACTCCGACTTTCTAAATAAATAAATAAATAAATAAATAAATAAATAAATAAATAAATAAATAAATAAACAAAGAAAGAGAAAATAGAGCTTCAGCTAAGGGTGATTATACATTACTACGGTCCTCTTACTATCAGTAACTTATCATCAGTCAAGCATGCACCTGCCATTTATTACTGAATACTCTCAGTTAACACTGATCTCTATACATGTAAAAATGTTGACAAGAGTGAGTATAGATTAGAGATGAGCCGATTAATCGGCCGTTTTTCAATAATCGTTATCGACAGTTCTTACGCACAATAGGCTGTTTGTCTTTTATGTACGAGGTAGCACATTTAAAGAGCCTATGAAACGAAAATTAAGTCTGTCTTAATGAAATAAAAGAAACGTTCTCTGACCAAATGATTTTATTACGAGCTTTCGGCTACCAGTCTGTAGCCTTCGACGGGTGAAATAAAAGTAGATAGTGACAAAACAGCGCGAATATATATATATATATCACATACTTGTGCCTTTATCAGGGTGATACCAGCGGGACATGAAAACGATATGTCCCGCTGAACCGTATCTGTCCCGTCATATATCCCGCTGTCCTGCGTTGGGAGCCCTAAAACATGATACAGGCACAAGTATGTGATAAATAGGTTATCACATTCGTGACTCGGTATATCAGTTTTATCGCTTTCAGGACGATATCGTAATTGTCCCTCGTTCGCTGCGCTCACTCGTGACAATAACAATATCATCCCTCAAGCGATAAAACTGATATCACCTCGTCCCTCATGTGATAACCTATATATATATATATATATATATATATATATATATATATATATATATATATATATATATACTTCTAAAACTCATTAATAATTCGTGAGGAAAATTCAAAAGAAATTAATGTTTAATCAATGTCTGTTTACCCTGGTACAGAACTGATATCAGCTCTATCAGAAGTATAGTTACCTTAAAGTCTTCGCTACCACAGGTTTCACCCTAAACGGGATCATCAGGCGACTTCATGCTTTATATATATATATATATATATATATATATATATATATATATATATATATATATATATATATATATTTAACAATTATTCACCGAAGTGGAGGTGAATAGTGCTGGATATTCACCGAGCCGCTTCGGCGAGGTGAATATCCACACTATTCACCGACACTGAGGAGAATAATTGTTTTAGCATATACCTCATAAATGAAATGACAAGTTTAACATTCTTATATTTTTCGGTATTTTATATAAGACACGGCCGCTAGCAACTTGGGCACTTGGCGTACTCGATATTTGTCGACAAAACAGTTTTTACAACTTTTGAATACATTAATGGCTAGAAAATTGTAAAGAAACATACCTGTGGACACTCTTCTACTTAATTTTGTTGACTTTTCTCGTTATTCTACAACATCAGCCTAGTTTATCAACAAAATCTCCTGCTTCGGTAAACAAAGCAAAACTGTCCGCCATTTTGTTTTGCCGCAGGTGAATAGTGCAGGATATCCCGAGCTAGAGGAACCAATCAGATTGCTTGAAAAGCACTATTCACCTGCCAGGTATATGCTAAATATATATATATATATATATATATATATATACATACATGTATATATATGATGATGATGACTTAATAGCAGCTAGCTGACATGTATGAATTACGTGCGTAGGAGAAGCGAGTATTGTCTTGGTAATGGCTTAGAATTATTGTCAGCTCCATCAATTGCGGCAGTGTTACGTCCTTTGTCGATTATTTGTGCGTTGCTGAAGTCAATTTTGTGCGAGTTTGTCCAAGCATGGTTGGCGATGTTTGAATTTTTGGCAAAGTTTTTGACGTTTCTAACATGTTCCTTTTTCCCAGTTTCAAAAGATCATCTGTTTTGTCACTATCCACTTTTATTTCACCCGTCGAAGGCTACAGACCGGTAGCCGAAAGCTCGTAATAAAATCATTTGGTCAGAGAACGTTTCTTTTATTTCATTATGTCTTTACCTGGCCGCGCCTCCTCTATATTTTTAAGTCTGTCTTATTTGAAAGAACAGTTAAAATGACAAAGTAAGTTCTTTCGCAGTTTTTCGTTTCCTTGTTTGCTAAACAAATTAAACATTTTGACGTCACACGTGCATAATGAGTTATCGCGAAAAACGTTATATATCTTTGATAATGTCAAATATAATCACTTGAAAATCTACATGTTTAGTGTTCTTGGAGAAACACACCCACACGCTTCCTTCGAATTAATTTGGTTTGATAATAGCAACGATATATAACTTTTTTCGATAACTCATTATACACATATGACGTCAAAATGTTTAATTTGCATATCAAACAAACTGAAATATCTTTAGAATGAAGCAAGGAAACGAAAAACTGGAAAAGATGTTCCTCTATCGTTTTAAGTGTTCGTTCAAATACGACAGACTTTAAAACAAAACGGTAATGCAATAAGAGTAACCTATTTACCTGACACAACTCTTGAAAAGGTATGGTTTGGATACCGCCTTCATTCAGGTCTTCTGGGCTGTTCTCCTGTAAAAAGAAAAGAAGAGATGAAATATGCAGAAATTTTAAACGTCTAAATTCGACCGAAAGCGACCAAGGCTGTTGCATGTCACGGGCGTCCTTCCTATGACAATAGAGAGTTTAAGCTTCACGTTCGTACGCCGAACGGCAGGCGAAGGCAAAGTTCTTATTTAAAACAATCACTCACAGAAAAAGGCGAGGTGCAGTAAAAATTTTACTCTAACAAAATCCCTCCGTTTGCCGGAGCTCTCAAACGCCATGCTTAAACTCTCTATTCTCGTAAAAACATTGAACCAGAATATCGCAATAAATATCGCACTGCTTTTCCAAAAAAATTAATGAAATACATATTAAATATAGATAATCCTCAACACGGTATAACATTATTCCGGTTTTATCTGTTACCATAGTAACAAGTTTAGTTTCAGACCTCTGAGTCATTTTATCAAAAGACTTCGTTTTCTCCCATAATAGGCTCTTCACCAACCTCAAACTTCAGTTTTATATGTTTGCCACCGAGGAGAAAACACATCATCTTGTTTTAGAAATTAAGAGGTTTAGAAATATTATAGTATACAAAAAAGAACAAATAATTCAAGGACGAAGAGAGATATTGGAAAAATGTCAACGCAATCCTTAAAATTATATTGAAAGGTGGGTTTTTTGCCGACGTCTCCCCAAACAGTCCCATGATGCAATGGACCTTTTCACCAATAGCGGCGCCGTCTTGAATTTGCAATGCATTGTGGTCTATCCAGGGTAACAATACACACTTGTTGACTGGCGCCGAGGGAAACATCGAGTTTTACGGATCCGCGAAGGCTTTCATGGACTGTATGGATGTTTCTCGAGGCAAAAGTCAACAAGCGTTTATATACCAAAGACTTTTAAAATACAAAATACAAACCTGCCTTGAAACTTGCAAACGGCGAAAAGACTTACCAAAACACTTTGACTTTGTCTTCGTAATTTCAATTCAAGTCATTCAACTAAACAAATACACCAGACTCAACACTAAGAACAGTTTTAAATTTCTCCAAGTGTTTTTCAGACCACCTTTGAAGATATGTGTAGAAATTCGTTCTTTCGAAAAATGGATTATTTCGTACCAAACAAGCTCGAGTTCTTGATCTGATGCAATAATCGTGTTTTCACGTGAACAACGCACGATTAAAGCGACATCAGAGGGAAACACTGCACTGTTTCCCTCTTCATTGTTGACGTCAGAGGGAAACAGTGCAATGTTTCCCTCGGCAGAAAGAAACATTGAGTTTGTTGAACAACATGTGACCATCATTTGACCAATAGGATTTCATTATTGGCAAACGAAAGTCTTTGGTATATAACAAGCTCAATTAAAAAGGTGATTGCGTAGTGTTGAGACACATTGAGGTAATGTTTTCTTGAACACTTTCGTGGCAACAATGTCTAAATATGATCGCTGTGATCTTGGTAAAAGCAACAATTCTCGGACGTATAAGAATAGATTCATGACAAATGTATGCTTTATACGTCCAAACATTATTACTCTTACTAATATTACAACGTTCATATTTAGACATTGCTGCCACGAAAGTATTTATAAAGATAAATTTACCGCATTGTGTCTCCATTCTAAGCAATCTTGCACCTTTTTAATTGAGCTTGTTACCCTGGATAGATCCCAATGCATTGCGAATTCAAGATGGCGCCCTATTGGTGAAAAGGTCCGTTGTAATTGCAAGCTCCAGAGCAATATGGAAAAGACTAATAAACAACGGTATAAACAACTTACCTCGACATGTTTTAGCAAAACAAGAAATGCTTCGCTGTTGATGGCGTTCATAAAGTGCAGATGAAGTTGATCCATTGCAACCTGTTGAAAGATAAAATAGACATCACTTGAATGTCCGCTGTTGCCAAGCAACAAGTAGCAGTGTTGTAGCTGGGTTACATCATCGACGATTCCCAAACGCTTTATTAAAGCTACCATTTAGGCAGTGACATCAAATAATAAGCAGTGGGACTTAAACGGTGGGCGCTAAAATGAATACTCGAATAAACTTTGGATGATTCAACACGAGCATATCTCCAAAACAGTAAATTACGGTGTTATATGGTCTGTATCGCACATCTTCTATAAGAAAAATAGTGTTACGGCTATATTACGTGAACTCAGAACCTCAACTTAAAGTCCTGAGCCTAGACTAGATTGCTGCCACATGTACAAAGGCCGTTTTGAGTTATGCCTTTTAACTAATATAACAGAGACCTTAAGATACCCCGGGTTCGGGTTACGAGTACGGGTAATCTACCCGTACCGTAGTCGTATGTACGGGTAGACCATGATCTACCACGGGAAAACGGGTAGATATTACGAGTAAACAAAACTGGCGGTACCCGTACCCGTAAACCGAACCTTAAGGCCTCTACTGTCTCAAACGATTTACAGCTAGCGTTTGTATATTACTAAACGCTTCACGTTACTTATTCTATACTTCATCTAAATTATACGTGTAGTCTTTTTTTGACAACTGCGCGGCAAATAATCCTTTAGTAATGCCTTCAAGTACAAATACAAATTTCTTTAATTACTTCTTCCCACAAGGCCGGGGCTTTTCAAGAGCAATTTACATACTAAATTTGAAGTGGCAGAGTCGAAAGCATATTAAAGGCGCACTGGCAGCCAACATACGACACATTTATGACACACATTTGTAAAATAACGTGTGTACTACGCGAGCCCTGATTGGTCAATTGCCGTGTTTGGATCAGAGTATCCAAACACGGAAAATTCACGCCAAAACAATTTTTTGAAAAAGTCGGACAGTATATCATATAAGGGCCATTTAAACGGGAGAAAATAAGTCGCGACTTAATTAAGATGCGTCTTATTTAAGTCGCGAACACACTCGAATAGGTCCGTTTAAGCGGTCAATTTGTTTGGGACTAAAGTAAGTCGTGACTAAAATAAGAACAGGGTTGAAAGCTAGTCCAAAATAAGTCGTGACTTACTAGAAATTGACCGTTTATACGGGTGTGTTTGCGACTTAAATAGGACGCGTCTTAATTAAGTCGCGACTTATTTTCTCCCGTTTAAATGGCCCTATAGACCACTTTCATAATAGTAACTAATTTGAATATTCTTTTATGTGCATCTTAATAAGTCTTTCTAGCCTCGTTTGTGTGTCTGCAATTCAAAAGAATTGCTTTGCTTCATAACGAGGCTAGGAAGGCTTATTTAGATGCACATAAAAGAATATTTAAAGTGGTGGCCATTATGAAAGTGGTCTATTCACTTGTGATTATTTTATAAAAGAAATACCAAATGTTTTTTTCCGTGTTTGGAGACTCTTATACAAACACTTGGGAAATTGCTCGACTTTCGAAAAGCTAAAAACACTCGCCTACGGCTCGTGTTTTGTTCTTTTCTCCAGTCTCGCAATTTCCCGCGTGTTTGGATCAGAGTATCCAAACACGGAAAACCGTTTGGTATTTCTTTAGGCAGGCCACGAATCACAACTAAGACCTTGGTGTTGACTTTACGGAGAGGAAAACCGGAGAACCCAGCGAAAAACTCTCGACGCACAGGAGAGACCAACTAAACTCTACTCACATGAGTCCCAAACTCGAAAACTCTAATATCTATCTACCATTAGTAGAAACTTACTAGTATGCTATTGCAAATGCTGCAATCTGATTGGCTACTCTACTCGATATCTATTCGTCAATAGATAGCGAGTAGCAAATTGAGTACCAGTACTCTCGCGGCCATGCAGTAAAACAACATGGAGGACACGAGGAGTGAAAGATTGTTTTGCCTTAGTTTTCACACAGAAACAATGGTTATGCTTCGTTTTTTGAAATAATTTGAAGAGCTAAGGTACACAAGTTAGTTTCTACTAAAACAATTAGATTATTCGCTCTCAATTTCTATGACATAGACATAAACATTTCGGGCTCATAATCTAATTGTTAATTATCATTATTATTATTATTCTAATTACCATTATCTAATCAACAATTCTCACTGATTCGCACTCTTCCATCGTTTAAACCCAAGTGCCAGTACAGCCGGCGAGTGCACTAAATGCGTACCTATGGCTTTACAACTCTATACCCACCTGTATCTTGCCAAGATATCTGTACGCAGTTTGCAATTTCTCATAATGTAAAGCGTCAAAATTACTACACGTTTTAGCCAAAGCAGCATCTAATTCACTCTAAAATAGGAAAAAAAGATAGTATATGCGGTTAAACGACCACCAACACCCTTTCGTGATGCTCCTGCCAAATAAAAGCTTTCGGGTAAGTGAATCCTAATAGGATGCCATAGAAAACTAAGAGATAACAAGCGCAGTTTGTTTTTATCGCCAATTCAATTCATGGCAACCTATATACAAGACTACCCATGACGTACATGTGCACAGAAGAGCATAAGGAGGTATCTTGCATGCGCACATGTACATATGTAAGTAAATCCGTGAAAGGGGCAGAGGGAGGGGGCTATAGGTCCTCTCGTAAATACGCAAAAAATTGAGAAAAGAAGGATGTGAAGGTTTACGGCACTCGTGGCGGATCAAATTGGATTCCACATGGGGGGTTACTGGAAAAAGTGGAAAAAATAAGCTCCCTCTCTATTGAGCACCCCCCCCCCCCATCTAACAGGTCAAAAATTAAAGCCCCGGTGGGGCTTAATACCCCAGTGGGGCTTAATACCCCAGTGGGGCTTAATACTGTAGAGCTTTTACGGTAAATTTCAAACACTGATGGATAGCTACTACGTCAAAAGCTAAGTTTGTAGTTTGTCATGCGTCATATTTTCTGAGGCTCAAAAATTTTTTCTGAGTAATTGAGCTTGACCAACGTTTATACCAAACGTCTGTTACATTACACCACGCTCGCAAACTTACCACATACACAGGCCTCGAATTTAGCGGCGGCACCGGCGGCCATTGGCCGTTGCTTGTTGGCCGCTATGCCCTCGAAATATACTGAAATCCACGGCCAGTAGTGGCCTGCCCTCAGGCTTTGTAATACAAAGTGTATGATTAGTAAAATTGCCGATAAAACATAAAACTCTGCTGAAATATCTGCAGTATTTAAATTCGCCTGCTCTGTCAGTCTTTCTGTTGAATATTCTAACAATAATCAGTTAAATTCGACAATCTCGCATTGGATCTCGTTATCGGAGCCTGCAATCCTTTTGGGTAACGTCAAGCGCTAGTGCGGCTTGTACTTCAAGTAACCGTGAATATTCTGTAGGACAGAAGGATCGCAGGCTCCGAAAACGGGTTTGACTATATCTAGCCTGGTACCCTGGCCCAATCAAAGAATATGGGCCAGGTAACCCCTAAAGACTTCTGCTTTCCTATTGGTTGAAATTACGCGCGTTTTTATTGGCTATGAGTAAAACTGCAATCATCATAAGTGGATTTAGCCCTGATGACGCGAGAATGAGATTAGTGGTTACCTGGCCCATATTTCTTTTGAAATTGGGCCAGGGTACCAGGCTAGACTACATCTTGCTGTATCACAGTGTATGGTAAGAGTGGCTTCAAATAGCAACTGAATGAAAGTTTCAAACTGGCCTTGATGCCCTGAAAAACATTGTAACATTCAAGGCCAAACTGGCCTTGCCTTTTCTTTTCCCAAATTCGAGGCCTGAATACACTATACGCGTATACGTACAACTTATCGTATTGATATCATGCGACTCCACTAGACAGACAGACTTCACTTGGGTGCTGATTACATGAGCCTGAGCCAGCCAGCCAGCCAGCCAGGCTAGCCCGGTTAACTTCGCTCACGCGATTGATTAGGATCTTATTGTGGTTTTAAAACTCGCATACATAAACTAATGAAAATTAAAAGAATTGGGACTCAATAATTAGTTTAGTTTGGACGTTAATCCAAATCTCCTTTTGCGGTCGAGGAAAGAATTTCGTGACACGAGTCAGTCCAGTTAGCCGGGCTAGTCCAGCTCAAGTAAACAGCACCTAAGAGGAAAATCGACCTACACCAAAAAGTGTTAAAGGATACTTACTTCTAATAAACGACAAAATTTTCAATGGTATACATGTTTCGCCATGTTGGATGATATTACAATTGCAGATGATGAAAATCTTTTGAAAACGTCAACCAACATAGCGGCAATGACGTAAGATGCACACCAGCAACAGAATATTTACAAGTGATATTTATATGCTAAGGATAACTAAAAATACAGAGGTATGACTCATCTAATGGATTTGTTAGGTGTTACGCCAAGGTACAGAGATGCTAATTACAGAGTGATAAATCCAGACAATATTTACAAACAAGGTATATAGAGATGCCAATTACAGTGTGACAAATAATCTTACAAACAAAAATAGCGAAAAGATAATAGACTATGCGAATTATAAACTAAAAATCGTGTTCAAATGATGGACTTGAATATAAAGTTCAGGTTTGAGTTTCTTAATGTGTCTTTTTAACTAGCCTTAGCATACAAATATCACTTGTAAATATTCTATAATTACTCGTACTGAAGATGGCATAAGCTTTGCCGAAACATGTATACCATTACAAATTTTGTCGTTTATTTGTAGTTTATTTTAACATTAGTGCTTATACGATCATACTTACTTCTATTTGAATAAGAATGTCCTGAAGATTTGCGCTTAATTCGCTGCAAGAAACAAACATGTCATATATTGAGAATATACATGAACATCTTGATGGCATAGATAAGGCGATAGTTGCGAGAAGCCGTGGATTATGAGAGGAAATTCTAACGGCTTTTGAATTCACTGAGAGAAGTAACTATATAGTATAACTATACAAGACGCCCGCTAGGCGTAAACTCGGGCTACTTAAAATATATACAACATAACAAAGACGATTAATACGAACTATGAACAATAAAAACACAGAAACCAAGGCGAAACCTAGCCATACTGGTGTAGCAAAACATTGAGATGGTGGCCATACTGGGGTACCAAAACAATGAAATGGTGGCCAACTGGCGTACCAAAAAAATGAAATGGTGGCCATACTGACGTACCAAAACAATGAAATGGTGGCCATACTGGTGTACCAAAACAATGAAATGGTGGCCATACTGGTGTACCAAAACAATGAAATGTGGCCATACTGGTGTACCAAAACAATGAAATATGGTGGCCATATTGTGTACCAAAACATTGAAATGGTGGCCATACTGGTGTACCAAAACAATGAAATGGTGGCCATACTGTTGTACCAAAACAATGAAATGTGGCCATACTGGTGTACCAAAACAATGAAATGGTGGCCATATTGGTGTACCAAAACATTGAAATGGTGGCCATACTGGTGTACCAAAACAATGAAATGGTGGCCATACTGGTGTACCAAAACAATGAAATGTGGCCATACTGGTGTACCAAAACAATGAAATATGGTGGCCATATTGTGTACCAAAACATTGAAATGGTGGCCATACTGGTGTACCAAAACAATGAAATGGTGGCCATACTGGTGTACCAAAACAATGAAATGGTGGCCATACTGGTGTACCAAAACAATGAAATGGTGGCCATATTGGTGTACCAAAACATTGAAATGGTGGCCATACTGGTGTACCAAAACAATGAAATGGTTGCCATACTGGTGTACTAAAACAATGAAATGGCAGCCATACTGGTGTACCAAAACATTGAAATGGTAGCAAAAATAAAGGAAACGACATACAGCATTCACAGAATCACAGACACAAGTCAGTTCAGTTAAATGTCAACCTCGATGAAGATGTAAAACACAGCATGTTTACCTTTCACTTGCAAGTTGGCTTTATCAACTTTCTTTGTTCTTTGATTTACAGCATTTGAGCAACATTTTCAGGACAATTTAATTAATATTAACACATGTAAGATCATGTAAATTGATCGAGAACACATTGATCGAGAATTTTCGTATAAAGTTTGATCGAGTACTACACATTTTCAGCGTACGGTTATCGAGATCGCCGACCAACCCAGGTCTACTATAGTCTATTGTAAGCATTGTGAGCGTGTTTATCATTAAAACACAAATTCACTTCGAACACAACCAAAGGCCGTCAGCCGGAGAAAAAACGCACGACTCCTGCACGCGCCTGCATGAAAATCAGCCATGATACACCGCCGCCGCGTGGTTTCGCAAAGCCTATCGGGATGATGCAATAATTGCAATTTGTCGACACAAAAAAACAAAACAAAACAAAACAAAAAACAGAGTTGAAACCTAGACTCGGCTACCGAGTAATAATGAAATAGCATTTGCAAGTTTGTTAACCTCCAAGTTTCAATGTCCTAATATTTAATTTCTCAGTTCTTAAAGTGTCTATAAACTCAAATAAGATATAACTGATATGGATTCTATGTAACGTGAATAGTTGAATACCAAAATATTTCCTGATTTGAACTTCTATTTGTTGTTAGTAGAAACTTACTAGTATTCTAATGCATATGCTGCAATCTGATTGGCTACTCTATCGATATCTATTCGTCGATAGATAGCTAGCGAGTAGCAAATTGAGTACCAGTACTCGCGCGGCCATGCAGTAAAACAACATGGAGGACACGAGGAGTGACAGATTGTTTTGCCTTGGTTTTCGCACAGAAACAATGGTCATGCTTCGTTTTTTTGAAATAATTTGGAAGAGCTAAGGTACACAAGTTAGTTTCTACTAAAACAATTAGATTATTCGCTCTCAATTTCTATGAGATGATAGTTGACTCGAGCGGGGAAAAATGATAAAATACAGAATATACTATTCAAGTATTCCATTAACATGTGAATTGGGTAATATTTCTGCGGTAATGGAACACTGCGTATGCAAATTATGCCTACATAGACGTCATCCTATTACCATGCATAGTTTTGGAAATACAAACCTCAATATAACAACAAATAAAAGTTCAAATCAAAAAAAATATTTTGGCATTCAACTATACACATTAAATAGAATCCATATGCAGTAATATCGTATTTTGGTTTATAAGCACTTTAAGTAATTTTCAAAGCCTGCATGACGCTAGTTGTAACCGCGTATTTTAAAAACACCTCACTTACCTAATGCATTTATAATGTTTAAAAGCACGAGCAGCCTTTTCACACTCCAAACATAAATTAATAGCACCGGGATAATCCTCCTCCTTTACACAAACGAGAAAAATACAAAAAAACCCAAAAAAACAGTAAGATGACATAGAAAGAAAACTTGTTGGTTTTCATTACATAGGGGAGATTATCTTGAAAAACCTAGTTAAATAAAAATCAGATGTGAACTCCCATCTTTGGGTTAGAGAACCAGTAATGTTTTGGAAACCCCTCTTAACGGACACCGCTATTAAGCGGATACCCCTATTAAGTGGACATCTATGAAAGGTCCCGGCCATTTCTTTAATAAAATCCTATAGTTACAACCCATATTAAGCGGACACCCCTATTAAGCGGAAGCGGACACCTATCTTGGGTCCCAATGAACAGAATAACCTCTATTGAGTGGACACATGGAGTTCAAGGTTAATGTTTTCCTTTGACAGTAACACTCAACTCTTAAGATTTTACAAGACATACCGACATTAGGCGATTGACATGTATGTAATGAAGAGCTTTCCAGTGCTCTTTTGAACGTTAACGACATTTTGAGACTTGCGGCTACGCGAACCTCGCAAGCAAACACTTATAGATTCTTTTTTTATTGAATAATTTAACTTATCTAATGTATTTCATAATTTTCTGTTTGGTTAATGTTTTGTTATATTTTGAACTATTAAAGAAATATGTGGACTTATTTTAAGTCAAATAGTGCTGTATTAATTGTTTTACAGTAAAACCAAACGAAGTCTATAATAAAACCTGGTAATCCCATGCGCACCCTCTACTGTGCCAACCCCTATTAAGCGGACACCTGACGAGGTCCCAAAGGTGTCCGCATAATAGGGGTTCGACTGTACAACGTAATTTTTCATGCATCTTGTTTCGCAATGCCAACGACGTTAACGTAGTTGTTGCAAGACAAGTTACCGAATCATTGTAACGTGTAACATGCTGTGCAATGACCAAGATCGTTAAGAGTCAAGCTGCACTTTGTACGATAACGAGGTGTTTGAAATAGAAGGAAAAACTCATCACAAGTATTTAAACTAGCTTCTGAAATAAAGCTGTATTATATTGTGTCGGCTTTACTACATCGTCAACCGAGAATTAACAAGGTCCAACTGCACTTTGGCCAGTTTTGAGAAAAATGCATTTGAAAATTCAGAAGTCTATAACCACAACCCTATGAAATTTATTTTCAAGTTATGGTATTACATACTATATACAAGACAATTGATATGAGACTATTTGGATGATCCTATCTGTTTGTCTAGAGGTATACAACAATGCTAATTTTGCAGATAGACCTTTGTGACTCCTGAATTTGTTAAAAATCAGAGTATCAAGGTCTATCTGCAGTTCTTCTTGTCCTAAAAAATGAAAAGTAAACTCTTAACCTCCTTTGACACAACTTCGGTTCACTTTAAGCACTAAACAATGTTTACAGTACTTGCTAACTACTTTGTAACAGTTTAATTTTAAAATTACAGAATACTTTGTAATCAATTTTTGAATTACCACTTCATATACAATTATTGGATGAGGTTGAGCATGATATCAAAGATTATCAAGGCCGAGGTTTGTGTTATCTGCCGAAGCCGAAGGCTGAGGCGGATAACACAAACAGAGGCCTTGATAATTCTTGTTAGCATATACCTCGCAGGTGAATAGTGCTTTTCACGCAGTCTGATTGGTTCCTCTAGCTCGGGATATCCTGCACTATTCACCTGCGGGAAAAACAAAATGGCGGACAGTTTTGATAAACAAGGCTGATGTAGTAGGATAACGAGAAAAGTCAACAAAATTAGGTAGCAGAGTGTCCACAGGTATGTTTCTTTACAATTTTCTAGCCATTAATATATTCAAAAGCTGTAAAAACTGTTTTGTCGACAAATATCGAGTACGCCGTCGCCAAGTGCCCAAGTTGCTAGCGGCCGTGTCTTGTATAAAAATACCGAAAAATATAAGAATGTTAAACTTATTTCATTTATGAGGTATACGCTAAAACAATTATTCACCTCAGTGTCGGTGAATAGTGTGGATATTCACCTCGCCGATGCGGTTCGGTGAATATCCAGCACTATTCACCTCCACTTCGGTGAATAATTGTTAAATATCATGCGATAACCGACTTCAATAATTGTTTTATTATACAATTATAAATGTAGAAGCCTTTAGAAAGTTTTTTACAAAGTTAGGTAAAAATAGTAAGTATTCATACCGTCTTCAGTTCGAGGTTCGCTAACTTTTTTCGCTTTCAAATACAATTTTCTCTTTCAAACACTGCTTTAAACTCTAACAGCTGTATGTGTAGCTCGCTTGTTTTTTCTTGGTGGTTTTAGCGTCAACAAAACGTGCAAAATCCGCCGGATTAATCCGCTTCTGATCTTCACTCCTAAGGACGGCAGCCATGTTTGTTTTGTTCAAACCCCTGGCCAGCGCGTCATAGCTACAGATAATTTTTGATATTTTGTAGGTGGCAAGAAATCAAGAATTATCTGTAGGTTGTTAACCAATCACAATCGAGATTGTATCAGTATTGTATAATAATACACTTTGTACTACATACTGACAGGATTGTTCACCACGTAACATTTTGAATATAATCTGATTATTACCACCCTGTATGTAACTTACTGTAAGCAATGTTCAAAGCCTGTTTAGGAAGGTTATAAGTTCGATTTAGAACATCTAACTTAAGACAGACCTTTGTAATACTGAAATGAAACTTGAAATCTGGATATAGACCATTGTAAATTTGACCTTGATTCCTATGTGTATATAATACCCGCATAAATTAGTGCTGAAGATAGACCCAGTTAACTCTGGGGCTGTTTGAGACAAAAAACTCAAATTTGACGAACATGTCAGATAGACCTTGTTAATCCTCAGTTGGCGACATATTGGGCAGCAACCTTTAGACAGTTGCACCTTAAGAATCTTACGATTATACTATTATACGTAAATATTTTAATAAATAGTACCTGCAACATTTCTCTAAGCCTTACATCAGTTTGTTGCTACAGAAAAAAAGAAACATGTCTCATTTTATATTCATATTTCATTTGTTAAGGCATGGTCATATTTCATTTGTAATCTCCTCGCGTTACCAATATTTTGCGTTAATATAGGCAACTTTTAAAGGTAATTTTAGAGAAAGAACAACAAAAAAATTAACAAAATTTGGTTCAACAAAAAAAAAGTGTTTTAGGTTAAAATATTTTAATTAAAAGGATATACATTTTCACGCAAAACCCTAAGGTCAGATTCAAGATTGAGAGCAGTCAGACACATTTTCAATATTACAGTAAAAAACCGCGTATAAGAACCACCATTTTTCGAGTTAGCCTAAAAAGGTTCTTATATAATGGTATTTACTTGGATTTTAGGCTATTTAAGTTCTTAAAGAGGTTCTTATTTTTCTTCGAGGAAAAGGTGCTTACTGTTGGTGCAACAACAAGCTCAAAATGGGTGTAGCCCCTTGCTTTCGTACAATAAACACTTTAGTTATAACTAATATGACCACATAATAAAAATGATTCAGTTATTTCAACTGAAGCTTTTCAAATAAGAACCTGTTACAATTTTTAGGCTAAAAAGGGTTCTTATAAAATAGGGGTCTAAAAGGCAGATGTTAGCCTAAAGGTTCTTAAGGTCTTCGTTAAGGTTTTCAGGGTCATTTCCGCAAAGTGCTCTCAATTCGTCAGAATTTATGCCACAAAAATAAAATATATATCGTTAGAAAGCTATTAATTTGTAGAATATAATGGGGTCCTTGGTTTCGCGATAAACACAAACCGTTAATAGTTGTGAATTTTTTACTTAAAACCAGAGGGCTTCACTCCGGGCGACTCGAGTAAAAAGCGTTTTATTTTGTTCAAATAAAAGTTTGATTCCAGATAAATTTCCAGCAAAACGGTGTCAGCGTTTTTCGATATGTCGAGTCTTACCGATTTTATTGACGACCAAAGTTAAAAATGCTGTTTATCGACCAACATTCGGACAAAATGTCATAAATTCGAAACCAGGCAATAAATAAAAAAACGCTGACACCGTTTTGCCGGACATTTATCTCGGAATCGAACTGCGAAAAAATGTTTTGAACAAATGAAACGCTTTGTTCTTAAGTCGCCCCGAGTGAAGCCGTCTGGTTTTAATTAAAAAATTCACAACTATTAACGGTTTGTTTTTATCGCCAAACCAAAGACACCATTGTATTCTACAAATTCATAGCTTTCTAACGATATCTATTTTATTTTTGTGACATAAATTCTCACGAAAGAAGAGCGCTTTATAGAAATGACCCTTCAAACCTTAACGAAGACCTTAATTCACAGGTTTCTATACGCAGGTTTTTACTGTATTGTAAGTTATGTAAATCCTAGCTTAAAGTGCCTACTGTATAACTCCAAATACGATATTACTGATATGGATTCTATGTGAAGTGAATAGTTGAATGGCAAAACATTTGCTACTATTAGCGAAGTAAGTATTTACGTTTCTTTTTTTTTTCTTCTTCATGCATTTGGTAGAATAAACTGCTTGAAGAATTTAATAAAAAATGATAAGATATAGAATATACTATGGAAGTATGCCATTAATGTGTAAATTGTGTAATATTTCTCCTCCAACAGAACATTGCATGTGTATGCAAATTATTACATTTATTAACATACAGTCAACTCTCGTTATAGCGGACACCCTGGGGACCGTTACTTGGTGTCCGTAATACCGAGAGTCCGCAATAGTGGGATGCGATGAAAATATCCCAATTTCAGGTTGTAAAAATGTCACTACAATGTATTACTGCTTTTTTGTTTTAAAATGTCCAGTTTATTTCAATTACTAGTTGACGTTTACTGTGATACATAAGTACACAGTACAAGTCAAAATACAAGTCAACAGAAATGATGACGAACGGAATCTTCAAAGTACTTCCGCTGACAAATAGCAAGATGTAAATATGTCACTCGATAAATTAAAAAATCATTCACTTTCATGTGTCGAGAGAAAAATACGTCCAAGGTGTCCGTTGGGGACCACATGAAGTGTCTGCAATTCCGTAATAGCGAGAGTCCGTATAATAGCGAGAGTTATTTCAATACATTTCATAGTAGTTTCGGCCGGGGATTTACCAACTGTCCTAAATAGCGGGGTGTCCGTAATAGCGGGGTGTCCGCAAGGCGAGAGTTGACTGCATAACAATAATTAAAACGTCAGATCAAAAAATATATTGACATTCAACCATACACTTCACATAGAATCCATATCAGTAATATTGCGTTTTGGGTTATACATTCTAGGCACTTTAAAGTATTCTTTTTTTTTGTATTTCTCTTTTTTATGCAATAAACTTACAAGAGTTTTTATTGTTCCTAATGAATGTAATACGTTCAGCAAATGTTGCTTCTTTCTATGTTTAGACAACACTGTAAGACCACCCAATGAAGTTTCTCTTCGGGAGTGCTCAAGGTGTCTACAAAAAATAGAAAAATGTGAATCACGACTGCTTCAGGGCGTTGCCACTGTATTATCCGTACTGTAGTTCAATGAATATATTTACTGAACATTATTATTTGGCATTTCACTACGTTAAACTACATGTTCTACAAATAGGTCAGCCGAAATATATTAATGATCAAGTGAGAAATTTATAATTTATGCGCCGCGAAACGACCAGTGGTATTACCAAAATGCTCTAAGCATAATATCGCTGTTTGGTCATATTATATGTCACGACGTCACGGCTAAGGCCTGTTTAATTAGTTAGACACGGTTCTCTACTACGGTACTCCACTAAAATACCGGGATTTTTCATTTCATCAAATTGGGATTTCCCTATAGTGTTAACAATTGATAACTCCCCATTCGTACACTAATGCTCGCGAATGTTTATTGCTTCCCGATGTGTTGTTCTTGAGTTATAAACGGTGCTCCAGGAACGTACTAACAATAAAAAAGCATATTAAAATACTTTATTGTATCGCAGATGGAGAACCGCTGAAAATGAAGATTTATAGGGAGATTCTGTCTCATATGCGACAAATATAGATAAAGGCTTATGTGCTGTAAAAGAGACTGCGACAACAATCGTTCATTTTATGTTTCATTTGTAGGAAATAACTAAAATACATGGAGTACCGTCTTTGTTTATGTTGAAGTGTCAAGGATCAAAGCTCATTAGAATAACATATAATGAAGTGCGTTATGTATTAATACAGATATTTTAACTATTATTGCTGATACTTTGTTCTAGAACCGTTTCCGTTTATCACCGCATGAATTCGTAACTCAATGAACCAAACGATTTAGTGCGGCAGTGATATTTTTAAAGAGTTTCGAGAACATTCTAAGGAAAGTTGTGTAATTTAAATAATAAAAATAACGAAAAATGCGTCACGTACATTCTCAGACAATCATGGAATAATTACATTGGGACAACTTGCAACAATGTCACTTCTAAGCAAAGATGCATTTTGCGCAGTTAAGTTATCCTCCCCCCCCCCCCCCCCCTCTCCCCCTCCCCCACCATACAATGTTGGTTCACAAACAAGGTATGAGGTGCGGGTAACGCTGGATTTCCATTCAGTGCATTTTATCGCGCGATCGACTTTTTGCGATCGCTTTCTTTTGAATTGTGGGTTGTCAAGCGGAACGCATTTATTAGCTTTGGTTGAATACACACATTTCAAAAGAAAGCGATCGAGAAAAGTCGATCGCGCGACAAAATCCACTGAATGGAAATCCAGCTTTAGGCCTACTCCCAGGGACCAACATTGCATGGTGTGGGGTGTGTGGGGGGGGGGGGGGGGGGGCGGGGGTAGAGGAAGACCTGTGATGGTGGTTTGGAGCAGGGGACAGTTTTTTTTTCGATGCCGTCAGTAATCGCGCTCCCACGGAAAATGTCCCAATTAATTATTCTATGATTGTAGATATCTTTTTGAAAAGGAAAATCTTGAATATAGAAACATGCAACAACAATTTAAAGCCAAATTGGGACCTGATGCAAAAATCCAACACCAAGGCCTTCCGGCTGGGACCGAATCCGCGACACTAATACAGCGCTCTAAAAACTGAGCTACGCAGGCTGGTGCTGAGAGCTTCAGCTTAGTCAACGAGTTCTATAATCTACACTATATATACATGTACCTGAATAATGGTTACAACGACGGTAAAGAATTGTCTTATATTGATAGTAATATTTGGCATTTTACTTGAATAAACTAAATGTTCCAGGAATTTTTAATGAAGGAAAATTTCGGGTGTAAGAACATTACAAACAGAAACCACTTGAAATGTTTCACCGACAATACGACTGGACTGCCTATGGCCGTATAGAATACCAAACCCCAATTATCCATTCCCCATAACGCAACAGCAGTAACTAGAAATAGCTCAGAGTTAAGGCCTGGCCAAATGCTTTCAACATCGCATTCAACATCATTCAACATTGTTGAACAATGTTGAATAATGTTGAAAGCATGGGCTTAGCCAGAGGCCCGTCCACCCGTCTTTTGGACGGGAATTTTTGAAAGTGGACGAGCAAAAATTTAATAAAACAAAACTCCAGTATTTCGTCTTTAGTTCTTTAATACAACCGTACAAGCTTTAGTTTTGCTATGACATTCAACGGTCATTGAACATACCTTGACCACAAGATACAAGTTCCTATGTTTTGCGAAATATTTAATATTTTAGGACTAAATTTGGCGATTATTTTAATCTGCAGAGTGCGGACGTTCAACCGTATCCCTATCAACATGACAACATCACGTATTAGCATAATTGCATTTGAATTTGAATTTTGAATTTATTAATTTTTGAATTTATTAAATTTGCCACTTAATGTGTGGCAGGAGAGAGGAACAGAACTTTCGAAACAATTGACACCAAACTCCTATGTGTAGACAACTAAGACCTAGGTGTTGATTTTACGGAGGGAGGAAAACCGGAGAACCCGACGAAAAACCCTCGGAGCACAAGAGAGACCAACTAAACTCTACTCACATGCGTCCCAAGTTGGCGGAGGACGGGGTTATTCCCAAACGGTCACCCATCCAAGTACTAACCCCGTCCGACCGGGCTTAACTATTGGTGAGAGGCAGCGCCCCAACAGCACACGCCACCCGCGCTCCCCGCTGACACAAATGCACGTGTTTTCTGAAATTATACGAAAACAATTGGCCACTTCACTCTCGGACCGGTGATTATCGTTATATTTAGCTCTGGATTATCACCGATAATCACCTCGACTTTGGTCATCGGTGACTAATTGTTAAGTATAGACAAAGAAAACGATAGATTTTGCTGCTGTTTGGTCTCCAATTTAGAGTACTTTTATTTTCCAGAAAGCTCAGAATCACTTTTTCAGAAGACCTGATTTCAAAATTTTTCTCGCATGGCGCATGTCCCTGTTCAACAAAGTTGAATGAAATGTGGCCAAATGCGTTCAACACTTTTCAACATTTTGAGAACAATAGAAATGTTGAACGCGTGATGAACGAAAATTTGAACATGTTCAAATTTCGTTCAACATCATTCAACACCATTCAACAACGTTCAACATCATTCAAACATCATTCAAACGCTTTCAACATGTTTCAAACGACATCATTCGAACGCTTTCAAACAACATCATTCAAACGCTTTCAAATGTTGAAAGTGTTTGGCCAGGCCTTTATGAAGGCGTTGCCATACGACCTACGAGTTAGCACATCTAAAGTTTCTATGAAACGAAAATTAAGTCTGCCTTATTTGAAAGAACACTTAAAATGAGAGAGTAACATCTTTTTCAGTTTTTCGTTTCCTTGCTTCGTTGTTGAGATATTTCAGTTTGTTTGATATACACATTAAACATTTTGACGTTACACGTGCATAATGAGTTATCGAAAAAAGTTATACATGTATATCTTTGATATTGTCAAATATAATCACTTGAAAATCTACATGCTTAGTGTTCTGAGCGAAACACACGCACACGCGTCCTTCGAATTAATTTCTACATTTCATTCCAAATTAAGAAGATCAAAGGAGAGATAACTTACTTTCGTCCACTATCGCACGTAGTTTTAGCAACTTCGAGTGTCGCTTGAATATCGATAACTCGTTGTAATTCCTACGGAGAAAAAAAAGCTCATAGTTAATAAGTTGTTCTAGTTATATTAAGCCACATACAGTAGTTTTAAAACTTGGCAGGAATTTTCCCAGCTAATATTTCCCCAAAAAATCACCGACTACGTTACATGACGTCACACTGAATATACGACTGTCCATTGTAGAATTTAAAGTTAAAACCAGACACAGTGCTAAAAAGCGGTGCCCTCTGGCGTTCAAAATATCGCGTTAAAAATGTCGCGTCAAAATTATACTATTGATCCCTAACGAACGAACTCACACAGAATATATAAAGCGTTTGAAAGTTAGCTGCGCCCGCAAGCCAACTTTCAGGGCACCGCAATTTCCAATATTTATACTTTATTTCAATTTGGAAGGTCAAAGCATTTAAATTAGGAATTGGCCAGATATTTCAAAGTATAAGAAGTGAGAAGATATGCATAAAAAGAAAATTGTAGAAAAGGCCACCATATCTGTCTGACTTTCCATACTTAAGAAACTCTGTCTTTGAAAGTTTGAATTACGTTGTAATTTACTTGAAAATGCATGAACCTTCCAAGAAAATCTGAAACTCCCAAGTCTTTAAACTGGACAAATTCAACACAATTCAACTTCTACTGTGGCCATGTCCACACTTGTTCTTTCTTCGTAGGAATTACAACGAGTTATCGATATTCAAGCGACACTCCAAGTTGCAAAAACTACGTGCGATAGTGGACGAAAGTAAGTTATCTCTCCTTTGAAAACGAAGTGTGGACATGGCCACAGTAGAAGTTGAATTGTGTTGAATTTGTCCAGTTTAAAGACTTGGGAGTTTCAGATTTTCTTGGAAGGTTCATGCATGTTTAAGTAAATTACAACGTAATTCAAACTTTCAAAGACAAAGTTTCTTAAGTATGGAAAGTCAGACAGATATGGTGGCCTTTTCGTTTTCAAACGAAAACGGAGACTTTTTGATACGGTTAGGCCTTTCGTCCAAGCACACTAATCCGTCTACGGTGACCGAACACGGAGACATTCGGAGACGCCGTTTTTCTTCACCAGTGTGGATGGTGAAAACGAAGCTTTTCGAAAACGTTGACGTCACGACAATCAATGTGATCTGGGTTCCAGTCACCCACGGCCTTTGTTCAGGGTCATTTCGGCGTTATAAGATGGATGGCAAAAACGATTTGAAAACGATAGTGTGGACGGAAAACTTTTGATACGTTTTCGATACGAGGTCTCCGTTTTCATTTGAAAACGGATTAGTGTGGACATGGCCTGTATTTCAACTACAGCTATGTATCTCCGTTCAAAATTCATCGATTTCCGACAGTGAGAAAGAGAGATAAAACGCGAGGCCTCAAATTAACAACATTTTGTAAAGTTCGAAATTTAATAAATCTAAAAATAACAGATTTTTGTGCCACATTCAAACTTTCCTCTAATCACCTAACTTCTATCCTCAACAACAAACAAAAACAAACAAACAAACAAACAAACAAACAAACAAACAAACAAACAAACAAACAAACAAACAAACAAACAAACAAACAAACAAACAAACAAACAAACAAACAAACAAACAAACAAACAAACAAACAAACAAACAAACAAACAAACAAACAAACAAACAAACAAACAAACAAACAAACAAACAAACAAACAAACAAACAAACAAACAAACAAACAAACAAACAAACAAACAAACAAACAAACAAACAAACAAACAAACAAACAAACAAACAAACAAACAAACAAACAAACAAACAAACAAACAAACAAACAAACAAACAAACAAACAAACAAACAAACAAACAAACAAACAAACAAACAAACAAACAAACAAACAAACAAACAAACAAACAAACAAAATGTGCAGTAGGTGGTCCTACAGTGTTGCAGTTGATTTCAAATTACTTTACCGCCCTGTGTTGCGAAGTTCGTTTGGAAGTAAAGTTTGGAAGTTCGTTGCCAAGGTTGCCAGTTATCCAATCAAGATCGAGATTTCATCTAAAACTCGCAATTTGACTGGATAATTGTCAACTTTGGTAACGAACTTCGGAACTTCCGAATGAACTTCGCAACACAGGGTGGTAAAGTAATGTGAAATAAATTGTAAATACTGTACGTACAATAAGAACTACGTATTGTTTGCTTTTACGTGGCCTCACGTCCGTTTTATCTATCCAGATAGCGATCAAGAGTTCCCGATAGCGGTCAAGAGTAAATCGCAAGATCAATTATTAATACTTCAAAATATTTACATGATGTTGATAATCTAGAGTTGTTTACGTTCATGTTGGAAAATGACGTACGCTTGCGTTGTGCTAGGTTGTACAAATCGATCTAATTCTATTTTGCCTGACCACTATCGGAAAATCGAAATCAAAAGGCCACTTGATTAAAACTTAAGAATAGAACAGATTACCTGCATGTACGCTTGTTGATTATCTAAAACCTTCATGTAAAGCTTCTTGGAAACCTTTTAATTGGAAAAAAATCCTAAATTCAGACTAGTTCTGCTACAAAGACAAAGAAACTGCAGAGATGGATTTCAGTTCTATATAGACGCTTTTAATAAGTGAAGAGTACGTCATTTTCTGCACTTGGCGTCATTTTCAGCCTTTTGAATTCTATTGAAAATATACAAAAGCTAAGACAATAAACGAAAAAGAAATTAAAAAATTGACGTCATAGGGTGAAAATTACGCATTCTATACATAATAGGCTTTATACATGCATATGATAAACAGCCACCATGTCGCGTCCTAACACCCAACCTAATCCAAAGCCAAGTATTGCAAGCCATGCCAACCAAACAAATCTTGTATAAAAGCGAAAAGGTGGCAAACGAAATACTGACGTTTACACTCTCAAATGATATACGCGAGTTGCACGATCATACACACGCATCATTTTGGCGGGCCACAGGCATAACTTTGGCGGGTCACGCACAGGCATAATTTTAGTGCATAACAAATGTGGTAAAAGAACGAAATTGAACAATTTCTGAAATAATTAGCATCATGAATTACTAGTATCTTTAAAAATAGTTAAATTTCGTTTAGTATTGGCTACGTTTTTATTTACATGTATGTGGCCCACCAAAATTATGCGCGCGCAACATCGTGCAACTGGCCTATATATAATAGAATACTTTCACAAAATCAAAGCACTCTTCTTTTATAAAGTACGTGGAATCAAGATCAAAATCAGCTTGAAAAAGCAGTTGCAAAAAAGTGTTTTACAGAACTGAAAAAAGCTGAGGGGGAATCTTGCTGAGGGGATGCTTGGGCAGAACTGGATATAAAATGATTATCTTTTTATTACAGTAGGTTTTGCACTATTTGTTTGTAACATTCAAATGTCTCACAGCTTGAGCCTGTCTTCTTAATCCATTCCTATAGTTATCCAGTTCTTCCCTGTTCAACACTTCAGGCAGTTTCTACAAGAAAGATACTGTGTGTAAATTATAAGTTACTTAATATCTTGGTTGGGGAAATATTTTAACTTCAGTTGTTACAAAGGTAAGCGATAGAAGATTTGTATTAACCAGATTACCAGGAAGTCTCCACTAGACGAGTAGAATCATCTATTCATCTGGCGTTAGACAGAGTAAACTCTACAGTACTATAAGTTGCCAAAATGGGTTAATAACTTTTAGACATAGTGTAATAACCTTAAGTTCATGGTCACTTGGGTCAAAAGTATCAACTCCATGAAAATATACTTCTTCAATTGTTGAAATAACCTGTGAAAAAACCCCAACAATGTAATAGATTATTGTATATTACAGATACTGTATGTACAGTACATACTGTATGCGATGGTGCATGTTCATAAGCTGAAAATTTCTGAGCCCTAGTTTGACATAGAACTAAACCCAGTGACGCGATTTTACTTCTGCGATCGCGTCTGAACATAAACGCGATCGCGTTTAAACATAAACGTGATCGCGTTTAGCCAAAACACACGTGCACGTTTTAAGGAGTCTTGTACTCCTAGGTGTTACGTGGATAAATAAATTATGATTGACTGACTGACTGACTGACTGACTGACTGACTGACTGACTGACTGACTGACTGACTGACGGACGGACGGACGGACGGACGGACGGACGGACGGACGGATTGATTGATTGATTGATTGATTGATTGATTGATTGATTGATTGATTGATTGATTGACGCTATTAGGGTAAGTCATGTCACATAAAAGCTTTCGAGATATTTTTCCGATAGGAGTAAAACTAAAATTCAGCACGATTTATTGGTGTTTAAACCCAGCAAGACTATAGGTGTTATTTTTCTTGGCTTTCCCATCTTCTTTCGCGAATGTGTTTCTTCTTTCTCTTCGTGACGCTTTAAACTCTCGAAGCACCAGATCGTGCTTTGATTCCTTCATTTTCGAAGGCACAACGACATGTAATTTCATTGGGTGAATTGTAACTCCCACTAGGAGTCTGGGAGAAATCATTCATCAAATGTAGATTGTGGGATCAAGAAAAATCAACCAGTCATAGTATACATGTACGGGATTGTGTTTCCTTGAAACGCGATTAGTTTTGAGTAAAACGCGATCGCGTTTGGAGGAACCGCGATTAAAATCACAGCGCGATATTACGCTTCACAAATTCCGGCGCAATCGCGTAAACGCAAACTCAAACGCGAATACGCGATCGCGTTTGCCAAGGGTGACAAACTTTTCATCTGTACTGTACATACATTAAAGTAAATTACGAGATTAATGAATAGCCCTGGCAAAGCTTAACTACAGTATCAATGCATTGAGAACTATAGTCTCCTTCGCAGCCGTCGGTTAGTGGTACGTTCTCCACCCCAACTAGTTTATAGTTGGGGAGGGAGAGACCAGACGAGTCCACTGACGACTGTGTGAATGAGGCTAAGATAACTAGGACATGTGCCTCACCTCCACCTCATCCAACATATACATCGAAAAATGTGCTATCATGTCAAATTGGTATGGTATAGTGGGCATCCTACATTACCACATGTAGTAATTATTGATCTTTTATATGTAGAGACAATTATAAAATAGGTTGTGGCTTACGCACACTGATTGGTCAGTTACTGTGTTTATATCAGTCTATGCAGTCACGGCACATTTTTAGCCTTATTTCATAAAAGAAATAGAAAATGGATGCCCTGTCATGTTTATACATGCATAACCTGATGCAAATACAGTACTTGAGTGAGTTTGGGAGAATTTGAAAGTACTTATGTAAACCCCTGCCTACGACTCAAGTTCACATAAACTTTTGAATTCTCCAACTCACTCTCGTGTTTGTATCAGGCTATATAAACACAGGCAGTCATTTTCTATTTCTTAAGTATAAAATAGAAAAATGATTAGCATGAATTATACTGTACCTCATCATTACTTAATGGATCACAATCAAATTCTCTCTCTCCATCCTAAAGTGTACAAAGTACACCAAGTATTATAGTTTCAATTTGGTAACTGTACTGGAAGTAGTATAGTCAGTGTACATACTGTATTCTCTCAAATTTATGCAAGCTTGCGTTTGTATTGTTTTTGGGTTTTTTGTTAGTTACTTTTGACAGTATGCATTGTAAATTTAATAATTTTGTAAACCACACATATTCTAATTAATTAATAGTAATAATAAATAAATAGTGTATATTATAATATAATATACTGAAAGTGAAACCTCAAATAAGATTGTCAGAGCTGGAGTTTCCTACAGTAACATGTATATACCTTGTCTAATTTTACATGTACAGGTACAGTACCACTCAGAAATAACCTAACAAAACCTGAGGTCAAACCTAGATTTAACCTCAGCTTAATTGTAATAATTAGAACTCTGTTCAGTGTTAGTTAAACTGCCTCTAAATCACTATTAATCAAAATATGGACTGTTTTCTGTATTACTAGATAATTTTATTGTTCTTTACTAAAGTTTATTACCATTTCTATCATTGTTGAATTTAACCTCAACTTCAACCGCACTGTTAGGTTATTTCTGAGCGGTACTGCCGTCAGAAGAACAGTAACTTCAACTTAAAATCAGTCCTCTGAAGAGGGTTAAGCAACAAATCAACAGTGAACACAGAAAGATCAAATGTACTATACAGGGCTTTTAGAATTACTTCAAGTAGGCAGTTGCAAAGTAGGCAGCTGTGAGGTGAACAGGGAGTTTTTATCTTTAAACTACAACTAGTAATTCCAAATGAAAACATTGTCCCGCGGTGTTTGCTAGACATTGGATCAGATTTCTCTGATGAATTACAGCATGACAATGTTGACAATACCACACATGACCACATGCTATGATCGGAGGCACACAGGGCTTTTCTTGTGATACTTTGAGTAATCAAATTATTATGCATCAAAAAACCAGTCCAACATTTCAATAGGATTACTCGAAGTACTTGTTTTTTCAATGACCAAATCAATTGAAGCAATTCAAGAAGGACGTCAATATTTTTGAACGAATACAAAACATCGATTGTTTTCAAAAAAGGAATAAAAATAGACAAAGGAGAACTTTATTTTGATGCTTAAAGTAGAGAGAAAGGTGCAGAGCAGATATTTTGATATTTGAAAGAAAAGCAGCCAGTGGTAAACTTTATAGCAACCACCAGCTTATTTTGAAAGCACTACTATATAAGCACATATTTCAAATTTTGCCTTCAAATTTTACTTCTAAAATTACCAATTTGAATATTTTAAGTATGCATTATAATTTTAAGCCATTATATACAAATACTTATAATACTCATACAAGAAACTTGGGGTATCTGTAGAGCCATTGACTTGATTCTACCAGCATCTCAACTCATGATGCAACCCTTGAGTGAATTGATTCAACTTGTGACTTGATTTTAGATGAATCATTACAGCACTGTCAATTTTTGACCTTTTCATCCTTGCCACTGAATTCTGTAATTCTGCTAGCTTGCAGTTGCATGCAGGTGTTCCACCCTAAACTCACGAGTTAAGAAATGGAGACTCCTGGTTCAAATCCCCACATCTACCAAATTCCCCACCCCAAAGCACAGGGGGCCCGCACTAACACTTCACTGTATATATATAATTTTATGTGTGTAAATACATATTTATGGTAAAATAATGGCAATAATTATGTTAATGAATATAAAATAAACTTACATTGGTTTAACATATATATTTTGTCATTTGTGTGGCTTTAAAATATCCATTTTGGTGGTAACGACGATTGTACTGCCAAAATGGACATTTTAAAGCCACAGAAAGGACAAAATATATGTAGTTAAACCAATGTAAGTCTATTTTATATTCACTAACATAATCATATCCATTATTTTACCATAAACATGTATTTACATGCCATACATAAAATAATATATTTACATACATACAACAGGCAAACTGTTTGTGCGGGCCCCCTGTGCCCAAAGAAGGCCTCAAATGTCAAATTCCAGAAACTGGGGGGATGTTGAAGTTTATGTATCATTAATTGACTTCACTACTTGTGGTTTATCACTTTATCACCAATAGAAAATAAGTATACAGATCCTGTATTCTGATGGCCGAGGTAGTTCACAAGTTGGTTTATACTAAATAAATATATAATGTTAATACTGTCTGTGAATTTCATACCTTGAACACTGATCCAATAGCTCCATCTACTCCTGTTAGTCCTATAACTGCTTCATTATCAAAGTCTTTTCTGGCTTGCTGTAATATTAAAGTTAACGTTGAACGTTGTGTTACTTTTGGTGAAATATCTGTTGTATAATTTAATAGCTTGGGTATTCCGCATTCCATCAAGTGATCAAGTTTATCAACAACGTATAAATGACTCCCATTATGAAATGAAAGAAATGATTAAATGTACGACGCCTTTAGCTAGTAATATCAATTGTGTAACATTTCCTAATGTTTGGATTAGTAACAGATTTATACAGCACCCACCTCAAGTCCCAAAAGTGATCGAAAACGGCTTCGAAGAGCCATTGATATACCTGATCAAACACACACCTCGGCCGCCATGTTTTCATTTCGCTTTACCCGCAAATGAAACGGCGCCTGCTGCATGGCCCGCATATCAGGCATTGACAATATCCCCTGGTATCACAAGCTCTTTTCCTATCGAATTCTTTAGAAAACCTCTTTGATATTATAAATAGCATCAACTATAATATTAGATTTGATATTTGAAGTGTACACTTCAAATATCAAATATAATAGTCAGTGTCAGTTAACCATGACTTCTTTAAACTGTAAAACTTATTTTGCTGTAATCTTTAACTGCAGTAGTCGTCCTAGAATCTTAAGCCCCTAATGTAAAAAGGACAACGACATTTATTTTACTGAAACGCTCAATACATAATTGAATATAAATTTAAATAAAAATGAATGATAGAGGTTTTTTGTTCCACCCCTAAAGTAGCTTTCTTATGGTGCGCTACGCTGATATTATTATATAACTAAAGAACGGACATAGTGAAGTATATGGGGTTAGATTTAAGGTTAGGGTCAGCCGGTGTCACAGCGGATTTGGACACCCCAGTCCAAATCTACTAGTAGATTTGGACCAGGGGGCCCAAATCTAATGGAAAATATGGACCCCCGTTGGCGGATTTGGAGCCCCCTTTTTAAACATTTTTTATACTCAAAACAACCCAGAAAACGATGAATATGTTACATTTTCATATCCAAAGCCAGATATAAACCTCACATAGTCGAGTTTATTGTGTTGCAATAGCGAATAAAAAACAATGTTTAGTTCGAAAACAGTTTGGTTCGTTGACGTACATGCATCAAATAAAATTCTATTGCCAGTAACATTATCTAAATTCAAAAATCTTAACACTGTTATTGAACTGAGTAAGTACTACAAAAAACTAGAAAGTTACCAAATGGAAAATATGTATACAACTACAAGGATGAATAAACATCGCTGAAAATGGAGAGCGTGGAGATCGCGTGTTCTTTGTCACTAGTATAAAGTGACAAAAAAACTTCAGACTGTTCGCTATTATGAATTTCGTTTATATTATTGTGTTCACACTACATATATTTAATTTTTGGAGGGGGGTCCAAATCCGCCAACGGGAGTCCAGGGGACACCTGTCAGGTCAGGCAATTAATGTACGCTAGAGTTTTGTTTTTGTCCAGGGGGGGGGGGGGGCTGAAGTGCTGAACAGGGCCTTTTTAAAAATTTTCCCGTGGGGGGGGGGGGCGGCATTTACAAAAAGGGACTCTTCTAGGGGGTCCGGGGGCATGCCCCCCAGAAATTTTTGAAATTTAGAGTCTTGGAAATGCTATTTCCTGCATTCTGAGGGGTGATTTTTAAGAACACTGAAGGTCATGAAATGTTATAAAAACTAGTTAAAATACAACACATTTCAACAATTTTTCGATGTTGTGTTTACTGGGTTGACTTATCACTGTATATGGGTGCTTTTGGCTGACAGGAATGAGGCTGTAACAGTTACTTTAGCCTAACGAGTAACCTATAATTTGTGAATGGTGATTGGTGATTGGTGAGCCAGTTGCTGCAAAATTTCTGGGGGGGCTCAGCCCCTCCATTAAGATTTCTCGGGGGGCTAAAGCCCTCAGGCCCCCCCCCCCCCCCACCCACCCCACCCCATACTCTACGCCTATGCCGAGAATTTTTGAAATTTGGGTTTCTGAAATGGCATATACTGAATAACTTTACTCTAACCAGCAACCTATCGTTCACACGATCCGGCAATCGATCATATGATGGAGGAAAGTAAAACTGAAAAGGTGCACGAAACTGAAACTGACGTTTCGAGCGGAGCGTTTCATCACAGAGTAAAAAAATAGGGAGACGATCTTTTAGCTGGCTAGCGCTGGCTAACGATCTTTTTGTTAGTTTATAGACATCATTATGTACATGCAAGTCAGTGATCCAAGTGGTTGGTCATTTTTACTTGACTTTACATAAAATTTAAATTTATAATTTACGAAACTATATGTTGCCATACTAAGCTGCAAATATTGTTTATATAGTCAATCCAATTTGATTAGTCAATTCTACTTCATATACAATGATATATAGCATATACGATAGGCTTTTTGCTCGTGTTTCGAAAACAAAGAAGGAAGAAAAACATGATATCTATATGTGTAATGAATATTTATGATAAGTCATGTCATGACATGCAACTGAAGACTTCATGCTCACTTGCTTCCGACTAATATATATAAGCCACATGTGATGTATATATATTTGTGTGTGGATCTGTGTGTAATCATCTTCCCTTTGCGTATATCTCCGAAAGCTTCAGCTTCAATTTATTTAATTCTTCTTCATGCGTGTTTATATACATATTATAATAGCTTTAATTGTTTTTTTGACAGCCGACAGTCTTTATTACAACCGATTTGAAAAAGCTTTTCGTATGCAAATTTTCTACGAAATACGTTGGGGCTGATTACCATAGTCAATATATTAAACGTCGGGACTGTTGTGTTTAACGTTCAAATGTTCACTTCGCATTAATTTCATCCTGTTGAAAACCAAAAAATATAAACAACAAATAAAGTAAAAAAGCTTGTATATAAAGACTGAAGGTACATCGCTGTTGGCATTGAAACCTCTCCGAGTTAAACTAAGCGAGATGATTAAATCAACTTAGAGATGGAGAAGGTAAAGAAGTCGTTCGTGAGCAACATGTCGAGCACATCCGTGCTGTACAAGGCGTTTTATTTTGTTTTCTACGCAGGTTACATCTCGTTCTTGCTTTACGTGCCCGTTTATTTTAAGTATCTTGGTCTTAGTGCTTTTTATGTTGGACTTCTAAATGGCATACGTCCTCTAATGCAAACTATCGGAGCTCCGTTGTGGGGAGTCTTGGGAGATAGATATCGAGTAAGAAGAATCATTTTCATCGCAGCTTTTGTCATTATGACCGTTAAGACGATGTTATTTCTGGTGTTTCGTCCTCAGAACGAAATTTGTATCGTGACGTACTATAACTCATCGAAGAAGATGGTGAAGAATACATCTTATGTTATTGAACATGGCATAACAAAACGCTCGACACTTCCCTTCAGCGAATTAGACCAACGACTAAGTGCTGACGCCGTTGGCGACAAACTCAATGATGCATCGAGAAAATCCAGACCAGGTCGTACACTGGCCGGTCTCAGGGACTTGAGGCCAGGAGTCAGAGAAAGTAAATCCGCGGGAAAAGGAAAGGATAATGCAAACCTTCTCTCAAGTCAGAGATCAACAATTAATAAACGACGAGCTGTTTATGCAAATATTTCGTATGATGAAGATACGTCGGACTATACACTATTTAAGAAGCGTGATGGTTATGATGTTAAGTACACAACTGTCCGCGACGACAAGGAAATCACCTACATTTTCATCCCGATACTGCTGCTCATAATTTTCGGTGACGCGTTCGACGCGGCGGTGTTTACGTTAGCAGATACCTCGTGTCTAGATAGCCTTGGTAGTGAAAACTATGGTTACTATCGTTTGTGGGGTTCGGCTGGCTGGGGAATAATGACTCCGATCATTGGTTTTGTCATCAGTCATTTCACGGTCGACAAATGCGGTGTGCCTGTGGGGGCCTACTTCTGTATCTTCTATTTCTATCTTGGGTTCATGTATCTGGCTTTGTTGTTTGGCTCCCACTTCGAGTTCAACTACGAGCATAACGATCTAGTCAACAAGACCGTGAAGAGTGTCTTGCTGAATTTCCACTACGGTGTGTTTCTCTTTGTCACGTTTTACGCTGGTTTCTGTTACGGTTTTCTACTCTACTTTGTCAACTGGTTCATCGACAGTCTCGGTGGATCTGCCTTGATCATGGGCACAGCAACGGCTTGCAAGAGTGTTGTTGATGTGCTCTTCTTTTTTCTTGCTGGAAAGATTATTGAGTACTTGGGTCATCTCAATACAGTCACCGTCAGTTTGATGGCTTATATTGGGGCATTTGTTTCGTATTCGTACGTCACTGAGCCGTGGTACGCCATTCCAATCGAGGTACTTCATTCCGGTGCTTACGCCTTGGTTTGGTCTTCCTCAGTGTCATATCTCAACAAAGCTGCTCCAGCAGGTTCAAGTGCCACTGTCCAAGGTATGCGTATTCTAACACTATTTCCCCCTTAATTTAACTCTATATATATAACGCTGACATAACGATAACATGGATAACGAACATATTTTGAGCCTTGTGCATGCATGCAGCTAGGTTTTCCGTGATAGGTTTTCCCCCGCATGGATACTGATAATGGCTGGAATCTGAGCCTGGGTTACTGCATGATGAAGCTATTATTAGTCAGAATTTGCGCGGACCATGTCATCCTGACTTGATAGTCGGTTTGTGCCGTACATGTACGAGCAAATAAATCTTGTCGAAGCCGAAATCAAAATAATTTTTTAGGGGGGTCCGGGGGACATGCCCCCCGGGAAATTTAGAATCGAGAGTCGCTGAAATACCATTTCCTGGCTTTTGGAGGAAGATTTTACAGACTCTAAAGGTTAAAAAACGTCATATAAAATACTCAAAACACGCAAACGTCACATAGATACTCAAAATGCATACACCCAGTGGGTTGAATACACCGGTTTACAGTTTATTTCCTGGCACAATTCATATTGCATCAGTTTTGTAATTACATGTCTGTTGTTTTATATCAAAAGGGGGGCTCCCCTGGCTTCCCCCCTGGCTACGTCCCAGCTGGTCGAGAAAACCTTGGTTGTGTGTATGCAACCCTAACGATGGGATACTAAGATACTGATATACCTTGGCGAATTGCCCTCTAACACACAGGTTTAACAGGACCCACAGACGCCCTCCTTCAGAATGCCCCCGGGCATCTAGTACTAAGACCCGACGCCCTTTCAAGATCAAATACTCCCTTCTTAAATAGTTTTCAGAATTGGGGTATAAAACATCGTAAAAGCCAGCTCATGCAGTGAAATAGTTTCGAAACAAACAAGGAAACTTTTTAAACATGAAAAGACTTAAAGCAGTAATTTAGGCGCACAATATTTGTGACAATATTGTAAATAATGTGCTTTTTGAAAAAGATCATGCATGCACAAGATAAATGCGTAAAAATCTTTCGTTCTCAAATGTATGTTTTAAAGCATTCAAAGTTTATAAAAAATGTTATAAAGCAACAATTTAATAATGTCAGGATAACATGAGAAGGATTGTTCGTATCGTTGCAAGACACTGAGTTGCATGAACCATTGTGGGGTGCTGTACAATATGGTCAAAATCGTGCGACGCAAATTGCGCCAATCGTTGCACGAAGTAGAATCGAGTTCCACTAGCCTCCTCCGCAGGCGCAGGCAACTCTGTGTCTTCTCAGCTCTTAGTTTTTCCGAGTCAGAAAGCTTCTGGGACTGTGCGAGCAATGTTTTCAATGTTTTGGCAGTCCGCATGCAACTCTGTGTCTTCTCAGTTCTTAGTTTTTCCGAGTCAGAGACAAGCAATGTTTTGGGACTGTGCGAGCAATGTTTTCAATGTTTTGGCTGAGCCAAATTAACAAGAGCATGGGGAGAGGGAAATTCAATGCGCGAGGGGAGGGGGGGATGAGGCGAAGCGAAAATTAAGAGAAGCGAGAGTTGCCTGCCAAAAATCGATAGGTTGGACGCGGCACTTCACCCTTGTGGACCTACCAATTCACCCGGGGTACGGTGGGATGAAGAGATGCCATTACGAAGCTAGCGGCAAATTCCCCTAGTCCTCCCTCCGTCCTTCCCAGAAAACTTGGTTTATTTAGCCCTACCTTGCCCCAAGTAAGTAAATATTAGCATGCGCGTGTGATATGCGCAGGGCACACTGACTATGTCGATATTTGGCAGGCAACTCTCCGCTCCCCTCTCTCTTCTCCAATCCCTTGCTGTCCCCTCTTCGTCGGCCAGTCCCTTCACAACTCCCAACAATCCCTATATTTCCCTGCAATCCCAGCCAAAACATTGCTTGTCTCTGACTCGGAAAAACTAAGAAGACACAGAGTTGCATGCAGACTGCCAAAACATTGAAAACATTGCTCGTACAGTCCCAGAAGCTTTCTGACTCGGAAAAACTAAGAGCTGAGAAGACACAGAGTTGCCTGCGGAGGAGGCTAGAGTTCCACTATGTGCAACGATTGTATCAACTTATCTCGCAACAATCTTGGTCATTGCGCACAGCATGTCACGCGCTGCAATGGTTCGTCCATCCAGTTGTATCGCAACAATTACGTCAACATTATCAGTTGTTTTTGTTGTACAAGCTGTCGTTCAGTAGTAAGGGGCCGTTTACATGAATCCGGATAGAGTTTCAATCCGGATTGAAAAGCGAAGTCAATCCGTGTTTACATGGGATTTGGGTTTCTGAATTGAAATCCGCCTGAAATCTGAAATCCGTAAATACTTGAAAACACGCATGCATTATTTGTTCTGGTCCTCTCTGTCACGTTTTTCATTCCGGAATGAAACTCGCACCGCTTTTACATGATTACGGAACGAAATTTCAATCCGGAATGAGAACCGGATGAGAACCTCTAACCATTGAGCCACTATGACTCATATAGCAAACCGACTTGTTAACGATATTTATACCTGCATGGAACGAGTCAGACCGTACAACTGAAACTTTAAATTTATTTTCCATGTTGTCTCTTTCAAAGGGATCCTTCAAGGTGTATATTGGGGACTCGGAACTGGTGGAGGTACAATCATTGGTGGCTTCGTGGTACACAACTTCGGATTTACTTCAACCTTTCGAACATTTGCTGTAACAACAAGCATCATACTCTTGGTGTTTCTCGCCACTCAATTGATGTCAAAATTCACCAATGTGCCAGAAGATGCAACAAGTGTTCTTTCTTTAGTCGATGAGGTGTCTGACGATGGAGAAACAGAGGAAGAAAAAATACCTGATTTGGAGAATGTAACCGGTGATGACCCAACCGGATTGACAGACAAAACGAATGTTTCCCCGGAAGATTAAACAATGTCGAAGAATGCAAGTCTGCGCAAGTATCGTTACCTAAGTTATATATCCTGAATTGTTTATTGTTAATATATATTAGTAAATTTAGGAATTGCATAGAAAGTTAGAAACATTTAATAAATAAGTTCAAGCAATTTTTAGCTTCGTTCGATTAGTTGGTTCCAGCGAATAATTATACCTACAGATCGACGTTCAGTTCAAAGTTTTAATATAATTTCATTAAAGGTGATCTAGAGTGCGATCTGCGCACGATCCGCCATCTTTGTTTTGAGGGTCCACAAACAAGTGGACCCTTTTTTTCCCGTTTTGTTTCAAGTGCAAGTAATAAAGAGGAAGTAAGAAAAGCTTACAAACTTATAAATAAGCTGGTATCACGCATATTTTTTTGCAAATAAAGATGTAAACATTATTTCCGTGCATGCGCAGAAATGGACTGTAAATCACCTTTAATATTTCATTTTTACATCGAACTTGGCTTCACCGTCTCACCCTCAAGCTACTGTGTTGAGCGTAATCCCCGAGCCCGGGCGAAGGGCCGAAGGCCCGGAGCCCGGTGAGGGTGCTAATCTCGACGTGCGTGGAGTCCACTTTACACGCAAGATAAAAAGCTGAAAGCAATTCTGAAACCTGTTTATATATCTATATATATGTTATCAAATCCACAACTTGCGCAGTTCGAATAGCAGGGTACTGGTAACTAACCTGTTAAATTATTCAAATTATTTAAATTTACGTCAGCAAATTATAATTTTATAAGTTCGGTTGGATTATGAAATAGTTTTTCAACGATCAAGACGAAAGAAATCTTTGCCAGAAAAAACGGTTTCAACTAAAATGTACATTAATATTACTATGGAAAAAGACCAAAGAAAGAAGGCTAAGAAAAGATGTGGCAGCGAGAAAAAGACAACAATAAATACGACTTAAAACCACTGAAAAAAAGCCTAAAAATTAATACGATAAAGACCGAAAACGTTGCCGACCGAAATGTAACTGAAAGAAGGATGTGTCCTGAAACTGTTCAAAGCCGGTAAACAATTTTGCTTTGGTGTATTCTACATAACTCGAGAGGGAACGATTAAGAAATTTTGAAACAAACGGCTTTTTAGATCATGAAGAGAACTGAATACGAATGATACTTTGTCATATTTATGTGTCAACAACGAGAAACGTAAGAAACCGCGAACAAGAAAAACAATCCGAAAAGACTAGACTGAATTGGAAGTGTTTGTGATAAAAAAGCAGGAGTTTAACGGTAGGAGATTCGCATTTACCAGTTTAGCTGAGTTAAAACGGAAGAAATCTTGAAAATGAAAATTGATATAAATAATATTGTCTAGAGTTGTCAGTTGAACGCTAGGACGTTGACATTGTGTCTTTTCTTGGCCACTGTTTATATCTATTTTTGAATGAAAATTTGTCATTTGGTTCATCTCATTGTGTTTTGTTTTTTTAATATTGACTTTGCATGTTCTTTCGATGTAATTTTCTGGGATGTTTTCTGATCTGTGTGTCATTAATACAACAAAAAACAGAAATTAGGGGGGGGGGGGGGGGGGAGTGGGATTAAAAATGTATATAAAGTGGGCGAGGGGTTGTTGCGTTCATGTATTTCTAGTTCACGGAAAAAAGTTTCCCATTATTTTTATGCGCATGTGCCAGTCCGCCATTTTGAAAGTAAGTGCACCCGGGAAATCATCCCCCTCGTCCTTACGACCCTCGGGCTCCTGTAGTCAATTACTCTTGGCCTTCTTGTGACCTTGTAATTAACTTTATATTGTTATCTATATATATAAATAATATTTAGTTAAGTAAATAAGTAATTTACTTTAGAAAACGATACTTTGGAGATAAAATTCTTTGACCACGAGGTTATTAAAACTTCAGTACGCGGATACTACGGGTAAAAGTCCGTGGCAAAAAAGTCCTGTACTCACGAAGCGGGTTTTACATTTCTCGATTAATGCCGACACATTTGTTTATGGAAGAAGATGGCTAAAATTTACGGAAGTACGCATTGTTGAAATACATCGGGTACGTATGTTGTTAGAAATTTTATAAGCTTTCATTCGGTATATAGTTCAAATCATAGTGTTACCTGTAACTTTTTAAAATGTTCAAAATGTTCTGACCATTGACCATAAAAGTTTTATTATAAAATAACATTTTGAAAACGCAAGCGGTGATTGGTTAAAAGCCGTGTTTCTATAACTCTATGGAGAACATGGATAGATTACGCCATCCAATACGCCATCATTCTAATTAAAATTTGTACATAAACACCATTATACGCCATCCACTACGCCATCAAACGCAATCCAATACGCCATCCGTGGTAGGTAATGAGAATTTACGCTTTTTATTTGGATTAATTTTAACGTTTAATCTATTTTGACGGGTTATTTTATAAAGGAAATAGAAAACATTTTTCCCGTGTTCCTATAGAGTTATAGAAACACTTGTGGAAGTTTGGAAGAACTTGAAATAGCGTGGAAACACTCGCCCTGTGGGCTCGTGTTCCCACTACAATTTCTCGTTCTCCAAAACTTCCACTCGTGTTTCTATAACTCTATAGAAACACGGAAAATGTTTTCTATTTCTTAAATATTTTTTCATATATTCAAAAGGTATGATCACTAATTTGCACCAAAAACATTTTCAACTTCAAAGAAATTCACCCATATCAGACGGTCCACATCAAAATAATGGTTTTTTTTCACATTTTAAAATACTTCCCAGCAAGAAAATTAAAAGTTCTGACATGAATAGCACTTGACAGTACCCTTTGTTTAATATCTTGTTCAGGGCTGTGCGTTTAGTATTTAAATACAAACGTGGTCGGTTGCTAAGGCTTTTTCTCCCTAAAGCGCGGGCTACGATTTCCAGCGGTTTCTCAGTGGGAAAGGTTTTAACGTGAAGCAAAATGGCGGATTTCAAGATTCAAAAGTAACATTCATTGCATTGATGAAGGAGTCTGAGCTGTACAACACTAGATAACTACACCCCGATATGTTGAACAATGAAGTATCGAAAAGATTTGTTAGTTCAAATGAAGTTTGGTGTTGCAAAATGTTTGGAAACATTTCAGACCCGCCGTTGAACGGTATCATATAATCATATAAACGAAGAAATATCAACGATTTATGTTCAGCGTTTTAATATACGAATTGTTCTCGCCATTAAAACACAAATTCCAAAGTCGAATTTTTACTTCAAATCCATATTATTATTTCTCTTTTAAATTTGCTTCTATTATAAAAATTAATGCAAGCTACCAACTCAATATATGTAGCAGAAGTTGAACAACAATTAACCAATCTGGTCTAGACAGATAAATATGAGTTGAACAATGCTTAAGCAGTCTAGCCAGGGCAAATAAATTAATAGAAGTTGAACAAGTACAACTAACCAGTCTAGCCTGGGCAGATAAATATGAGTTGAACAACATTGAACTAACTGATCTAGCCTGGGAGATAAATATGAGTTGAACAACAACTAACTGGTCTAGTTCAGGTAGATAAATATGAGTTGAACAACAACTAACTGGTCTAGCCTGGGCAGATAAATATGAGTTGAACAACAACTAACCGGTCTTGCCTGGGCAGATAAATATGAGTTGAACAACAACTAACCGGTCTAGCCTGGGCAGATAAATATGAGTGGAACAACAACTAACTGGTCTACCCTGGGCAGATAAATATGAGTTGAACAACAACTAACCAGTCTAGCCTGGGCAGATAAATATGAGTTGAACAACAACTAACTGATCTAGCCTGGGCAGACAAATATGAGTTGAACAACATTGAGCTTAACTGATCTAGCCTGGGCAGATAAATATGAGTTGAACAACAACTAACTGGTCTTGCCTGGGCAGATAAATATGAGTTGGACAACACTGAACTAACTGATCTAGCCTGGGCAGATAAATATGAGTTGAACAACAACTAACCAGTCTAGCCTGGGCAGATAAATATGAGTTGAACAACAACTAACTGATCTAGCCTGGGCAGACAAATATGAGTTGAACAACATTGAGCTTAACTGATCTAGCCTGGGCAGATAAATATGAGTTGAACAACAACTAACTGGTCTTGCCTGGGCAGATAAATATGAGTTGGACAACACTGAACTAACTGATCTAGCCTGGGCAGATAAATATGAGTTGGACAACAACTAACCGGTCTAGCCTGGGCAGATAAATGAGTTGGACAACAACTAACCGGTCTAGCCTGGGCAGATAAATGAGTTGGACAACAACTAACCGGTCTAGCCTGGGCAGATAAATATGAGTTGGACAACAACTAACCGGTCTAGCCTGGGCAGATAAATATGAGTTGGACAACTAACCGGTCTTGCCTGGGCAGATAAATATGAGTTCAACAACAAGAAACTGGTCTAGCCTGGGAGATAAATATGAGTTGAATAACAATTAAACAATTAAATAAATTAGATGCTTGTCCACTTCTTCTTTTTCAGACAGTGAACTCTGTTAAGAAAGAACACAACATTGCAAGCTAGTGACTTTTTTTAATCATTTAATATTTTTTGCCCATATAAAGTTATTTCTCTACTATTATGTTTCTATACTAGAAACCTTAACAGGCTTTTTATTAAGACCCCTGGCTGAAATATTCTAGTTAATATTATATTTACAAAAAATTAGTTGAAAAATTATATAAATCCTAGGGAGCTCACCTCAGAACAGAATGCTCTATAGCTCTTCAGTCTGATATCCAGTTTTATGTTGTTAATATTGTTTTGGATGGTCTATTGACATATTGCACCATGAGTAAATGGAAACTACATTATACAGCCATACAGTTCAAACAAAAATACAAAATACATTAGTAGTTACTTGCAGTTGCTGTGTTATGTTTTTATAATTCACTTAGTTCAAGTGTCGATGTAGTATTTAAAATATATTTGAATTTATTAACGATAATTTTAACTTACAAGTTTGAAGTTTCCTCGTTTGTTGAGCAACACAAAACAACGCTCAACATCTTGTTCAACCATAACAGAAGAGCCAGTCACGATGCTTGGCAACTAAAAACTATCTAACATGAAGTACATATCCAACACTCCCCCCGTTGATCAGCTATCCCTGATCAACCAACAGTTAACTTACAACTGTCCGTTCATAATTAGCTCTCTCCGTTTTCGACTAGCTTCTACAGCTGCTGCTCGTTTACATCTCGTAGACTTAAGTTCGTTCTCAACCTGAGGTGCGTCTGTTTCCTGCTCCGTATCGTCCTCCTGGTTTCGTGCTTGAATGTGCACACCGCCAATCTCCAACGGATACAATTTCTGTAATGGGCGTCGGAGTGTAGTTGGTCGCTTACCAGTTTCAGCCACTCTTACCTTTGCTCCACGAACTTGGCTGTCCTTTCCTTGGATTAAACACTCTATTCTTCCAACTCGCCAAAGTCCTCGAGAACGTCCTTCATCATGAACGATTACGATATCCCCAATCTTTACCGGTTCTTGGTTTGTTGTTTCAGAGTTTCTGTCTCGATGAGACTCTCTTAACTCTAGCAGGTATTCAGTCCTCCACCTTCTCCAAAAATGATTCAACAGAACAGCCAAATGTCTTTGGCGTTTTGCGATGGCGTTTGACGATGGTTCCCAATCTCCATCTTCTCTTTCTCTATCATCTGGTTCTGGCAATGACAGTAATCTTCGACCATATAGCAAATGGGATGGAGTGACTGGTTCTTCCAAGTCTTCCGATGAGGAGTATGTCAGTGGTCTCGAATTTAGGACAGATTCAACTTCGACAAGTTCCGTCAGGAGCTCTTCATAGGAAAGCCGCGCGTTCCCCAGTGTCTTTCGCAAACATCTCTTGACTGATTTGACCATTCTTTCGTAGAATCCGCCCCACCATGGTGCCTTTTCAAGTATAAATGACCACTTGATTCTCGATGACGTAAAATGATTTTTCACCCTTGGGCAGTCAAAGAGGGAAGACAATTTCCGTGACGCTGACTTAAAGGTCTTCGCGTTGTCCGATATTACTAGCGACGGCACTCCTCTTCTCGAACAGAATCTGCGAAAGTTTCTCAAAAATGCTTCAGCTGACATATCAGGTACGAGGTCGAGATGCATTGCTCGGGTAACACAGCATGTGTAAAGTGAGATCCACACCTTGCGTTCAGGGTTCCGGACATAGAGTGGTCCAGCGAAGTCTAGACCAGTACTTGCAAACGGAAATTCTTCCTTTACACGACATTCTGGCAGCGGAGGTGGTGGAGGAGCCTGGTAAGGTTTCCCTTCATATCTCTTGCATGTAGGGCACTTGGAGATGAAATCCTTTATGAACTGCCGTCCTCTCACTATCCAAAACCGAGATCGTAGTTCTGTTAATGTTCCTTTCACGCCGCTGTGCTTGACTCTTTCGTGACAGTGTCTTACAATAAGAAGTGTAAGATGTTGTCTTGGATCCAATAACACGGGATGTTTCGCCGATGCTGGAATGCTTGCATTTTCCAATCTTCCTCCGCATCTTATTATCCCATTCTCGTCGGTGAATGTTCCAAATTGCCGTTTCCACTCGTTGTACTTAGAATAACCTGGAAGCAAGGCTTGCATTTCCCTTAACCACAATGTTTCGGCTTCTTCTATTTCTTCAGTTAATTGAGGAACGTTCAACTGCTTACGGCTTTGATTATTTCCAATTTCTGTGTTGGATTTCATCCTTTGCACAAATCTCAAGACATATGCAGTCACTCGCAAAAGTCGGTGGTAGCTCGAGAAGTTCTTTGCGATGATTACTTTCTTTAGATTTTGTTCCGTTCCTTCGGTACACAATGTAGTCAGTGAGTTACATTGCATCTTCTTGGCCTTCATCTCTGTAAGACACTCTTCAGGGGCCGAATCAGACTCTTCTAGGCATTCATTGTCGGGTTGTGCGTCCTCCGTCAACCACGAGGGTCCTCTGTGCCATAGTTTACATCTTCCGAACTCTGCGGCTTTGACACTTCTTGTAGGGATGTCAGCAGGATTGTGTTCACCTGGACAGTGGCGCCACGACGTCAAAGGGACAAGACTTCGGATTTCATTGGCTCGCAACTGGACAAACTGCTTCCATTCTTTAGTTTCTCCCCTTATCCAGTAGAGGGTGGCCAGTGAATCTGTCCAGCACACCACATTTTCATCCAGTTTCAGTACGGGTTCTAGTGCCCCATGCACAGTTTTCATCAGCCGTGCTAGAATAACAGCAGACAGGAGCTCCAATCTTGGAATAGTTTGCTTCTGAATCGGTGCCACTCTTGTCTTCGCAGTGACAAATACTGTGTATCTTCGTGTCGTGGTTGTGACAACGAGGTATATCACGGCTGCATAAGCTGCAATAGAAGCATCACAAAATCCATGAAGTTGGCGGGATACAATTTTCTCTTCAGCGCATCCAAAGTAGCATCTAGGCAGGGTTATCGGTTTCGCCTTCTCCAAGTCATCAATGAGTTTCAACCATTTTTTCCGCAGTTCCCCTGTTAAGGGTGTGTCCCAGTCCATCCTGTTGTCGCATAGTGACTGAAACAGCAATTTCATCTGGATGATGATGGGCGAGATGTATCCAAGCGGATCGTAGAACTTGGAAGCTACGCTTATTATGTTCCTCTTTGTTGGTTCACAATTCTTCGCCGCTTGAACAATTGGTTCCAAATCAAACACAAAGCAGTCCTCTGCATAGTTCCATTTTACTCCCAGTATTTTCTGCTCTTGCTTGGTTGTTGGTTCGAGTACATTTCCAGTTGTGTTCTTGGTGTAAGACTCGTCAAGTTCCATCTTCTCTGACTGGCTAGGTGCTGTCTTATCTTCTCGGCTGGACTCGTCGTGTGTCAGACAAGTTGCTTGTGGACCATTAAGATTCGTGGTTAGAAGGGTTTCGTTCTCCTGTATCCTTGCCATCAGTGAAGATGAGTTCGAGCAAAACTTTCTCAGGTTAAATCCCCCTCCTGCTAGTCGCAGTTTGGCCTTTTTGTAAAATAGAAATGCTGCATCTTCATTATCTCCTCCTGCGTTCAGGTCATCGACATAAATCGCTTGCAAGAACTGTTCCACGAATTCTGGATCGTTGATTCGATGTTGTTCCATGTGATTCTTGATCGTTGCATTCAGAAGGAAAGGGCTCGAAGAAACTCCAAACACCACTCTTGTGAACCGCAGTGTTATGATCTTAGGTTTAGGATGGTGGATGTCGTCTACCCATAGGAAACGAAGAACGTCTCGATCTTGATCTTGAATTGACAGCATGAGAAAGGCTTTCTCAATATCCCCAACGAGGGCAACTCTGTGACACCGGAACCGTAGAAGGATATCAAGAATGTTCTGTGCCAACGCAGGACCTGTGTAGAGGCAATCGTTCAGTGATGGCCCATTCTCCTTCGCAGATGCATCGTATACTATTCGCATCTTTGTTGTGGACTTGTCTCTTCGGATTACTGCATGGTGCGGAAGATAGTGCACCTTTCCAACTTCTCCAGTGCATGAGTCATCCACTACTTCCACAACTCCATTTCTCAGCTGATCTTGTATGACATTGTCATATTCTTGGAGTATTTGGGGGTCCTTTCTCAAACGTGTTAATAACGACTTCAGTCTTCTTTCACTGAGGCGATGGTTGTCTGGAAGGATGGGATGGGTTTCTCGCCAAGGTAATTCCACTTCATACCTGTTATTCTTGAGATTTATTGACTGTGTGAATCTTTCGTACACGGATTCGTCACTTGGGTGTATTCCCAACGATTCTAGTTCCCAGAATCTTCTTAATTCTTGTGTTAAGTTCTGATGTTCAGAACTCACCAGCTGCGTTGCACATTTCAGGACGTGTGTGTTCACCAAGTTGACAGAGCTCTTGCTTGGAGTGTTATTTACTGGGCCAGATAAAACCCAGCCTACCTTCGTATACATTGCGTTTGGGCCAGAATCTCCACGCCTCACTGCTCCAGTTACAAGGTTCCAAAACTGGTCAGATCCTACAAGAAGATCCACTTCTAATTCTTCATCACTAGTATTAACGTCAGCAAGATGAAGTCCGTCGAGATGATGATATTGTTCCTGTGCTGCTTGTGTCGATTGTTGTGTCAGGGGTTGGCATATTGTGGGTACAACAAAGGCAGTCAGTGAAAGGTCTGGATAGGCACTCTCTGTTTCAATGGTTAAGTTCACAATGTCACAGGTTTTTGGTTGTTCATCTTCTCCTCCGAATGTCTTAATCAAGAGGGTTTCCGTTCCTTCTGGGTTTAGATTTAATCTATCTTTCAACTTGGTTGTCACATAAGAGCGTTGGCTGCCACTATCTAATATCAACCGAATCTTTACCTTTTCTTCTGGTATCCCTTGCTTGTATATGTTGGCCTTAGCAGTCTGTAACAGAATTGATGTTCTTGTGTCAATATACGTAGTGTGACTAACTATGGCTGGTTGTTCTTGTTGATTTCTATCTTGTGCCAGTCCTTCAGGCTCTCTTGGTAAATCTTTACTATCACTTCTGGTCGATTGAACGCTGAGCTTCTCATTCTCCTTTGGTGCTTGAGGTGGGAGTCTAGGTGAATGTCGAGGTGGGTTTTGTGGTGGTTGATGGCTTGCACACAAGCTTGCATGGTGTCGTTTCCCACATTTGAAGCATTTGTTGTTTGACTGACAATCTCTGCTGATATGGTTCTTCCTTAAGCAAATAAAGCACCGCCCACTTCGTTTCAGGATATCTCTTCTTGCAGTGATGTTGGTTACAGTTTTGCAGTTTGCAGATAGGTGTTTCTCTTGGCAGTAAGTGCATGTTGTGTCTTGGTAACTAGATAGAAGAGATGATGCTGATGGAGGAATTCTATTTCTTTGGTGATTGGGTTGTTTTGGTGCATGTAGACCTTGTAAATTTGCTCTTTCCCTGGCTTCCAATTCCTGTCGAAAAAGTGTTAAAAGGGCATCCAAGGACCATTCCCCCTTTTCCATCTTTTTTGTTGCAGTAATACGTAGCCCTGGTGGCAGCTTTTGCATCAGTATTGAAATCATGAGATTCCCATATGATTCTGTTGCAACTCCCAAAGACTTCAACCCCCTCACGTGTGACTCCACCTTGTCGTAAAGTCGCCTGACATTATGCAAGTCGTGGAGGCTCGTCACTGCTGGCAATTGAAGAAGGCTTTCCATATGAGTGTTGATAATGTGTTGCTTGTTTCCAAATCTGCGCTCCAACACTTCAATGGCTTCCTCGTAGTTTGCTGATGTGAGTTTCAGCCCCGATATTGCTTCAGCTGCTGATGATTCAAGCAAGGAATTTAAATAGTTGAATTTATCAATACTATTTAAATCAGGGTTGTTGTGTATAGCTGATGAATAGCTATCCCAGAATGGTGTCCACTCTTTGATATCTCCCTTGAACTTTTTTAAACTCAATTTTGGCAACTTTACCTTTGCAACTGCTTGGCTCGCAATGCTTGAGTTTAGGTTATGCCCTGTCTCTAGCCGTTCCTCTGGGTCTGGTAATACATTTGCAGAGTTCACTGCAGAATCAATCCGAACTACAGTGGCATGTATATGTTCTCTCAGTAGGTCACAGTCTTCTATTTCTTTCTCAATATCTGTCTCTTCTATATTACCCAGTATGTCATCGTCTAACGCTTGTAAAATGTTTAATTTCTCCTTTAAGGTAATTTTCTGTTGCATTAGCTTCTCAGTAAGTGACTTGTCCGATGGGTTAAAATCGTCGAGAATGGCGTGTGATGCATTGATTGTTCTCTTCGTTGAAGATCTGTGTCCAGCTCGAATCTTTCGTTTCTTTGTCACTTCGCTAGTCATTTCGTTGGCGTCAGTTGCCAAATACGATAAATTTGTCGTTAATTCCCTTGTAAATCAAGTAGATTTCTCTCAAAGGCTCGTAGTCGTAGATTTCTCTCAAAGGCTCGTAGATTTCTCTCAAAGGCTCGTATAGATTTCCCTCAAAGGCTCGTAGATTTCTCTCAAAGGCTCATAAATTCCTCTCAAAGGCTCGTAAATTTCTCTCAAAGGCTCGTAGATTTCTCTCAAAGACTCGTAGATTTCTCTCAAAGGCTCATACAGATTTCTCTCAAAGGCTCGTAGATTTTTCTCAAAGGCTCGTAGATTCTCTCAAAGGCTCGTAGATTTCTCTCAAAGGCTCCGGTATACTCGTAGATTTAGGCTCCTCTTCTGTTTCTTTTCGCTCGATAGTCAATCCAATTCAATCCGGCTCAAAAGGACCATGTTATGTTTTTATAATTCACTTAGTTCAAGTGTCGATGTAGTATTTAAAATATATTTGAATTTATTAACGATAATTTTAACTTACAAGTTTGAAGTTTCCTCGTTTGTTGAGCAACACAAAACAACGCTCAACATCTTGTTCAACCATAACAGAAGAGCCAGTCACGATGCTTGGCAACTAAAAACTATCTAACATGAAGTACATATCCAACATGCTGCTCTCTCTTCAGTATGCTTGGCAAATGAGTCTAAATCACATAATCTTTGAACAAGATAGCATTTTCGGCGACAGACAGTTGGTGTTCTCGAGTCTCAATATCATCAGCTCTCCTTGCCAGCCGTCCTTGCTCAACCTTCAGCGCAGTTCACATTTCTTTGAAATTAATTCACTTTCAACAAGTTCTACTTGGCTTTCTCGGGCTTCAAGTTCAGCAGTACATAAGGCTTGTTGCTCTTCGATCAAGTGCCTATCCCTGAGAGCTAAATTTGGCGATTTCTCCCCAAATTGGTGATGTTTCCTTTCCGAATTACATCTTCCAAGATGTGAGCGATTTCTGCTACATTTTTTTGCTTTTAGAACATAGCGGTGGCGAACTAAATTGGAAAACGAGAGGATGCAAGGAGACGAGGAAGAAGCCAATCATTAATTCAAAATGGCCGTCAATGGCGCATGTAAATGCAAATGAAATGGCTTTAAAACGCACACATTTGTTACCTTTGGTCGAAGTTACTAGCCAGCTTCACGCATGTAAAATATATTTATCCTTGATTTGATTTGTTCAGATTTACCTATGAATAGGTTTTAAGCAGTAAAATTAATTCAGATTGAAGAAAATGTACAAAATTTCGACTATTTTTGTCAATTGCGCAAAAAGCATGAGCTACTGTGGGGGGATGAACAAGTCAAAATGTTTTAATAACAATGCTACTACAGTAGTAATACCCCCCCATATAGCGCCCAAAGGGATGCCGCCTCATTAAATATTCAACTTATTATTTATTCATTCTCCTGTGGGACCTCCTAACCCTAATCTCATTATGCATACGTCATTATTTCTCATGCTCCTTTGGGACATAGTAACCCTAACTTTCCCCCCTAAACCCTGGCTGTTACTTAACCCCCCTGGTATTCACTACGTCATATATTCAACTTATTATTTATTCATTCTCCTGTGGGACCTCCTAACCCTAATCTCATTATGCATACGTCATTATTTCTCATGCTCCTATGGGACATAGTAACCCTAACTTTCCCCCCTAAACCCTTGCTGTTACTTAACACCCCTGGTATTCACTACGTCATATATTCAACTTATTATTTATTCATTCTCAGACTCCTTTGGGACGCAGTAACCCTAACTTTCCCCCCTAACCCTAGATGTTACTTTAACCCCCCGTCATTCCCGATTGGTCTCCGACTGATTTCCGAAGTTACGTAAAAGGCACTGGACTTATCTCTTTATAACTAATAGAAACCAACTTTCATTTAAACCCTTAACCCTACTTATAGCCAACACTTGTGGGACACGTAGACGTACAGAGCATGCGTACAATAAACTTTAACAAAATAGACGTTCTTTACAAGGAACTAAAGAGAAATTGATAGAGGCACTTTATATTTTTTATCTGAAACCTTGTCTCGATGAGTATAGAGAGTTTTGAGCAGCCTAAAGGTCTGAATTGGCAGAGCTCGTATAGACTCAGATTAATAGCATACATGAATATTATAGCAGTTTGGAACTTAAACGGCCAAACAGTTCTTTACCCATTTACTTGGACATATGTGCCGAATTGTCGCTTATTTGGCTTTAGTTTATAAAGTAAACGATGCCTTGAATGAAGAAACCGTTCGGCAAGATGTTCGAAAGACATTGAAACACTTTGTTCAGATAAACGGCTGACTCGGCTATTTTATTAACGTCGTCAAGCATCTTGTTAATGTTGCTACGGCTGATATTTGCATATTTATCCTGAGTGCACGTGCAGGAGACAAAAGAAAAACTCATTAGGGGCAATTAAGAGGATTAAGCGCTTAGGCAGGTCTAGGCGAGAAAGTCATTAGCGTGTACTTTTGCATAAGACAGAATTCACAACAATCGGTTTAAAATATTTATTTACACAAAAAACTCTTGATTATTTAGTGATCTATCGGTAACACTAGCATATGGGCATACAGTACATCTTATAATCCGAAGGCATGGATCATGAGTCTTGAATTCTGTACCACAAACATTACATATCAGATTTCGAATAACGCATTTGTTAAAATATTTCCACAAACACTTAGGACACTCAATTACATGTGTAAAGTTAACAGGATTCTGACAACGTTCGCAATCAACAGGTTCGTCAATTATAGAATTTTCTGATTCTATTTCGGTGTAATCTTTATCGTGTTCGGAATCTTCTTCGGAGGAAGTTTCTTCGTTTTCGCTCTCTGATTCTGTTTCTTCTTCTGCCTGTGCCAACATTGTCAGCACTCGAACATTTTCGATAAGGTTTTTGTCAATGTTAATGTCGGCGAGTCCTTTTACAAATACATTTAGACCAGCTGGTTCGGGAATTCCTGAGAAGTAAGGTGATACGCAGTATTCTACCAATTCGGCTATTTTTGTGTTTGGTATAGTTCTTCCTTGATACACAATTTCTCCTTTGGGATTCCATGTTAAGTTGACATAGGACGCGAGTAAACTATTCAGCAAAGAAGACGCTGTCGCTTCATCCACTCCGTAGTCAAAGTGTGACAGTATTTCTTTAACACGAAAATCATTATGTAATCTTTCTCCCATCGTGTTCAGGGTTCGAATGAGGGTCTTTACAAAATATCGTTCTTTTATATTAGTTCTGCTAGTCCTTCTAAAACAGGACCAAGTAAGACATCAAGAAATCCTGCACCTTTTTGAATCAATATCTCCTTTTTTCTCATAAAACTACTTCGGGGACTAGCCAAAGTTGATATGTCGTCGCTGTAAGGCTTAACGTCTTCAAGCAAAGCAGAGGATCTAAACCCCCAAACACCCCTGGGGTACCCCAATCACCCCATGGGTAACCCCCAATCACCCCCGGGGTACCCCCAAACGCCCCATGGGTAACCCCAATCACCCCCGGGTTAACCCCAAACACCCCTGGGGTAACCCCAAACACCCCTGGGGTACCCCAATCACCCCATGGGTAACCCCCAAACACCCCATGGGTAACCCCCAAACACCCCTGGGGTACCCCAATTACCCCATGGGTAACCCCCAAACACCCCTGGGGTACCCCCAAACACCCCTGGGGTACCCCCAAACACCCCTGGGGTACCCCCAAACACCCCTGGGGTACCCCCAAACACCCCTGGGGTACCCCAATCACCCCATGGGTAACCCCCAATCACCCCCGGGGTACCCCCAAACGCCCCATGGGTAACCCCAAACACCCCCGGGGTACCCCCAAACGCCCCAGGGGTACCCCAATCACCCCTCGGGTAACCCCAATCACCCCCGGGGTAGCCTCAAACGCCCCTGGGGTACCCCAATCACCCCTGGGGTACCCCAATCACCCCTGGGGTACCCCAATCCCCTCCTCTTTCTCCTCCTCCTCCTCCTCTTTCTCCTCCTCCTCCTCCTCCTCCTCTTTCTCCTCCTCCTCCTCCTCCTCCTCCTCTTTCTCTTCCTCCTCCTCTTTCTCCTCCTCCTCTTCCTCCTCCTCTTTCTCCTCCTCCTCCTCCTCCTCTTTCTCCTCCTCCTCCTCCTCTTCCTCCTCCTCCTCCACCTCCTCCTCCTCCTCCTCCTCCTCCTCCTCCTCCTCCTCCTTCTCCTCCTCTTTCTCCTCCTCCTCCTCCTCCTCCTCCTTTTTCTCCTCCTCCTCCTCCTCCTCTTTCTCCTCCTCCTCATCCTCCTCCTCCTCTTTCTTCTCTTTCTCCTCCTCCTCTTTCTCCTCCTCCTCCTCCTCCTCTTTCTCCTCCTCCTCATCCTCCTCCTCCTCTTTCTCCTCTTTCTCCTCCTCCTCCTCCTCTTAAAATGTGTATTTAGACACTGACTGTCAAAGGAAGGAAAAAGGGGGTTTAACGAATACGAAAATGTATACATTTTCGTATTCGTTAAACCCCCTTTTTCCTTCCTTTGACAGTCAGTGTCTAAATACACATTTTAAGAGGAGGAGGAGGAGGAGAAAGAGGAGAAGAAGAGGAGGAGGAGGAGAGGAGGAGGAGAAAGAGGAGGAGGAGGAGGAGGAGAAAGAGGAGGAGGAGAAGAGAAGAGAGGAGGAGGAGGAGAGGAGGAGGAGAAAGAGGAGGAGGAGGAGGAGGAGAAAAGGAGGAGGAGGAGGAGGAGGAGGAGGAGGAGGAGAAGAGGAGGAGGAGGAGGAGGAGGAGGAGGAGGAGGGGAGGAGGAGGAGGAAGAGGAGGAGGAGGAGGAGAAGAGGAGGAGGAGGAGGAGGAGAAAGAGGAGGAGGAAGAGGAGGAGGAGAAAGAGGAGGAGGAAGAGAAGAGGAGGAGGAGGAGGAGGAGGAGGAGAAGAGGAGGAGGAGGAGGAGGAGGAGAAAGAGGAGGAGGAGGAGGAAAAGAGGAGGGGATTGGGGTACCCCAGGGGTGATTGGGGTACCCCAGGGGTGATTGGGGTACCCCAGGGGCGTTTGAGGCTACCCCGGGGGTGATTGGGGTTACCCGAGGGGTGATTGGGGTACCCCAGGGGCGTTTGGGGGTACCCCGGGGTGATTGGGGTTACCCATGGGGCGTTTGGGGTACCCCGGGGTGATTGGGGGTTACCCATGGGGTGATTGGGGTACCCCAGGGGTGTTTGGGGTACCCCAGGGGTGTTTGGGGTACCCCAGGGGTGTTTGGGGGTACCCCAGGGGTGTTTGGGGGTACCCCAGGGGTGTTTGGGGGTTACCCATGGGGTAATTGGGGTACCCCAGGGGTGTTTGGGGGTTACCCATGGGGTGTTTGGGGGTTACCCATGGGGTGATTGGGGTACCCCAGGGGTGTTTGGGGTTACCCCAGGGGTGTTTGGGGTTAACCCGGGGGTGATTGGGGTTACCCATGGGGCGTTTGGGGGTACCCCGGGGTGATTGGGGGTTACCCATGGGGTGATTGGGGTACCCCAGGGGTGTTTGGGGGTTGAGATCCTCTGCTTTGCTTGAAGACGTTAAGCCTTACAGCGACGACATATCAACTTTGGCTAGTCCCCGAAGTAGTTTTATGAGAAAAAAGGAGATATTGATTCAAAAAGGTGCAGGATTTCTTGATGTCTTACTTGGTCCTGTTTTAGAAGGACTAGCAGAACTAATATAAAAGAACGATATTTTGTAAAGACCCTCATTCGAACCCTGAACACGATGGGAGAAAGATTACATAATGATTTTCGTGTTAAAGAAATACTGTCACACTTTGACTACGGAGTGGATGAAGCGACAGCGTCTTCTTTGCTGAATAGTTTACTCGCGTCCTATGTCAACTTAACATGGAATCCCAAAGGAGAAATTGTGTATCAAGGAAGAACTATACCAAACACAAAAATAGCCGAATTGGTAGAATACTGCGTATCACCTTACTTCTCAGGAATTCCCGAACCAGCTGGTCTAAATGTATTTGTAAAAGGACTCGCCGACATTAACATTGACAAAAACCTTATCGAAAATGTTCGAGTGCTGACAATGTTGGCACAGGCAGAAGAAGAAACAGAATCAGAGAGCGAAAACGAAGAAACTTCCTCCGAAGAAGATTCCGAACACGATAAAGATTACACCGAAATAGAATCAGAAAATTCTATAATTGACGAACCTGTTGATTGCGAACGTTGTCAGAATCCTGTTAACTTTACACATGTAATTGAGTGTCCTAAGTGTTTGTGGAAATATTTTAACAAATGCGTTATTCGAAATCTGATATGTAATGTTTGTGGTACAGAATTCAAGACTCATGATCCATGCCTTCGGATTATAAGATGTACTGTATGCCCATATGCTAGTGTTACCGATAGATCACTAAATAATCAAAAGTTTTTTGTGTAAATAAATATTTTAAACCGATTGTTGTGAATTCTGTCTTATGCAAAAGTACACGCTAATGACTTTCTCGCCTAGACCTGCCTAAGCGCTTAATCCTCTTAATTGCCCCTAATGAGTTTTTCTTTTGTCTCCTGCACGTGCACTCAGGATAAATATGCAAATATCAGCCGTAGCAACATTAACAAGATGCTTGACGACGTTAATAAAATAGCCGAGTCAGCCGTTTATCTGAACAAAGTGTTTCAATGTCTTTCGAACATCTTGCCGAACGGTTTCTTCATTCAAGGCATCGTTTACTTTATAAACTAAAGCCAAATAAGCGACAATTCGGCACATATGTCCAAGTAAATGGGTAAAGAACTGTTTGGCCGTTTAAGTTCCAAACTGCTATAATATTCATGTATGCTATTAATCTGAGTCTATACGAGCTCTGCCAATTCAGACCTTTAGGCTGCTCAAAACTCTCTATACTCATCGAGACAAGGTTTCAGATAAAAAATATAAAGTGCCTCTATCAATTTCTCTTTAGTTCCTTGTAAAGAACGTCTATTTTGTTAAAGTTTATTGTACGCATGCTCTGTACGTCTACGTGTCCCACAAGTGTTGGCTATAAGTAGGGTTAAGGGTTTAAATGAAAGTTGGTTTCTATTAGTTATAAAGAGATAAGTCCAGTGCCTTTTACGTAACTTCGGAAATCAGTCGGAGACCAATCGGGAATGACGGGGGGTTAAAGTAACATCTAGGGTTAGGGGGGAAAGTTAGGGTTACTGCGTCCCAAAGGAGTCTGAGAATGAATAAATAATAAGTTGAATATATGACGTAGTGAATACCAGGGGTGTTAAGTAACAGCAAGGGTTTAGGGGGGAAAGTTAGGGTTACTATGTCCCATAGGAGCATGAGAAATAATGACGTATGCATAATGAGATTAGGGTTAGGAGGTTCCACAGGAGAATGAATAAATAATAAGTTGAATATATGACGTAGTGAATACCAGGGGGTTAAGTAACAGCCAGGGTTTAGGGGGGAAAGTTAGGGTTACTATGTCCCAAAGGAGCATGAGAAATAATGACGTATGCATAATGAGATTAGGGTTAGGAGGTCCCACAGGAGAATGAATAAATAATAAGTTGAATATTTAATGAGGCGGCATCCCTTTGGGCGCTATATGGGGGGGTATTACTACTTACTACTAAGGGGACCCCTAGACAGAGTACCTTTTAACGACATAACCCGCATTTTAACGATACAAGGCCAAAAGGTTGATCTACTTATCTAGTATTTGTACAGCATAAACGCACCAAACCTCCAAGATAACAATTGCGGCACATTCTAATCTTAATTTTACATAGTATACATATCTAATATGAAAGATTAGGTCAAGATATTGCCTATAATACTCGCGTTAAGAAATGGTAAATAACCCACTCCAATCATCAGCAGGTCATGGCTTGCCATTGATCACGTGACCAAAATCACGAGCGGGAGAAAATTCCTTAGCAACCAGCCACCAATCCAAAATTCTATAAAACTTGTGAGGAGTCCATTTCAAATTATATAATTCTTATTTTACGAGCAATGGTGAGAACATTTTGAACATTTTAAAAAGTTACAGGTAACACTAAAATTTGAACTATATACTGAATGAAAGCTTATAAAATTTCTAACAATATACGTACCCGATGTATTTCAACAATGCGTAGTTCCGAAAATTTTAGCCATCTTTTTCTATAAACAATGTGTCGGCAAAATCGAGAAATGTAAAACCCGCTTCGTGAGTACAGGACTTTTTTGCCACGGACTTTTACCCGTAGTATCCGCGTACTGAAGTTTTAATAACCTCGTGGTCAAAGAATTTCATCTCCAACGAAACGTTTTCTAAAGTAAATTACTTATTTACTTAACTAAATATTATTTATATATAGAGAGAACAATATAAATTTAATTAAAGGTCACACCAAGGCCAAGAAATAATTGAATGCAGGAGCCCGAGGGTCGCAAGGACGAGAGGGCTAATTTCCCGGGTGCACTTACTTTCAAAATGGCGCCGGGATCGCGAGGCCGACATTTCCCGAGGACGCTTACATCAAAGGTGCCGACAGAGAGTTGGACTGCTGGTTGATCCTTATTCTGTGGTTGCATAGAGCGTTTGAGACTTGAGCAGGGATTTCTGGATATCATGTTACCCATGGTGCATTGCACAGTCACTGAACCCATTGTATTTTAGTATAATAAACGAATTATCCAGTAGATCGTTTTCACTCACGCGATCGGTGGCCCCACTGGGGCGGTGAAACAATACAAAATATTTGAATAAGAATAGAGATAAATTCCCATAGGATAAAGATGTACACCAGTATGGCCGCCATTTCATTGTTTTGGTACACCAATATGGCCGCCGTGACGTCAGATGAAAACGATCTATACACCAAATCTTAGTTTCATTTAGGCTCACATGCAAATTAGTTTCCTATTCAATTTGGGCCCCTGTGCAAATTACATCGTGTCTGTTAAAGCATAACGGGAAGATAACATAGGCTGGGACCGTTTTTTCATGTTTTGAGTTCATTATTTTTAGACACTACGTTTAGGATTATTGTCAAGGATAATCGATAAGCAAATTTTATCCTTATAGAATACCTAAACATTAAAAAGTTTCTGAAATCAGAAATGTTATGTTTACTATGGCTGCTTCAGCCTCATGTTATAAATGAACTACGTTTTATCCCTACTCAGATTGTATGCGCGGTCGAAACTCCGATTTCGTCTATAGCAACTGAACGTTTCAGTTCAATCACTCAACCGTGCTATTTAAATATTAATAAACCTAAAACAAAGGATGAACAGTGTGAATCCGGAGTCATACTTTTGCTCTGGTGTAAACGGGCCTCAATTGAACAAGATGCTAATTTTGCATAATTGAACGGAGTGTGAAATGAATTTGATACTGTAGAGTGCATGTATAGACTGCAGTACACCCGTTCAAAAAAGCATCTTGTTCAACAGATGAGAATTCGTTGAATTCGTTAAGTTTATACACGTACGCCAAGCTGCATTCCTGAGCATTATGTCATATAAACATTAACGTTTGGCCGCCCGTTCCAAACATTTTTTCTTCATCTGGAAGACACTCTATAGTCGTGCGTGATTTTGGGAAAGCAAGTAGACAAAAATGTCCTCCGCTTTAAGCAAGCAACGTGATTACAAACTCATCGCCAAGAAATACTCGGAAGTTAATGAACTTCAAATAGAATTTGGAAGGAAATTTGTAGCGTTGCTGTGTATAAAAGAAGGCGATAAAGTGTTGGATATGGGATGTGGAACTGGCGAAATAGCAGCATTTATTGCAGACCAAGTTGGCAAGGAAGGTCAGGTAGTTGGCGTGGACCCAGACCAGGAGAAAATCAAACTTGCTGTTCAAAACCATTGCGGAGTTACGAAAAACCTTATTTTCACGGTAGGTAGTAGCTCTATTCACTTTCCACATTGCAACGGAGAATACTACGACATACACTTCAGTAATTTCGTCTTCCATTGGCTGACTTTTGAAGAAAAACACATCTTCTTCGAGACAGCATTCAGGTGCCTGAAGCCCTGCGGAAGAATAGTCATTCAAAGTAACGAGAAGTATCCCGAGATCATGACTAAGATGTTTGAAGTGCTTCTAGACGGTGAGATTAATAAAGACAACAGACCGCCAAATCACCACGTCAAGAAATCAGTCACAGAATCGCTGCTTAAAAAGTCAGGCTTTGTTATTTTGTCCAGCGAATATATTCAAGACGGTAGCTGTACGTTTCCGTGTCTGGATGATTTTATAGCCTGGTGCTGTGCTTCAAACTATGTTGATGGAAGTAAAATAACGCAGCATACTAAGGAGGATTTCGCTAAGACGTTTGTCAACGACGATGGAACAGTCAGATTTTCAGAGCCATCCATCTACCAAATTATTGCAAAGAAATTGAATACTAAGAAACTGAATTATCCAGTCAGGTTTAATCATAAATGATCAAACAGACTCAATGCTAACTGAACTTTAGTTCATACTTCATAGAGTAAATAAATGAATCGAAAAATCGTGAAAAAAACGTACAATGGCTTAGGTTCGTAATGAATTTGAATGAAAAATCAAAATAGCCGTAAAAACTAAAAAGAACGTGAGATACAAACGAAATATTACTCGACTAAGAGATGCATGCTGAGTGCATATACGTTGAAGACAAAAACGCGTGGGTTATTAACCCTGCAACTTCGCAGATTTCCATAGTGTAGAATATTTAATTGTCCAGAAACAATAAATCAAACATTCAGTTTAAAATATTTATTTGTGGTTCAAACTTCTACATATCAATAAAACAAACTAACGGTCATACAAGCAATTCACAATGATCGAATTAAGATGTTTTTATATGTTCTGCTCCCATCATTTTCCAATGTTCTTATATATTTTTTTCGTAAGAAACAGTCGAATTGGGAAAAAGCTAATAGTAAAGCAAGCTATAGCACATTCAAAAAAAAAAATGACAGCAATATTCATCGGGAATATATTAGGAGTGTAAAACATCTTAGTCCAAGATAACATTTTATTAATCGACTTTACATTTAGTTATATATATATATATATATATATATATATATATATATATATATATATATATATATATATATATATATATATATATATATATAATCACTGACAAAGTAGATTTCATTTACTTGGTCGCGATAAAGTGCTCAATGCACAGGTAAACGAATGTAGAGCAGAAATATTATTATAAAATGTTAAAATGGATAAAAACAGTAAAAACAGTTACTCGGAGTTTCATGCTCAGTGGCGATCATCAAACTAAAGATTAGAAGCTATACATTGTGCTTAAGTAGGTAAAAATTTGACCTTGTTTGCATAAGATTTATTTTCATGTCGACATTTGGAGATGAGTTCTGTTCTTTTGTTGAGTAAAAATCGGTTGTCCACTCCTCATTTAAAATGCAAATTTTCTCTGCAAGACATAAGTTGCAATGCTTGTCACCACCGTTGTAGGCACTTGCATGCTTTAGAATTGACCACTTGATTGAGTAGTTGTTGACGTGTGACTCTTTCAATTCCCAGATGTATTTGGAAAGCGCGGTACTCGCTGCATGCTTTTTATGTTTGAAAGAAAAGTTATGGTTGTTGTAGCCATGTTGCTCATGCAACTGTAACTAACTTTGGTGGTGTTCTTGTTGAAGATCTTGTATAGCACATTTGCTGTGGAGAAATGCTTGTTGATCAGTTGCAGGAAACGACAGCCCTCGTAAGAAGATTTGCAACTGTCGAAAAAGCACAACCTGCCCACTCGCTGGTGCGTGCCTGACCAACAACCTGGTTTACAAAGCCACTGTAAATGCCCCAGATCGCGACACAAAAATCTACATCGGTATGACAGAACATGAATTTAAGACCCGGTACAACAACCATAACTTTTCTTTCAAACAGAAAAAGCATGCAGCGAGCACCGCGCTTTCCAAATACATCTGGGAATTGAAAGAGTCAAACATCAACAACAACTCAATCAAGTGGCCAATTCTAAAGCGTGCAAGTGATGCCATGCAGAGAAAATTTGCATTTTAAATGAGGACAACCAATTTTTACTCAACAAAAGAACAGAACTCATCTCCAAATGTCGACATGAAAATAAATCTTATGCAAACAAGGTCAAATTTTTACCTACTTAAGCACATTGTATAGCTTCTAATCTTTAGTCTGATGATCGCCACTGAGCATGAAACTCCGAGTAACTGTTTTTACTGTTTTTATCCATTTCAACATTTTAATAATAATAATAATAATAATAATAATAATAATAATAATAATAATAATAATAATAATAATAATAATAATAATAATAATAATAATATAATATATATATATATATATATATATATATATATATATATATATATATATATATATATATATATATAGGCATTCATACATTATAAGGCACTTTATAGAGATTTTGAGGGTAGTCAACGTCTTGATGATAATCATATTCTGTTTCGTACGGGTGTTCTTCATATTCTTCTTTTCGTCAGAATCATCGTTGTCTTGACGATCATCATTCCGAAACTTCTTCGTCCGAGTCGTTTTCACCTGACTCACTTTCATGACCAGTTAACCATTTACGTAAAGGTTAACGTTTCGGCTTTCGCTACTCAAGAGTTGGGGGCGATTTCAGAGTCAATATCAGAAGGTATGCCCTCGTTAAGCCCAATACTTGGTATTGTCCTAAACATGTTTATCTACATGGGCTGCCACTGTCTATAGCTCCAAATGACACGTTGAAGAGAGGGATTGACGCTTGTTCTTACGTTCTTCAGAAGTGTTCTTACCACACTTACCTGCACTCTGTGTGCATCCTTGCAACAATGCACGTAAACGGATGTTGCAAAACTTTGTGAATCCAATGAGACCTGTGGATCCACTTTGAAGAGAGATTTGTTTAGTCGAATAGTTCCTTTCCATAAAAAAAATTTCATATGACGTAAACGATTGCTTGCTGTAGAGAATGATTTTTCACAAACCTCACAAACATAAAAAGCATGTTTGCAGGTTGACTATCGGTGGAGAATATGTCCTACTTTAACGTAAACCATGTCTTATAAGAAACGGTACAGCAAATGATCATTCAATTCTGAGAATATTGAATGCTAAGATTGAATCCTAAGATTGAAATACTGAATGCTAAGATTGAATCATTGAATCGCATTATTGAATCAATGAATCATAAGAATGAATCCTTGAATCCTAAGATTAAATCATTGAATCCTATGATATAGGTGCCGTAGGTAGCAAACACTAGTAAGCAAGCTAGCCATAGCAATCAAGCTAAGCATTAATGAGCAAGCAATTGACCAATCCTGGGGTAGCAAAGTCTAGTAAGCAAGCTAGCGGCTAGCCATAGCGATCGAGCTAAGCAATAAGCAAGCAATTGAGCAATCTTGGGTTCCGGTAAGATTGGAAGCAATAATAAGAGGTCACCATGACAACTCTGCCAAGACAGACCTTACACTGAGACCCCGTTTACACAATGCCAGTACAATTTGAAAACGGAATAAAATCATGCCGTTTAGGCCTTGCGTTTACACGATACCGGCACAAAAATAACATGAAATGTTATATGCTGTATTTGCATACCGCCATGACACCAGATGACATCAGATGACACCAGATCGAAGCAGATCGGTCAAATTGATCAAACACCAATCAGATCTCTCCGCACACCGGTCAAAACTCTCAAAACGAACGCTGACCACCGGTCATCCCTGCCAGGTGTTTGCTGACTCGCAAATTACGATAAAAGCGAATTTGAAACCTAAGAAGACTCTTGAGATTAAAATATTGTGTGATTGCGCAATTATTCTTGTGATGTGATTTTTTACGTCAGTCGCGTGACCGATCTGATGTATGCTAAATCCGCCACTGAGTTATAAGTTCAAAAACCTGAGTAGTGTTAAACAATGTCGATTGGCTTCACCAGGCAGCCGATCACGTGAGTGAAAACGCTCTATATTTGATAACCTTCGTTAATTTACGCACGTCCTTCGGTTGTGACGTCATATGTCCTATTCGATAGCGCATTTATGACGTCAGTAGACACAACCCACCCCCCCCCCCCCCCCCTAAAAAACACTTCATATATTTTTTACGCCTTTTGAAACAAAACAAAATCTATTTTCGGGATTAGGCATACTTAAAAACAGTTATGGAAATAAAAAATGAGAAGAACTCTACAAACTGATCTATAGAACAATTTATACAAAAGTTTGGCAAATTGGCCAGGATCTCGCATATAATGTGTATATAATTACATACCTTTCGTTTAAGTAAATTTACTTGGCCACGCCACGTCGCCAACGTTCGCTGAAGCTATTAAATTCGTCGAATTAGCAACAAAACGTTCTTTCTGAATCGAACAGTGTATCTTCCCAGAATTCAAGCACCCAAAATTCCGTCTTTATATTTATAACGTCACTAAATCTTGGCTTATATATAAAGCCCGGCTTTCTCGTACAAAACTACTTGGACTAAAACCTCACTAAAGTCATGTTGAGGATATTACAGTTTGTAGTTGCTTTATGCAGTTTTATCGAAATAGTCAGTTCAAAAGAATGTTGGAAATCAGCGGGGCAAAGATGCCGGTTAAAGTGTTGTGGAACCAGTATGTATTGTCGGAAGAGTTGTTTGGGGGTATCGTGTGACAGTGATTTCGATTGTGGCGGGAATTGCTGTGTGAACTCCACTTGTAAGAGTTGTTTGCCAAGTTTAACGTTACTCTCAACAACAGCTTCGAAAACCAAAAGTACACCAACAACCGAGACAACAGAAAACCCAAGTCCAGAGATCACGTCGGCAGCCTCAACAGCTAAACCTCGACCTGAAGGAACAGAAACGCCGACGACATTGTCATTGCCAAACGACAGGAAAACTACTACAAGGAATGTTACACTTGGCAAAAGAGTGAAAGGTCGTATCACGTCTGACTGTAATAACGACAATAAGTGTTTAAGCAACTGCTGTATTGGTGAAAGATGCGTGAGCACAGTTCGCTGTGTTTCGCGATTTAACGTCGACGCAGAGACCCCCAAGAAACTCACTAGAGGGAGAGGAGGAGGAGGACGTGCAGCGGGTGGTGGTGGAGGAAGTGGTTCGGGCGTTGGAAAATACTGGTGGATAAGTTTGGTAGTAATTTGTGGGTTGATAATTGGCTTATATACTGTTTGTGGAGCATGTGGTGACGAAATAAAGGCACATTGTTGTGCATGAGATGTTGCCTACTGGATTCAAAGTTTGGACTACCAAAAACAGACACTCAATCTCAACCGCTTATAGATTCAATAAAATGAGAAAAAAACACTCCCTGATCAAATAGTTTTAATTGAACAAGCTTTCGACTACCATCTCTCGATCGGTTAAAGATAAGTGGAGTGTGTCATGTAACTCATATCTCTGAAGATGTTCATTCGAGTAAACAACGAGATTTTATTAAATATTGTTTTTTTTATGATGTGTTGGATGGCTTTTATTCTTATTTTGTGCTGGGCACTGATATTTTTAATTAGGACCAATATATATATATATATATATATATATATATATATATATATATATATATTTGTGAAATTCATTACTAATTCATGAGTTTTGCAGCCAATCCAATTTCAGAAATTACGTCACATGTATACCCCTGTAAACCCCATACAAACTAAAACCAATGATGCTAATTAGTTACAACCACTAGTGGATGTATACTCTTCTGATGCAACCACTGGTGCTTGTAACTAATTAGCAAATTAGCATCTCAATATCCCAAAGGGATTTTTACTATTTATTCATTTCACAAGTTGTCCAAAGGGATTTTTACTATTTATTCATTTCACAAGGGACTCCCGTCCTTGTTGTATTGAATATACAATCACTCGCCTTCGGCTCGTGATTGTATATTCAATACAACACGGCCGCTCGTGTTGTAAACATTACATATATATATATATATATATATATATATATATATATATATATATACACACACACATGCACACACAAACGAGCACGTGTGATTTTGTTCACGGAATGTCGGAAAGTGCTCAATACCATAAAGGTAGAGCGAATATAGTATAAGTAGGCTTACCTCAAAGTGTTGCAACTGTCAGTTTCACGTGGGGTGATCTTCAGGCAACTGGATAATTTCGATTCGTGGGCCGCTTAAATGGTTTTGGTCAAGAGGTGGGCGTGTGGGCGATGAAAGAATGAATGCATCCCTCAAATGGTTTTGGCCGAAAGGTGGGCGTGTGGGCTCCTCAAATTCTTTTCCTTGTTTTGATTCTTGTTTAGATTGTTGATATTAAATTTATTTTTATGCCTGCATGTCGAAATGATTTCTGATCTTTTATTGAGTAAAAAGTGTTTGTCTGCTTTCATGATACAAAGTTTCTCTTCCAAACATAAATTGCATCTGCCTGCATGATCCTCCTTTGTAGGGAGCCGCGCGTTTTAAAATAGACCAGGTTATGTTAAAATATTTTTTCTTTTCTTTTAAGTCCCAGACGTGTTTCGAAAGTTCGGTTTCGTTTGAATATTTTTTGTTTTGGAAAGATTTAGTGTGATTTCTATATCGCTCTTTGAAATTGTTTGCTGTCATGCCAATGTAGTGTTTGGTGTTATTTATGTCGCTTGTGGAAAGTTGCTTTGTATACTATGCTATTTGTCATGCACTGTCCATGAAGTGGGCACTTGCTTTTATCCCTGCAATTGCAACTGACTGTGTTTTCATTTTGCACCCAATTTTTTTTTCAGTATGTCGATCTGCGTTGTGCTTCATGATTGTGGACTTGGCGTTGTTCATGCAACTGTAACTGACTTTTACTGTATTTCCGTAGAAAATTTTATGGAGTTTGTTTTCTGGTGGGAAATGTTTGTCGATTAGGTTAAGAAAGCTATGTCCTGTGTTTGATCTTACGTTTTTGTTGTATGGTGGATTGAACCAAATGATATTGCGATGTCGGTTTTTGCGTGGTTGTTCTGGGTTTTGCTGTGTGTAATTTAATTCCTGATTGAAATTACTGTGTCTTAATGTATTTTGGTAAATTGGTGAGGATTCCTTAAATGTTGTGTTGTCCGATGAGAGAAAGGAAATGCGTTTGCCGATTGATGTTGGTAGCTGTTTTAAAATGCTAGGTGGGTGGTTTGATTGCTTGTTTACATACAACAGATCGTCATTTGGCTTTCTATAAGGCTTGTGTTTTCCGTTTTGGAGGTCGAAAGTAACATCTAAAAAGTTTGCCACATGTAAATTTGTCTGGGCTGTCATTTTGAGGCCGAGCCGTTCGAAAATTTTTGTAGATCTTTTCTTGTTTTGTCTGCCAATCTCGCCGTTTTGTTCTTTAAAATGGCCAATCCGTCATCTCTATATAGGCCGATATTTTCTTTGCCAAACTTTTTTCCAAGGCTGTTTAAAATAAAAAGGACAACCAGTTCTCAAATTTCGGCGCCGTCATAGCTACCCATGGTGACGTCAGATAAATCTTGGCTGTCTTTTTTAATCCATGGTTTTTCTTTGTTGAAAAGGAGTGATTTTCTCGCATGTTTAATAACTGTAATTTCATCGCTGTCTATACTTGTCAAATTTCTGGCCCAAGATAATGCTTGGTCCAGTAGGTTTTCAGATATTGATGGATAGAAATCGACAATGTCAAATGAAATAAAAGTGTGCCTATTTTTTTCGTTGATATTATTTAACCATTCGATTACATTTTGTGTGTTTCTCCATTGATTTGCTTTCGAAATTCTTCTCAAGTCGGTATTTATTCTGTCAAGAATTACTTTGCTGAGTTTTCCAGATTCGGTTTTAGTTGGGTAGTTTTCGAAATTATATATCTTTATGGTCTTTAAATGAAATAAATGCTTCTCGTTTTTTTGTCTGTTCAATTCTGTCACTAATTTTTAGTTTCATGTTTGAAATTTTTTTTAATTCTTCATCAATCTGTGTTATTGTCTCCTCTGATCCATGTTTGTATGATTTTGTTATGTTATCATGCAGAAGTTTGTTGTATGTGTCGAGCGAGGTTTCATAAATATCTAATAAAACTGAATATCTAATAAAATAGAAGATCTAATAAAACTGATTGAAAACATCAAGTTTCGAAGAACACACGATCACTTTCAACAGTCTTTGGCAAATGATTTAAAGAAAATTAAATCATCACCCAACCTTTGCATTTTCGCTGACAAAACAAGAAATATTTATGAAACTTCGCTCTACACATACAACAAACTTCTGCACGATAACATAACAAAATCATACAAACATGGATCAGAGGACATAACAACACAGATTGATGAAGAATTAAAAAACATTTCAAACAAACTAAAAATTAGTGACAGAATTGAACAGACAAAAAAACGAGAAGCATTTATTTCATTTAAAGACCATAAAGATAATTTCGAAAACAACCCAACTAAAACCGAATCTGGAAAACTCAGCAAAGTAACTCTTGACAGAATAAATACCGAATTGAGAAGAATTTCGAAAACAAATCAATGGAGAAACACACAAAATGTAATCGAATGGTTTAATAATATCAACGAAAAAAATAGACACACTTTTATTTCATTTGACATTGTCGATTTCTATCCATCAATATCTGAAAACTTACTGGACCATGCAGCTTAGCTGACTGAAAGGCGCTCAAATGACATCGGATATTTCAGTCTACTAGTTCTCTGCAATTACGATAGAGAAATTAGTTCTATAGTAACAAGGCAAATCTACCCTAATATCAGGAGACGCTTATATTTATATCCCCGCGCAATAATAACAAGAGCAAGGTAAATAATTAACGGCAACTCGACTCAGTCAACTCGCCAGCTATTTAAGGCATAACTTGCTATTAAGATAACACGCTATTATTACAACAGTGTATATAGCTGCCATTTAAATATCTATACTAGTATACTTACTGTATTATCCATGTATTTGAAGGCTTTGTAGAATATCGTACCATAAACAAGGAAACCAACCTTGACGTGAGGCAAGCTGCGCGAGAGTTAACGCCAAGGAATAGTTTTGAATTTCGCGGTCAAAGTCTATTTTGAAATTCGATCATGAAACATCTCGCATTTCAACAAAAACAATGTTCCAGAAAGGTTTTCTGAACGTGTCAGAACGTTGTAGAAAAACATTCTACCAATGTTAATACAACGTCGTTGCCAAAGTCTCTGATAAATCTTTTCGAATACTTCTTAAGTACATTTCTTAAGGTTGGCACTAGAACATTGATTGATTGTAAGGTGAGTCCTTGAGTAAGAATTTCTCTATAAGTATATTTCTCTATAAGTATATTTCAAAAGGTTTTTAGTTTTATAAGGAACGTCTGATAACTTATGTCAACGTAGTAATACAACGTTCAACGGGAACGTTCTCACAACGTTTATGTAACGTTGTGTAACTTGATCTGCTGTAGACTTTGAGAAAAACAATGTCGTGGCAAAGTTGTGACAAAGTTAGGTCCAACGGGCTCCAACCTAAGCAAACAACAATCTAAATAGAACGTTACGGTTGCGTTGTGTGCCCGCTGGGCTGGTCGAGGGAAACATCGAGACTCGAGGGAAAACAAAACTATATATAACTGTTTCCCGAGGGAGCAGACATTAAGTGTTTTGTTATATAGCTTGAGTTTCGCTGAATAATTTCGACGTTTATCAAGGGAAAGTACACAAAAGATAAACGCTAAGACTTACCAAAACATTTCGCCTGGCTCCGTAATTTCACTTCAAGCAAACAAATATGAGTCTCAGAACAAAAGAACAGCACTACATTTCTCCAGTTAATCTTCACACATGCTTTGAAGACCTATAAATATTCTTTTTTTCGTACCAAACAAGCTTTTGTTTATAGGATGCCTATTGAGAGCTTATTGACCGAGCAGGCAATAAGTTCTCAATTATTGCCCGCCTGGTAGATATTGAAATTTAGCTAAGGTCATGTGACCACAAACCAACCAGTGACAGTCATCGTTGCATCCAGTGATACTCTAGCTATATAACAATAAGTAATAGCACATGTCTATATAAATGATTACTCACCTGAAAAAGGGGGAGGGTTGGGTACGGGTGAAGCAAGCAAGCAATCCACAGCTGCAAAGCTGTATGGCAATAATAACGTTTAACCAATGCTAGCAAATCAGCAAGCAAGAGCGACCAACGAGCATGCAGCAATGCTGTAGCGACGTGCTCGCAAGCGTGGGTGACACTCGTGCGCGCCCTTTGACTTCTTAAGAACTTGGGACTCCCCAAGAACTATGAAGAAGAAGGCCGCTGGCTAACTATACATCTGCCGTTAACTTTTCCTAAATAAATTTAACCACATTTAAGTCCTCAAATCCTAAGATGATTGAATTTCATAATTTCTAAGATCTATTTCTTATTCATTTTTCATTATTTTATTCCATTAAAAAGCTTACCCATTATTCGCGTTATCTTAGACCCCGTTTACACGATGCCGGTACAATTTGAAAACGGAACAAAATCATGCCGTTTAGGCCTTGCGTTTACACGATACCGGCACAAAAATAACATGAAATGTTATATGTTGAATTTGCATACCGGCATGACTGATTTTGTTCTGTTTTCAAAGTGTACTGGCATCGTGTAAACGGGGTCTTAGAAATTAAGAATTCAGTCTTTCAGGACTCAATGAAATTCAGTCATCTTATATAGGATTCAATGCATTACCACATTATCCTTAACTCTTTCCTGTCCATATCGGTCTTTGGTATTTTATTCTGCCCAAACGCCAGACGATTTTATTCACCTATGGGGAAGCCCTCGGACAGGAATGAGTTAAAAACATTTTTTATAAAAGAAATAAAAACAATGTTGCAGTGCCGTTGGCATTGACGACTCTATAATAAGACACTCTACGACATTATACGGCTCTATAATAAGACTTATAACTTTCCTCATTCCTGGTGCCGTTACAACTATACCTTACGGCCAGTTAAACGACTACTCGAGTAAAAGTTGAATGAATTTACAATGCATCTACATCACAGGTGGTCATACTTAACATAGTCCAGTTTTTGTTGACAAATGTAGAAACTAAAATACTCAACGTAGCGTTATAAAACAACAACACGCCACCCGTATTATGATAAACATTTCGTCAAGCTGGAGAGGCTAGTTATTGGACAGAGCCCCTATATATATAAGACGACTCGAAGTACATCAAGTTGATTCGACGAACCGTTATCGACGAACCAATCTAGCCTATAAGGTATTTTATTTAGACAAGTGTCAAGCGTAAGGGGATTGGGATACTTTATTCTAGAGGATTTTATTTTGAGGTGCCAAACCGTTACTGAATGGATTGAATCATCAACGGCCCGCTAATTAGACAGATCTCAGGATTATTATAAGAATAAAAGAGCCGCCGACTAAGGAAAGAATTAAAAGAGTAGGTATTCCATGATAATATGAAAAGGCCTTGTACTCCAAGAAGCATCTCGTCGTCAGCTGGTGACATAGAAACTAGCGAGACAAAACAGACAGATGAGAAAAACGGCGACCAAAGTTTGGAAACTCCTAATTCGACAATTGACAAGACGTTGCTTAAGTACAAAACGTTTTATCTCTTGTTTTTCGCTGGATTTGGTTCGACATTTCCGTATTTGACGATCTATTTCAAACAACTAGGACTAAGTGCCAGTTTTGTGGGCACTCTGTCAGGTGTACGTCCTCTAGTTCAGTTTGTGACTGGACCTTTTTGGGCTTACATCGCCGATAAGTATCACGCTCGAAAACTTGTTCTATCTATGTCAGTTGTTGCCTGGCTTGTAATGACTGTGGCCTTAGCCTTTCCTCAACCTCAAAACACAAAGTGTCATTACATGAACAAGACAACACTAGCAAGACGAGATCTTCATCTTCCATTGACTTATCCCAGCCTACCGCTCTCGCCAATGCCCGCAGCTGTTTCCGAAGGGGCTCCTGCAGACAAGAAGTCAAAAACTAGTTTTTCCATGCACCATGATTCTGATCACCCAGAAAGCGTCATTATTTACGATAAAAAAGAACTGCAACGTGTTTTTTATATTCTCCTTGCGTTGATCGTCGTCGGGGAGTTTTTCGAAGCTCCTTCGTTTATTATGATCGATACAGCCTTGATTCAACAGCTTGGAGACAAATGCCACAATTACGGCAAAACACGTTTATTCGGCTCGGTCGGCTACGGTCTTGCTTCGTTTGGTGTTGGTGCTGTACTAGACACAACGCGTTATGTCTACTGCGGTCGCGAAATGAACAACTATATGGTGATCTTCTACTTCTTCGTCGGTTTTATGATCATAGGATTAATCTTTGTAATGACTCTCTTTACGTTCAAGTACAACGACGATAATACGACCAGTAATTCGTCCAGCATATTTGCTGTTTATAAGCTTTGTTTGTCGTTGAAGTATTCCTCTTTTCTTCTCACTGTTTGGTTTATGGGCATCGGTAATGGGGGACAAGTGACATTCATTAATTGGTTTCTCGAAGACCTTGGTGCATCCAAGCTTATGATGGGACTTGCTGCAGCAATTCGCTGCTCGGCTGTCATCATAGGATTTTTCTTCTCAGGAGCAGTAATAAACCGATTGGGCGAAGTACCTTCGGTGTTTTGGTCCCTGTTGACGTTTGCAGTGATATTTTTTGGCTACTCTTATCTAGTTAATCCATGGCTAGTTGTCCCGCTTGAGATCCTGCAAGGCTTTGTCTATGCAATATCCTGGTCAACGTGCGTCGTTTATTTATCAGCAGTTACGCCAGATGATGGAGCGGCCACGATGCAAAGTAAGTTATAGTATAGTTATTTACATGGGGCCGGGCTGTACTAGCTATTCTTAGTGGGATGTTTCTCACATAATGCCGTGGAGAAGGGAATTGAGCTAATCTAATTGACAAAGGCTAACTTGTTTCATTAATCAAAGCCCTAGGGACTGCAGAATCATTTAAATTTGCTCCACGGGTTAGGTTTTTGGCCATTTCACCGTTTCGCACGGAGAAGGAACAACTTTAGCTATCATAGGATTTTTCCCGCCCACCTCCTCTCAGCTGCAACACACAGCAAGCCTTTCCGTCCTGCCACTTCTACACCATGGGCGGAAAAATTACCTTAGTCCCATTCTTAATTCCCTTCCGCCCAAGGTATTGTGTGGGGAGAAGACACTGACCTATATATACAGGGTGTATAAAAAAAAAGGCTACCCTTAGAAAATATAATTAACATTCTTTTCAAATAACCTATTGTATATTGACAGCCCTGTGGTCAGTTGAACCATTTTTAATCGAACTGATATGAATATAATTAACATTTTTATTTCAGTTATGCTCCTTCATACGTTTAGAAGTTATCGTAATTTCCCAGGTGTATACGACCATTTGTTTTTTACGCATCCGTGACTTCAGAGGTGTCCAGGGCTGTCAATATACAATAGGTTATTTGAAAAGAATGTTAATTATATTTTCTAAGGGTAGCCTTTTTTTTGATACACCCTGTATAACTGGACTGCGGGTGCTGGCCAAAAATGTGTCCCCATTTTCACTTTCAAAATGGCGGCATTTATGGGTCCTTCTGCTAATGGTAGCGACCACTGACATGTACTTATCGTAGGAAAAAAGAATGTTTATGTAAATACAAAGCGATTTTCTTACTTTATTAATTAATAAATCGTTCCTATGCGAGGGCTTCCTTAGAGTTGAATAAAATCATCTGGCGTTAGCCAGAATAAAATACTAAACACCAATGGACCTTATGCATTAAAGCAAAGCATGCTGGGAGTTTAGTTACACAAATAAATTTTGGAAGATGGCGACCACTTCCTTCGAATAGGAGCGGTGAAGCATTTAGTTAAATTTGTAGATGATTTTTTTCTTCTGAAGATTTAATAAAGGTTTTTATCTATTCTAAGTGGTTTGCTTTGTGCTTTGGGGGAATTGTGGATGTGGAACTGCCATATTTTTCAAAATATTCATCATTGCGACGAAGAGATAATTTCGTTCGATGAAGAAGGCTCATAACTATTTGAGATTTTACACATCTGAAAGGTAGGTACTTACATAGATTTCTTTTGAGGTAACTAAGTCCACAGTCATTCGCTATTCCTAACTGCTAGAACTGCAATCGGCTTCTATCTGACTCTTCTGGGTTCAAAAATCCTCTTTCAACTACCACATCTCTTCACGCACGATTTGATCAAGACTCAAGAGTTCTATTTCTAAACCAATTTAAAACATTGAAGTCTTTGACGCGAAAACAACCGGTTTGATCAACTTAATTTTTTCGCTTTTTCCTCTGTTTCGTAAACGTCGAAGTATTTACAGCTCTGTGTGCGATTTTTTGCTTTGTTTTCTTCTTCGATAATCTATAGTCAGCGACGAACACTTCTGACTACTTGTAAACACGAAGTGTGCTCAACCTGCATTGAATTTTCGTCTGGCTTTGTATTCATTTTGTTGGAAATGGAGAAAGAAGAATCTGGACGGGAGTGGACAATTTACCACTATTCACCCATGCATAAGTTTATATTGAAACAACATTGATAACAGACATCCCTGGTAAACATGAAAAACCAATAATGCTCACTTGTAAGCACATGCAAGAAGTCTGGCTGCCAAGAAACTGGTAACACAAGTAAAAGTTAAAGCCAATGTTATGAAAGGCAAACTGAATGCTATTTTCTTGTAAAAGGCACTGTCCATAGAAACTGAAGTCACTGGATAGATGTACCAACAACAGGAATGCTTCCATGAAGAAAACACAATATGTTTAATATGTTCACTTAATTACTCCAGGAAACAGTGAAGGTTTCACTCACTGGCAACTTGTTCGTTCATGCAAGGCAGGTCTAGGTGGTTGCTGGAAACATGTAGCTGCTTTAATATTTCAACTGCTTGAGTTCATACAGCTTGAGGCAACAGAGGTCCCCTGATGATTTATTTACAGTAACATGCACTCAGCTGCTACAACAATGGCATGTCCCCAACAAAGAAGAACTTAAAACTGCAGTACTATTTGATCATTAAATTTAGTTAAGCAACAGCACAGCACTAAGACAAGTCAATGATTCAGACATAAAAATAATAAAAGATGGTTTGACCAAAGCTGGGACATCTAAATATTTTGAAGGACTGCTTGAATCAAATAAATGTCAACCATGTGACTGCAGTGGTTTTTTTCAAGGGTATGCCATCAAAAAAGAAATTTACTGGCCGAAAGCAGATTAAAAGCTAGCCAGCTGTTTAATGTTCAAATTAGGAATACAATTTTGCAAAACATACAACACTGTACTTTCACTGACAGCACTAAATATTTACCAAACCCTGAATTTGTCCCATTTGTTAAAGAGAAACTATATGTCTCAAAAGAAAATTGAAGGACATTGAAATAATGTCCAAAAGCAGTCTTGGGTTTAAGGAAAGAAGACTACATGTATGTTTAACTGCTTCAAATTTTGGCCTCGTGATAAACAGACAACAAAGCTTCTACCCAAAGTCTATACTCAACAAGCAGTTCTTTAAGAACAATAAATTTGTCAGCCATGGGTCCTGCATCATGTCTTTAGGGGGAAGACAATGAACAAATCGCAGTGTTGATATATGTAGAAAAAGTAATAGGTGAAGGCAAATCTATTAATACATGCACCCAGTGTGGGTTTTTAGTAAATAATTATTTAGAAACACCATGGCTATTTGCAAGTCCAGATTGCTTTTTATTTGACCCTTCTGAAAGTTTAAATCCATGTGGTGTAGCAGTAGGGGAGGTAACCTGCATAGCAATTAATTAAGCGTTGCTTAGTGGTCTGGGTACAAAGGTGGAGGAAATGCTTGTGGACAGACCCCGGTGTTTGGGAAAACCTTGGTCACCCACAAATGGGGGCTTCTGATTGGTGTGGCTCGAGTCATAATCTGTCAATCTGGAAGCATTCCTGTTGTTGGTACTGTAGGGTTCAGGTTAACAATTTATATACGAAGGAGACAGGAAACGCACATTTTACTTTCATATATATTAATCCATCGTAATGTGAATGTGGTTTCTATAAAACGTGAAAGTTACATTTACAAATATCCCAAACAACTATTACATACTCAAATACTGAGACAATGGAAATACAAAACACAATACAAATTACCTGACTGTTTTCCTTCGCCAATAACAACAAAATATATGAATAAACATGAGCATATACTCAGTGAAATCTAAAAGCCACGCTTGTCCCACCGGTTCGAACCGGTTCTAGCCCGCACGCAGGTTGCCCGTCCCTAAAGTTGGGTCTAGATCCTACACACCGGCCCCTATCGCAGTAACCTACTCGATACTAACTACAAGGATCTAGACAGTTCTTTTTAACTATAACAAAACATAAAGTTACCATGATTGTTCGACTTAGCTATCATTGTTCGTATCCACTCCTTCCAGCAAACAAAGCTTACGAGCGTCTCTCTTGAATCGTCCTCCAGCCGTTCTCACCATAACATGGCGAACGATTCCCTTGTCATCTGGGTACACTTCCTCGACAACTGCCATAGGCCATTCTCCGCGCGGACAGTCTTTGTCCACCAGCAAAACAAGATCTTTCACCGACAGGTTTCTCTTCTGCTGGAGCCACTTCTGACGTCGTTGTAAGGTTGGAAGATATTCCCTTATCCAACGCTTCCAGAAAGTGTTGGCCAGGAGTTGCGCTTGACGCCAACGTCTGTTGTACCGGTCTCTATCGACAAATACACCAGGTGGTATGCACGAATTGGAATGTAGAAGAAGAAGCTTGCTTGGAGTTAACGGATCCAAGTCGTCTGCTTGGCTGGCGTTTCGAAGAAGCGGACGATCATTCAGGATTCTTTCAACCTCGACGATGAACGTGTGGAATGCTTCATCATCGACTACTTGCTGGTTCATCACCGCCGCTAGTATCCGACGAATAGAACGTATCATACGTTCCCATACTCCACCACTATGACTAGCCAAGGGTGGATTGAAGTGCCACGTAACTTCTTTTGCTCGTAGACTATGATGAATCTTCAACTGTGCTTCATCACATTTCATCTTCTCGAATTCTTCCTTCAAGATTCTGCTGCCTGCCACGAAGTTGGACCCATTGTCGCTGTATATAGCCTTCGGAAGACCACGTCGGGCGGTGAAGCGACTGAAGGCGCAGAGGAAGGATTCCGCATCAAGCGAATGAGCGACTTCAATATGGATGGCTCTCATCGCTAAACAGGTAAAGACGCACCCATATCGTTTGACTTGGCACCTGCCACGCTTCACCAAGAACGGGCCAAAGTAATCGACGCCAGTTGAAGAAAACGGACGTTCAAAGGCTGTAACTCGAGGCGTTGGAAGCGAAGCCATAATCTGCTCACAAGGTGGCGCGTACTTCTTACGACAAATTATGCACTGGTCGATCACGTGTCGAATTCTTGAGCGTCCTTGGAGAATCCATAGATCTTGTTGGATAGCAGCCAGAACAGCTCGGGTTCCCGAATGTCCTTCTCGCTCGTGGTAGTGACGAATCAGGAGACCAACGATGTGGTGTTTACTCGGGATTATGATTGGGTGTTTCGCATCGAAAGATATTTCCGCTCTTTCTAATCTTCCGCCGACTCTCAACAAGCCGTCTTCTCCCATGAAAGGTGATAGAGCAGCTAATTTACTTGATTTCTTTACAACACGGTCCGAGGAACTGTTGCTTGATTTAGGTTTGAGGGAGGCCACCTCGTCGGGAAAGCATTCACGCTGCACGTAGCGGATAACACATGTCTTTGCATTTTGTAACTCTTCGACCGATAAAGTGTTGACCCCGGCCCCAGTAGAATCTCCACGGCTGGAAGCTCCTGGGCTGGACAGCACTTGGCACGCAGAACCCTTTCCTTGACGAACAACTTGCAGGTGGCATACGAATCGTGTCAGCCATGCGATTCCTTTCAGGAGTCGATACCACGACGAATAATGTTGAAGGAAGGCATCCAGTGGTTTAACTTGTTGTGCTTGTGTCTCATAGATGTTGACGTCCTTCTTCCATTCGAGAGCTTCGTCGGGAAGCACGCTTATCTCTCGCGGATGGATTGGCCAATCTTCTTCTTTACCCCGAAGAAAATCTGGTCCATTGATCCATTGGTCGATTTCGCGTGTGTTGTCTGGTCGCAAGCCTCGCGAAGCGTAATCAGCAGGATTAGCCTTGGAATCGACGTATTTCCAACAAGATGGGCTTGAGAGGTCGTGGATAAGGGCAATCCGATTGGCCACGAACGTCTTGAATCGGTTAGACTCGCTGTTGATGTATTGTAGCACACACGTCGAGTCTGTCCAGAACGTGACTGAGTCGACCTTTACCTCCAGCTCTTGGTTGATCTGGCGATGCTGTTTGACTGCGACAGTTGCTGCCGTCAATTCCAACCTTGGGATCGTAGTAGGTTTTATCGGTGCAACTCGCGACTTCGCCATCACCAATGCACAGTTCACGCAGTCGTCCACATCTTCAAAGCGCAGGTACGACACAACGCCATAACCATCGAAGGAAGCATCGGAGAAGTGATGTAACTGGATATTCTTCAACGCTCCCAACTTGCAGGATTTGAAATATCTGGGAACACTAATACTCCGCAGGCAAGGCAAATCATTCAACCATCTTTCCCAGGCTTGTATCATACTCGGCGAAATTTCCTCGTCCCATCCGATCTTGTCTTTGCATAACCGTTGCAATAGACGCTTGGCAGGTAGGATGAAAGGTGCAGCAAACCCCAAAGGATCGTACATGGAGCTCACGTCTGACAGAATTCCTCGACGCGTTGCGGCTTTCTTTCTTTCAGCTATTCGGAAGTTGAAAGCATCTTCCTTCACGTTCCACTCAACTCCGAGTGCTCGCTCGACCGGCAATTTCTCGAAGTCTAGGCTGACAATAGATTTTGCACGTTCACTTTCGGGAATAGAAGACAGGACCTTCACATCGTTGCACACGAATTTTGTAAGGCGAAATGATCGCTTTGCCAAAAGCTGGCAAAGTTCTTTAACTAACTGAATGGCTTTTTCCGTTTCTTTCACCGACTTAAGACAATCATCTACGTAGAAGTTCTTGCGGACTGTCTCGATGATCTCTGCGTCGAACTCGCCTTCGCATTCCTCAGCAACTTTACGTAGACAGAATCCCGCACAACTCGGTGAAGAGGTGGCGCCGAAAAGATGAGTCAACATTTCGTATTCTTCTGGTAATTGCTCGAAATCACCATCTTTCCACCACAGAAATCTGAGGAATTTCCGATGCTCTGGGGAAACTCGAACTTGGCAAAACATTGCCTCGATATCTGCTAGGAATGCAATTGGATCCTGACGGAACCTGATCAAGACGCCGACAAGCGTATTCGTCATATCCGGGCCTTGGAGCAACTGGTTATTCAGGGAAACGTCCTCATACTTTGCCGCGCAGTCGAAAACAATTCTCGGTTTCGAGGGCTTTTGAGGATGCAGAACCGGATGGTGGGGTAGATACCAAACGTTCTCGGCGTTATTCACCTCGTCTGGCTTGATCTTCGCGGCGTATCCTTTGTTAACGTAATCATCAATACCCACTTTGTATTTGGCATAGAGGTCTTCGTCTTTCTTCAAACGTATCTTCAAAGAATGTAACCTTCTTTCTGCCAGGCTTCGATTGTTGGGGAAATGTGGTTTCTCACGAAATGGAAGGTCCAACTGGTAGTGACCATCAACATCGACTGTTATGGAACTTTCCATCATGGCCAATGCTTTCTTATCATCCAACGACATGCTCAACTCTGAGGAATATGTTGACTCGCTGAAATCCATTTGAAACATTCGATCCATGGTCTCACGAAGATACTCGTCTTCCTTTCGAATGAGGAAAGAACTTACATTGTCTCTATTTGGATTAGTTCCTAAAGGACCTGCCACAGACCATCCCAACGGAGTTCGGACTGCATATGGCTCTTTCTTTCGACCGCGTCTTTCTTCGAGTTTCCAGTGGGCCTCAGGAACATCAGCGCCAATTAATACTGTAACATCTGGGCTTTCCAATTCTGGTACGGAGATTCCATCAAAATGTCGCCACTTCGCGATATCTTCTTTACTCGGGATACAACTTTTAGCAACAGACAGATCTTTGACTGAAAGTGCATTTTGAATTTCTAAACAATCCTTCTGACCGAGACCTTGTACATAGAAGGAATAAGATTTGCTAGATTCTTGGGAGACTCCATTCATAGTAGTCAGCTGAAAATCTACGGACTGTCCTTTCAATTTCAACTCGTTCGCAAGACTTTCTTTCACTAACGTCGTATTCGATCCTTCGTCTCTTATCGCGTATGTAACTTTCTCGATGCCGTTGTCTTTCCAAAACACTTTAACTGGAATGACCCTCAGGCAAACTGATTTGTTTAGAGTTCTGGTTGCTCCACAGTGTCCAGTCTGTGCCATTTGGACTTGAGCAGGCTTATCTGTCTTCGGAACTTGAACTTCTTTATCATCTTTAACTTCCTTGTCTTGGTTAGTTGTCACGGGATGAAGCATTGGGTGATGTCGTTTTCCACACGTAGGAATAAAGCATCCATGAGTTTTCTTACACTTGCTGGCGTAATGACCCTTCGATAAACAAAGATTACACAGTCCGTTCTTGGAAACAAAACTCTTCCGATCATCGTAAGATTTCTGTTGGAACTTGAAACATCTTTCAATGGTATGACCATCCTTTTCGCAAAAATTGCATTTCAGTTTTGCAGATGTACGACTAGAAGTTGGGGAATCTCGTTCTCTGACAGATCCACTTAATGCAAAGGACGACGCTTTACGAGGATGTCCACTAAAGCGAGGTATCTTGGGTTTCTCTCGTTCGACTTCGGACCTTGTGTTAATCAAGCGACCGTACTCAGTATTTGCCAACTTTGCTTTCTTCCCAACAAACTTCGTTAGCTGCGGGAAATCTGGCTCTTTACCTTGGTCCCTTGTGTTTTGTGCTTCCTTTGCCCATTCAGACCGGAGGTATCTCGGCAATCGCAACACTACGGCGGTCATATTTCCTCTCGAATTGATATCTGCATGAAACCCGAGCTTGCTCAGATTCATTTGGCAATTCTCCATATCTCTTGCTAGTTGTAAAAGTTTTTCATTTTCAAAATCTTTGATGGCTCCCCCTTTGGTTACTTGGTCAATGTGCGACGCTGCGATAATGTGAGTCTGGCCAAACATTTCTCGTAAGATTGACTTTGCTTTGGCATATCCCTCTTCAGGAGGTAGCATAACAGTTCCACTGATGGCGTCTTTCGCCTTTCCGGTGCATAACTGAATCAAGAAGTTGCGCCTGGCATTAGGGTTGCTTTCTACATGTTCCACATTAGTCTTGAAGTTCTCCATGAAACTTGGGTAGGTCAGAGGGTTTCCATCAAAGCTGAGATATTCTCTCTTTGGCATCTCAAATCCCTTACTTATTGAAGAACCAATAGTAGTCGCCATCATCCTAAGCATCTCTTGCTGCTGTTCGAAAACTCGTTGATCATTCTTCGCCGATTCGGTGTGGGTTTGAACACGACTATTTCCCTTGTTACTATGAGTTTGTTGTTCCAAGAATGCAGGGGGGTCAATGCGTGTTGCATCAGGCTGGGAAAAATCCCGATTCATATCAGTCTGGGGTACATATTTGGTCACATCACGCTGGGCCACATCTCGGGTCACATCAGGGTGGGGTACTTTCGTGAATGGTTGTGTTGGCTGTCTTAAGGTCCCGCCATCTAGCTGTGGAGGATCGCTTATAACTTGTTGAATTTGCGGATCTCGATAAACAGGTACGAATGGTTGGTCTGCCGTCATGTGACGAGGTTCAAATACAATGTTCTTCAGAACAGCCTGTTGTAGTTGGGAACCAGCCAAGACAGGGTGGTTTAGTTGGTTGGATGGCAAGTCAACGACAGGATATCCATCTGTAACTTCTTCCCCTTGGTTCCATTCTGGATCAATATCTTCGTCTTCAGCTTCTAATTGCTCTTCCAATCTTGCTTCTGCTAATCTAGCTTCTAATTGCTGTACTTTACGTCTCTCATCCCATTCTGCTAATCTTTGTTCTCGTTCGATTTCTTGCCTTCTCATTTCTAGCTCAAATTCTCTCTTCTCCTTAAATAACTCCTGTTCTTCTCTTAAATGCTTTAGTTCCAGTTCAAGTCTGTTTCTTCTCAAGTTCGATCGGTTCGATATCTTTGATCTTACGCTTAAGGCTGGTGCAGAATGACAAGCTGGTAATTGCTGGGGGTCCCCTGCTAAAGGTTGTGTAACTTTCCCTGGACCGACAGAGTTGGCTCTCGTAGGGGGCTCAACACTGCTTACCCAACGGGCAGTGTAATCCCTTGAACTTTCAACAACTTGTCCTTGCAGTAACTCATTACTGGCAGAGTGATGATCTCTTCTGACAGCACTCATATCTAACCTCCCATTTGAGTCCCTTTTGCTCATTCTTTGAAGTTAGCTTTACTTTGAGTTTAAATAAATCACCGTCCAAATATTAATATAGAAATCACCGTCCAAATATACTTGATATAAATCACCGTCCAAATATACTTGATACAAATCACCGTCCAAATATACTCAATATAAATCACCGTCCAAATATACTCAATATAAATCACCGTCCAAATATACTTGATATAAATCACCGTCCAAATACACTTGATATAAATCACCGTCCAAATATACTTGATACAAATCACCGTCCAAATATACTCAATATAAATCACCGTCCAAATATACTCAATATAAATCACCGTCCAAATATGCTTGATATAAATCACCGTCCAAATACACTTGATATAAATCACCGTCCAAATATACTCGATATATAGACCAGTTTCAAATATCCGATCACCGTCCAGACATACGCAATATATAGACCAGTGCCGAAAATTCCAAAATACAAAATATTATAGATGAGTAAATTCAACAACTCACCGTCCAAATCGAGCCAAATATTCGCAACTATTGAACGGCTACCGCACAAACATCACCACGAAGTGAGTCAGAAACTGTGTAGGGTTCAGGTTAACAATTTATATACGAAGGAGACAGGAAACGCACATTTTACTTTCATATATATTAATCCATCGTAATGTGAATGTGGTTTCTATAAAACGTGAAAGTTACATTTACAAATATCCCAAACAACTATTACATACTCAAATACTGAGACAATGGAAATACAAAACACAATACAAATTACCTGACTGTTTTCCTTCGCCAATAACAACAAAATATATGAATAAACATGAGCATATACTCAGTGAAATCTAAAAGCCACGCTTGTCCCACCGGTTCGAACCGGTTCTAGCCCGCACGCAGGTTGCCCGTCCCTAAAGTTGGGTCTAGATCCTACAGGTACATCTATCCAGTGACTTCAGTTTCTATGGACAGTGCCTTTTACAAGAAAATAGCATTCTTTGCCTTTCATAATATTGGCTTTAACTTTTACTTGTGTTACCAGTTTCTTGGTAGCCAGACTTCTTGCATGTGCTTTATACAAGTGAGCATTATTCGTTTTCCATGTTTATATACCAGTGATGTCTGTTATCAATGTTGTTTCAATATAAACTCATGCATGGGTGAATAGTGGTAAATTGTCCACTCCCGTCCACATTCTTCTTTCTCCATTTCCAACAAAATGAATAAAAAGCCAGACGAAAATTCAATCCAGGTTGAGCACACTTCGTGTTTACAAGTAGTCAGAAGTGTTCGTCGCTGACTATAGATTATCGAAGAAGAAAACAAAGCAAAAAATCGCACACAGAGCTGTAAATACTTCGACGTTTACGAAACAGAGGAAAAAGCGAAAAAACTAAGTTGATCAAACCGGTTGTTTTCGCGCCAAAGACTTCAATGTTTTAAATTGGTTTAGAAATGAAGAGATGTGGTAGTTGAAAGAGGATTTTTGAACCCAGAAGAGTCAGATAGAAGCCGATTGCAGTTCTAGCAGTTAGGAATAGCGAATGACTGTGGACTTAGTTACCTCAAAAGAAATCTATGTAAGTACCTACCTTTCAGATGTGTAAAATCTCAAATAGTTATGAGCCTTCTTCATCGAACGAAATTATCTCTTCGTCGCAATGATGAATATTTTGAAAAATATGGCAGTTCCACATCCACAATTCCCCCAAAACACAAAGCAAACCACTTAGAATAGATAAAAACCTTTATTAAATCTTCAGAAGAAAAAAATCATCTACAAATTTAACTAAATGCTTCACCGCTCCTATTCGAAGGAAGTGGTCGCCATCTTCCAAAATTTATTTGTGTAACTAAACTCCCAGCATGCTTTGCTTTAATGGATAAGGTCAATTCGGACAGGAAAGAGTTGGAGAAAAATTGTTCTTGTGAAGGCTTCCCAAAGAGGTGAATAAAATCGTCTGGCCTTATTAGCCAGAACAAAATACTAAAGAGTAAAGAGCAATAAATTCGGACAGGAAAGAGTTAATGCCTGCAGGTTGGTCATTGTTAATTTCTTGTGGAACGACTCAATAGGCCTGCTGGATTATTTGTCTGACCAAATCACCAAATAGGAATATCGCCTCCCATGTATGCCTCGTTTCTTTTCGATTTTCTCGTGATCTTCAGCGGTTCTTTATAGAGCTGGCAACTTCATAAAACGAATTGTTTGTAGATTTCCATGACCATGTGTATTTTGACAGTCTTGTTTATTTTATTGCCAAGTGTTCGTGCGGTACCGCTGGCCGGCACGTCTTTAATTCAGACTGCTAGAAAGCTACAACAGTAATTGTCTAGGAATATTATTATTGTAGTTCAGAACTACAATAAGACTCTTATCACGAAAACATCCCGTGCCGCTCAGCAAATATTTTGTTTACACAAACTCGAGACCAGGACGATATTATGCTGACTTGGCAAAAATTCGACAAAGTTTGCCTATAGTCCGTCTACTCCGAACGTTTTCTCAAGAAATAATCCACTGTAGAAGTTATAAAATATATTGGCAGAAAGATAATTCACCTTGCTACAACATACGTACAGTTTATCCGACCAAATAGCTTAGTTTCCCTAAAAAAAGCGAAATACCGAACATGTCCAAATCATAATAGCCGCCGTTATTTTGAAATTTTTTTCCGTATGTATTATCATGTCTTCTCCGAATGTTTTCTCGAGAAATAAACTACTGTACAAGCTATCAAATATACTGGAAGAAAGATAATTCAGCTGGCTACAACATACATACACTTTATCCGACCAAATAGCTTAGTTTTCTTTAAAAAAGCGAAATACCGAACATGTCCAACACGAACTAGAGATCTTAGGTATCGGTCAGCGACCTTCACCATTAGCAAAAGGACCCATATAAATGCCGCCATTTTGAAAGTGAAAATGGGGACACTTTTCCTAACTCAAAGGTAATAGGAGCACGCAGTCCAGTTATATATATATATAGGTCAGTGGGAGGAGACTAATGGGAATATATTACTAACCGGGCTGATTCATATCTTAGCGCCGGCTGGCTGCTTATATATTCGCTCCATAAATTGGAGTTTTTAAACTACCTACTACAAGTTTTTATATTAAATGTTGTTACCAGCTTAAGTCTAAGGACTATTGTTGCCATGATGCAAGTTACGTATTCAAGAAGCTTTTTATTTTCCCTTCGCTTTTGGTGGAAATCTGGTTCGCTTGGACTTCAATCTACCGGCCATATTCGAATACAACCGACAAAGCCTCTTAACTATCTCGTTTGGGACTCTCTGAGATTGAAAGGCTTAGTTCGGAGGCTAAGAGGAAAGCGTGGAGGACAATTTTTGAATTGTATTGATGATTTTAAGCCGATAAACCCCTTATATTCGTCAGTCACGAAGCCATATTTACGCCGTCATTGCATCGACATTGTTTCACCGAGACCAGTTAACCATGACCTTGGCTCTTCGAGACCCAAGTCGTGTCACAATCCTTCGAACTGCGTTACTATACCTCTACAATTTCACCAGGTACTTGGTTCTGTCCATCTTTTTGTTCCAGCTTTTATGTTGTCCAATGTTATGTCCTTGGCTCCAAAAATTGACGAGATTCCTGATGTAATTAATCATACATACCTAGATCTTATATGCATAACGGAGACGTGGCTTCGAGAACACATTGTTGACAATGTCATCGCCATCTCTGGGTTTAACGTGATTCGTCGTGATAGAATTGAGGGTCAACATGGTGGTGTATGCATGTACGTTTAGAACTCCATTAAATTCAAGGTCCTAGACGATATTATGGATCCTAACTTCGAAGTTCTCTGGACTCAAATACGTCCTCAGCGTCTCCCAAGGGGCATCACCAGTATTGTAGTTGGAACCGTTTATCATCCCCCGAGCGCTGTCGACTCGCTTATGTTGGACAACCTGCACAACAGTTTATCCTTCATTGAAGCTCGCTTTCCAGGCAGTGGTATAATTCTTCTTGGTGACTTCAATAAACTGAACAGCTCACGTCTCTGCAATTTCTTCAAACTAAAGCAGATTGTAAAGTTTTCAACGCGCGGTCAAAATACCTTGGACCTGATATACACCAACATGAGTAAGTTTTATGGCTGTCCAATTAAGCGATCCCCTTTCGGTCTGTCTGATCATGACTCCATTGAAGTCAAGCCTCTCGAGCGAAGTATGGTATCTAAGCCCAAGATCACTGTAAAGTCAAGAGACTTGCGGCCTTCTAAGCGCTTTGCGATGCGCTCATACCTAGAGAAAGTTGACATTCCAACTCTTATCGATAGTCAAAGTACGTGTGAAGACAAGGTGATGCTGCTGGAAACAATCATCAATACTGGCATGGATATGGTACTTCCCTTAAAGTCCAAAACCGTCATCACAAGCGAGCCGCCTTGGATCAACAAGTCACTTAAACACTTAATTCGCAAGCGCCAGAAAGCCTTAGAACAAGGAGACCAGGTGCTATTCCTCCAATTGAGAAATCGGGTCAACCGCGAACGGAAGACGTGTCGTGCTAAGTACTACGAGTCTAAGGTCGAGCATTTAAAAGACTGCAAGCCTGTACTGTGGTGGAAAGAAGTGAAAAAGCTTAGTGGGATGACTGCTGTTGATTCAACCCAGGCTGACCAAGCCTCTATGTTTCAGCATATTGATTGTGGCCAAGGGGAGGCATCTGCCAGTAATATCGTCCTCGCCAATGTTATCAATAAGGCATTTCTTGTACCTATGAGTGATTTTACCCCCCTACAACCTAATGAATTCGCGCAAACCACCCAAGTTTCCGAAGCTTGTGTTTTCCAAGTCTCTGAGTTCTCTGTCAACAAGAAGCTATCTTCATTGAATCCAACAAAGGTCACTGGGCCCGATGGTATCCCAAGTTGGCTTCTGCGGGATAACGCCGACCTACTTGCGCTACCAGTATCGAATATTCTAAACTGCTCATACACGGAAGCTCGTCTGCCATCATCATGGAAAGAGGCCAACATTTCACCAGTCCCAAAGCAAAAACCGATCCTTGACGTGAATAGTCATTTGCGACCCATATCTTTGACACCCATTTTATCGAAGGTGGCAGAGGACTTCGTCGTGGAGGGTTTTGTAAAGCCTGCGGTACTCAAGAAAGTAGATTGTCGTCAATTTGGGACGATACCAGGCAGTAACACCACTCAAGCCTTAATCAGTATGCTGCATTCGTGGAATAAAGCGACGAATGGTAGTGGTGCAACAGTCAGGACAGTTTTGGTTGACTTCAAGAAAGCATTCGACCTTATTGACCACCATATACTTGTACTGAAACTGAAATCTTACGATATTCCTGAAGGCATTGTCGACTGGATTATCGATTTCCTTACATGTCGTAAACAGCGTGTCAAACTAGGTAATGAATGCTATTCCGAATATTAATGGCGAAACATTCCATCCGGTGTTCCCCAGGGTACAAAGCTCGGACCATGGTTATTTATCATTATGATAAATGACCTAAACCTCCCAGGTACAGAACTCTGGAAGTATGTCGACGATACAACGATCGCTGAGACTGTCGAAAGAAACGGCCACTCCAACATTCAAGAGACAGTTGACAATCTTACAAGGAAGATCGCTGTTGATAAGTTCAAGCTAAATGAGACCAAGTGTAAAGAGCTGCGTATCAGCTTCAGAAAGTCTTGTCCCGACTTCGACCCCATTATCATTAACAACAAGGAACTGGAGCTCGTTGAAAACGTAAAAGTTTTAGGCTTACATATATCTCGTGATCTTAAGTGGAATACCCATACATCTGTAATCATAAAGAAAACGAATAAGCGGCTATACTTTCTAAGCCAACTAAAACGTTCCAACGCGGGCCGCAGGGAACTTGTCTCCTTTTACCGTACTTGCATTAGACCTGTTACAGAGTATGCGTGTCCGGTCTTCCACGATAGCCTGCCAGACTATCTCGCTAAAGACATTGAAAGAATACAGCAACGAGCTATGCGAATAATCTTTCCTGAATTATCATATGATGAGGCTCTTTCCGTCGCAGAGTTAGTCCCTCTAGTGGTGCGTAGACAGCAGCTAACGGACAAACTATTCCAGCAAGTTATTAGCGACACTAGCCATAAACTAAATGATCTTCTACCACCAGCAAACAAATGCCAGTTCAACTTAAGAAAGAAACGCCTTTTCCAAATTCAACCATTTAGAACTGATCGGTTTAAAAAGAGTTTCATCATTTACAATGCACTAAAAACGCGTGCTTAAAAATTGTACATAATATTATTTACAATTCAAGTTCTAAATTTTAACCTTTGTTCATAATTATCATTACGATTGTTTATACTCTTTAATTGTTATTCTAATTTATTCTGTATTCATGTAATTCTTAACATAATTCAGCTTTTCGGCTGCAATGTTTTTGAAAATAAACCATCTACCTACCTACCTACCTACCTACCTACCTACCTACCTACCTACCTACCTACCTACCTACCTACCTACCTACCTACCTACCTACCTACCTACCTACCTACCTACCTACCTACCTACCTACCTACCTACCTACCTACCTACCTACCTACCTACCTACCTACCTACCTACCTACCTACCTACCTACCTACCTACCTACCTACCTACCTACCTACCTACCTACCTACCTACCTACCTACCTACCTACCTACCTACCTACCTACCTACCTACCTACCTACCTACCTACCTACCTACCTACCTACCTACCTACCTACCTACCTACCTACCTACCTACCTACCTACCTACCTACCTACCTACCTACCTACCTACCTACCTACCTACCTACCTACCTATCTATCTATCTATCTATCTATCTATCTATCTATCTATCTATCTATCTATCTATCTATCTTGTCGTGAAATTATTTCTTTGGCCACAAGAGAGGATTTCAATCATATATTTCAATCACATACAGTAAAATTCGTTTACATCTAAACTAAACCAATTCGTTTTGCAAATGAAGGTCCCAAGAGTAATTTTCATGCCGTCGTGACTTTGTTGACAACGTAGAAAAAGCATTTTTTACGTTGTAAAGACAACGCGGAACCTGAATCACTATACAGAAGCCTTGGGAAAGCTTAACCTTACTTTCGCGAATAACATAGATTGAACAAGTGTATCTCTTCAAGTATTTAAGAACAAGGCGAGTCCGTGCGATAATGTATCTTGAAATTTGAATGTATAAATACACCACATTTAATACTACTGTTAAACTTTCTACCGTAGCCGTAGTCCGTTGTCTGAATCTTAAAGTCCCTAATGCAATGACGGTTAACCGGGCCAATTCGTCTCACGTATAATGAGGCGGGCTAGCCTACTTACTGGGCTGATCTTATGCCACGAAAATGTTATTACGACTATTTGAGTAATGCAAAATTACACAAAAAAGTAAAAGCGTTTTTTTTTCTGTAAGTATAGCAGACATGGTAGTCATAAAAAGATTATTGAGCACACAAGCTTCACAATAAAGGCAAATTTCAAATAAAAAAAAATGTCGCAATGAAGTAAACAAACCTTGCTGCGATTTGGCGCTATACCTCATCAGTAAATGGAAAACAATTTAAAGAACGAAAAAGCATATTTAAGACAATTAAAGAAGGAATCAGCTTGTAATCGAGGACGATATTGGCGTCGCGAATTGATATTTTACCTTGGATTTCATGAACATTCATGTCAAGTGCAGGATTAATTTTGATATTCCTGGTGTGCATATCTTACGTCATTGCCGCCATGTTGGTTGACGTGTTCAAAAGATTTTCATCAATCTGCAATTATAATATCATCCAACATGGCGAAAATATCTTTGTCCTTCGAATCTCAAGGGATTAGTTGCACACCACCTATTGAAATGTTAACTGAAAACGGATTACGAACCATTCTTACTGTACAGCAGCTCAGACGAAGAAACACGCGCCTAACAACCGGAAACCCTAGTTTTAGGGGAAATTTTTATCCAATTTACCCAAAATTCCCCCAGAGTCTCTCCCGCGCTCTCTCGCTGATAAGAAGCAGGGAGACTGTGAACATGAACTCGTAATGATATCTTACCAAATCAGCTTGTCCTATCCTACGGACCATCGTGACGCCAATCGCGGAGTTTCCCTACCTCGAACCCAGGGCCTCTTTGAAATATTAAGAGCGCGTGAAAAGGCCCTGGCATCGGCTAGTGGACTCTGCAATTTCATTGGTCGCCCATTACAATAAACTTCATCCCACAAGACCGCTATTACTCCAAATGTTTTGCATACTAAATTAAATTGCTAATTTATTACACCCAGTATTTCTGGATGTTGTGACCAGCCGATGTCAGAGCCCTTGATGATGGCGGCGTTCAATTGGTTACCCGCGGTTGACTGAAATTAAGATAGGATGCCCCCTCTAGTATTATATATGATCTCTATCAGATGGGACACGGAAATTAATAAGTTCACCCCTCTCTCCTGGAAGTTGCTCAATGCTTTGAACTGCTAACACACTTACCGCAGAGCTTTGCAGCGCGGGCTCAGGCATGCGCATAATATAAAAGAGTTTCAATAACTGGCAGCTAAAATCTCGACAGTTTTTTTTAATCAAATTATCCAATCAACTTTTACAAAATTGTGAAATGACATTAAAAATGTGCGCTTGGTTTTCTAGGCATACTGCAAGGCGTCTATTGGGGACTGGGGACAGGGATTGGAGCAATTATTGGTGGTTTCTTAATTAGTCATTATGGAATCATTATGTCATATCGTATAGGAGGAGTAGCAACGGTTTTGGTTACAGTACAGTTCGTATTGACTCAATGGTTTATCAAGAAATACGAAACATCAAACTGCGGCAAAAAAGACGAAGTCGAGCTAATAAAGGACACTGATCCCTATCAAAATATTGACGTAGACGATACTACAGAAATCGATTCAAAAACAGATGATTCATAATGTTTTTGATTAACTATCAAATAGATGATTCATAATGTTTTTGATTAACTATCAAATAGTTTAGAAATTTCTTATTGTAAAATTATAGACAAGCTTCTAGATGCAATAGCCAACTCCTTAAGTGAGAACCAGTAGTTGACAAACGTTTGTTATTTAATTAACAAATAGCTTACATTTTCCGTGTATGTATGTGTGTGTGTACTGTAATAGAACACAAAAGACATCACAGCGTACAAACCGTACAAAAAGCTACGACACGACTCGAGACGAACACGAGTGGCGTAACTGCATGTTGTTTTTTACACGCTGTGCTGTCTTCTGTGATCATTACAGTATGCACACGCAGAAAATGTAGTCTACAGTAATTGCTTTATACAATAAAAATTCACGTGGTTTATTGAAGGATGTTAGGCTGGATTTCCACTTGGCGAAAAATGTCGTACGAAGCGACATTTTCTTTTGTCTCGTAAGCTCTAAAGCCGGTTTTCCACTAGGCGATTTTTTTCGCGCGAAGCGACTTTCTTTTGTTCGAATTCAATAGATTTGTGATTAGTTCCAGCTCAGAGCTCATGAGACAAAAGAAAAAGTCGCTTCGCGCAAAAAAAGTCGCCTGGAACTAATCAGAAATCTAGCGCGAAAAAAAATCGCCTAGTGGAAAACCGGCTTTATAGGTGGAACTATAATTAGCCAAGACAAAAGCAAAAAGTCGTTTCGGTCGAAAAATATCGCTTAGTGAAAACATCGATTGTAAAAGGACTGGATAGGAAACTAGTAGTTACGTGGAGCGTTTTGAGCCCTTTAATTGGTTAAATCGCATGATTCACTCAGTTGGCAAAATTATTGGAACCTATAGTTGAAAATTGTGATGTCACGAATGGCGTGCATGAGTATGTTTGTTTTACTGAGGTTTTTAGGCAAACGTTTCTTCAAATTCTTCATATTCTCACATTCAGATGACTATGTTGACGTTTCAAATGATTCTATCCCCTTACAAACCTGCCTAAGTCACAATCAGTGTTCGAGGTAAACGTTGTTGATCTTTGTTTTGATGTTTTCTGTGTTGTTTCAAAGAAACTGGCGTCGCAAAATAATACTTTGTTTTGCTCGGAATTTGCGATGCATTTTTTACCTAGCAAACTTTGATATTTTCTTTGAAACTGTGTAATAATAGACGGGCATTTTATCGTAATTTGGCTTTGTTATATTTACAGGCAGTTCGATTATCATTTTAAGCTGTAATACGATTAAACCATCAACTTTCCTATCTAGTCTTTTTACTATCCATGGAAAAACAGCCTTAAGGAGATAAGAAAGACAAAATTAAGGTCTTCGATAAGGTTTTCAGGGTCATTTCTGTAAAGCGCTCACAATTCTCAGAATTTATGCCACAAAAATAAAATAGATATCATTGGAAAGCAATGAATTTGTAGAATACAATGATGTCTTTGGTTTCGCGAGAAACACACTGACCGTTAATAGTTGTGAATTTTTTAATTAAAACCAGAGTGCATCACTCGAGTAAAAAGCGTTTTATTTTGTTGAAAATCTTTTTTTTTGTACTTTGATTCCGAGATAAATTTCCAGCAAAACGGTGTCAGCATTTTTTGATATGTCGAATTTTGCCGATTTTATTGACGACCAAAGTAAAAAATGCCGTTTTTCGACCAACATTCGGACAAAATAAGTCATAAATTCGAAACCAGGCAATAAACAAGAAAAACGCTGACACCTTTTGCTGGACCTTTTTCTCGGAATCGAACTGCGAAAATTTTTTTTGAACAAAATGAAACGCTTTGTTCTTAAGTCGCCCCGAGTGAAGCCCTCTGGTTTTAATTAAAAAATTCACAACTATTAACGGTTTGTATTTATCGCGAAACCAAAGACATTGTATCCTACAAATTCATAGCTTTCTAACGATATCTATTTTATTTTTGTGGCATATATTGACGAATTGAGAGCACTTTGCACTGAAAACCTTAACGAAGACGTTAAGTCTGCCGACGTGATCTGATCGCTATCTCTGTGTGTGTGTGTGTGTGTGTGTGTGTGTGTGTGTGTGTGTGTGTGTGTGTGTGTGTGTGTGTGTGTGTGTGTGTGTGTGTGTGTGTGTGTGTGTGTGTGTGTGTATGTGTGTGTGTGTGCGTGTCCTTTAATAGATCACGGTCAACAACCAATGAAAAAGTCACCTTATTGTATTAAAAACTATAAATTAAACAAAAATATACTGTTAGGTAGGGACGAACCATTATTTTTCTGGAGGGGAGGGGGGTTGGGATGAAAAATTTTTCAAATTTTTCAAGACAAACATTTTTTCAGTGCTTGTACCTCCGCAAACTATTTTTTTCAGCAGCCTTCATTTGCAAACCATTTTTTTTAACTACAAGAGATACGTGTAAATTATTTCAGCACTATTTTTAGAGCATATACCAGGTGTCTTATATATGTGGATGGTATATGTAGTGACTTCATAATCATCTTTATCAAGGTTTCCTGACCAGTACAGTACAGTACAGTACAGTACAGTACAGTACAGTACAGTACAGTACAAGACACAGACAGTACGTGGCTTGCAACCAGAGGGTCTTATGTTGAGTTTAAGGGGGCAAGAAGCTCGATCTGCTAGGGGGGTCCGGGGGTATGCCCCCCGGAAAATTTAGGATTTCTAGGGTCTCTGAAACGCTATTTCCTGCATTTTGAGGCAAGTATTTAAGAGTAATCCAAAAGCCATAAATTACATAATTTTGTTGAAATCAAACCAGAACATAGTCTCCTTCGCAGCCGTTCTTTGGGTGGACTCTAGTCTCTCCCCACTAACGTCTGCTCAACAGAGCGACACATTCTGTTCCGAGAGATTGACCAATCAGAGATAGGCTCCTAAAATCTGGGAGGCTGACCTTCACCTTGGCCATATATACAACATGACCGAGCTTGATGAAAGTAAACCAATCTAAATTCATATAGTGGGGAGGGACTAGAGTCCGACCCAAAGAACGGCTATGAGATAGACTAACCAGAACAGAGCATGATACATGTCAGAATATCTTTAGATTTATTTATAAACAAGTCGTAAATGTAAAAACAAGTTGGAGGCTTTTTGTATAGACCTTTAATAGTATTGTAATTTATAGCATATGCATGCTGCTAAATATATAACGCATTACTAGTCTACTCACTTGGCCTTAAAACAAGGTAACCTCCCCCCCTACAAGTTTACGGATTTAAACTTTTCACGAGAACGGTATTGGAGACCATTGAGGGACGACCATCCCCTCTCCCTTGGCTACGCTACTTATGAACGGAGATAAGTTGGTAACAAATATTAAATCATGGGGCTTTCATCATTGCTCTGCAAACATTTTGTTTTTTAATTATTATGTTTGCAAACAATTTATTTGATTTTGAGCATATGTAATATAATTTTATATGCATAAATGGCCTATGATCGGAAGTTTACAGACAGTACATTTGAATCTGCCATTTCTGGGATTTCAGTCAAAAAATAAACCAGTCCTAAAAAGCGGCGCCGTGGCTATTGATTCCCCGCGAACAAACTAACGACGGAACTCACAGGCAGAACATATAACGCGGCTATAACTCGTGACTCGTTACGGCGCCGCAATATATAGAGGCCGTCCGACATAGTCTACCCACTGCGCTGCGCAGCTATAACTTGTCAGGGCACTGCATTACATAAATGTCACTTCCTATAATATAGGACTTATATTGATTGTACAAAATCAGTTATAGATATGCCTATATATAGAGCAGAAGTGTAGGACTAACTTATTAAATACGTCGGTTCATTGGCATTGGACATTGAAAGCATGTCTCCGTTTGAATTAACATTAAAATACCTCATTTTTAAATATGAATTGACCAATAAAAACATGTTTAAAAAGACCTTTAATAAAGAATGGCAATCCAAGGGAAAAAACTTGTTTTCACCATTCACTGTGTCTCAACTTTTATGGAATGTTGAATATTTTGCCTTGAAACTGTTGTTACCCGCGATGTTATCTAAAGGTATCAACAATTCCCTTGTGAACAACCTGTATATTGATCTTCAAACTACCTGCTCTTTATCCTCCGTAGTCTGCCGGCATCAGGTGGTGCCCAGTTTAACAAACACTTCTATAATCTCTGGTTCACCGATGAAATACACATATACATCAGAGGTACAACCGAAGCTTCGTCAGTTTACAAAGATTAGTTTGTTCGAATTCATCATAGACAGGTTATGAAAACTTTGAAAGAGAATTTCGTTGACACTGGAGATGGCCGTTCAAAAGTCTTGGCAGATAAACAAGGACCTGCTCATCTACAAATCATTCTATTTCTTCTACTTCGGAGCACTAGGAACTATACTTCCGTACTTTCCTGTCTATCTGCGCCAAATCGGTCTTTCCGCGTTTGCCGTGGGACTACTGGTTGGTATACGTCCAATAATCCAGCTTGCCAGCGCGCCATTTTGGACCGTTGTCGCCGACAAGTTCAGAAAGCGGAAGTCCATTTTGGTTATGTCGATCATGGCATGGTTGGTGATGACGATAGCTTTAGTCTTTATAGAACCGACAGAAGAGATTTGCGAGCTTACTGCAACAAATCGTTCACATTCTGTTTACGTGAATTACACCAAACTCAAAACAGGGTTTTTTAAGCGATCAAACGAAAGAATATCGCAGATAGAAAGCCTCACGAGAATGACCCGAAATACACTCAAGAGAACAAATATGACAAGTCAAGCTCTGTCTGCGAATGGCAACAAGTTTAGTAATTTTTCAAAGAACCACAAGCTTTCAGTGATGTTACCGTTTTCGAAAGAAGTTCCTGATAATTCAATTCTAGATTTAGACAAACGTCGGATGATACCTACACGGGTGCAGACGGCGGATGAGAAAAAATACGAGTTTGAAGAAGGTCATTCTACTCAAAGCGATATAGACATTTTACCAAAAGATCAATTAGATCATAAGAATTATGTAAAGGAAAAAAGGAGAGACGTAGAAGCAAGCGTTGTTGCACCAATTCATAAACAGCATCACCAACAAAACAAATCATTATCTAAACTTACCAAATTTCGAGTAAACCCATTTCCATCTAAAAAAATCTCTTCGATATTGAAGAACGCATTGGATGACGATAAGTCTAAATTAACAACTAATGCAACCTTTTTAAAATACACTGACCTACCAATTCAGAAATTGACGGAAAATCGTCAAAATGAAGCGACAGAAGTCTTTGATCCATTTAACATGAATGGTAAAGACAGGACTCCTTCAACACAGCTAGCAAAGTTTTTCGCCAAATCCCAAAATGTAACTAGTGATAAACCAGCAGATGTCCGTTATTATAACATGAATGGAGTAGAAAGTCGACAAAAGAAGCCAGAAAAACTTAACAAAAATTTAACCCAATTTTCTTTGAAGTTAAAATTAGGGAATACGTCCATTTGGTTGGGGAAGAATTTGAGTGCGCATGACAATGAAACCACGAAAAGCATCGTTGGAGAGAAACCGGTTGTCAATGGTTTGCCAATGAGCATGGACGAGAAAAGTCCACGAAACAAAACGTTAACAGTTACGCAGACAAACCTCTTCAAATCCAATCGGAATGAAATGAAGAGACTTTTTGTCATTCTCTTGGTACTCATCGTAGTCGGCGAGTTCCTTGAAACGCCATCAGCACCACTATCAGATGCATCTCTCCTTGAGTTCCTCGGCGAGGGTAGAATCCACTACGGGAAACAGCGATTGTGGGGATCGCTAGGCCTCGGAATATCTTCGTTTCTTGTCGGTACTCTTCTCGAACGTTCACGGCACTTGACGTGCGGCGAGGAATTTATCGACTACACGGTTTGCTTCTGCGCGTTTACACTGTTCATGCTCACCACCCTGGTCATCACGGCTAATTTTAAATTCAAGTACAAAGATACGGAAAGAACGAACAACAGCGTTCTTTCTACAGTTCTCACAGTTCATTACATTTCATTTTTATCTGGGGCTTGTTATATGGGCATGTGTCACGGACTACTTCATAACTTTCTCATGTGGTTCCTCGAGGATCTTGGAGGCTCTAAGACGCTTATGGGTCTCGCCATCGGCTCTCGATCTTCCTCGGATCTTATCACGTTTTTTGTTGCAAGTCAGCTTATCGAAACATTTGGACAAATTAAAATTGTCTTTGTTGCACTGATTTCATACGGGACAATATTTATCGCTTATTCGACCATGACTAATCCCTGGTTTGCGCTGGCCGTAGAGTTTCTCGGAGGCTTCACCTATGCTGCGTCGTGGAGTGCGTGTACGTCGTATTTAGCCGAAGCCGCTCCACAAGAATCAGTGGCGACAATGCAAGGTATGTACGAGTTGTATATTGATTTTCCGAAGGCTTTATTCCAGGAAAAACTTGCAGTTGGTTATAATGGGAACATACCGCTGCCAAACGTTGGCGCATGCATGAGTTTACAAAACTAAATACTGCAAGAAATGTGGGAAACAGCGTATCCTGTTAGTGCGCTGCCTCTCACCAAAAGTTAAGCCCGGTTAGACGGGGTCATTACTTCGATGGGTGACCGCTTGGGGAATGACCCCCATTGTCGAGCTTGGAACTCATGTGAGTAGAGTTGTAGGATCTCTCCTGTGCTTCGAGGGGGTTCTCCGGGTTTCCTCCCTCCGTAAAATCAACAGCTACTATACATCTTAGTTGCGATCCGTGGTCTTAACTGTGTCGTATGGCGGCTGCCTGGAGCGCCTTTGATATGCCTCAACACGGCCACGTTGATCTGCGTCCTTTGTAATTCAGCCGCTGGCTGGGAGTAAGGATGATTAGCCCCCAGTCCTTTAACAACAACCAGACAGTGAAGAATGAGTACGACTCGACTATTCTATTTTGTTTTAAAAAGAACCATGAAAATTACGAAGGGCCATTTCAGAATATTCAAAGATATCAACAATGCCGCTAGCTATACAGCAAGCCTAAAATTTCAGTAAGTTTCTTAACGTGTGGAAGACTCGTTGAATTAGAGAATAACAATAGTTTCCCGCTCTTTTTTGGTCGGGAACCTGCGCAGGCGCAAAACCTTTGACGGCGGTGTTTGATGAGCATTCGTTCTTTGATCGTAAACGCAGTGCAAGCGCCAGCATAATATTGTCCATATAGGGTGAAATACAATACAATACAATACAATACAATACAATACAATACAATACAATACAATACAATACAATACAATACAATACAACACAATACAATACAATACAAGTACAATATCATTTACAGGACACGTGTACAGTACATTACACACAGCTGCTGCACAACACTATTTACAAGTACAGCGTATAGGTTTATTCACGGCCACAAATCATCACCAGAAATTTAGGTCATTTGTGCCGCCGCTCTCCGTCAGCGGCTATTCGCCTAATAATATAATTATGTAATCGAGTGCGTTTTATTCTATTGTAATACACACTAGTGTTTCTCACTATTCAGGTCATTGAGTTCTTTAGAATTTGCCTAAATCGTGCATGTATGTACATGTAAACAACCCGTAAACGACGATAAGGACTGTGAAATCATGCAAGTTCAAACGCTTTGTGAAGTAATATGCTAGGGGCAAATCAGGATCTTTATGTGCTTTCGAAGTAGACTGACTCATGCTTTGGCCAATTTCTAGCACCTGTTTACAAACATGCCATAATTTAGAGGAAAGAACAACTTATATTCAACACAAAATTATGAACCGGAAATCGTTTTTCCAAGTAAACTGACGCACTTTCTTCGCTAAGAACCAAAATCACAAGCAAAAGGGAAAGGAACGTTTTCGACAAACATCACTAAATTTTCGAAGGTAAACAGAATATAGGCTGTATTTCATGGGTCAACTTTGGGAAACTTACTAGCGCACCTCGATCCTTGCATATTATACTTTAAACATTGCGACTTCATTCGCAGTGACAGGAGATTAATAGGGATTCGATTGGTTTGTGAATGCGAATAGAAATCATTCTAAGGGAAAGGTAAGGCTCTACTTGTTAGATTTGGTTTTTGGCAAAAGTATTGAATACATGCCACACAACAATTTTCGACTTTGGCAAACTAAAAAATGCAATTGGTTATAGTTGTATTTCCCGTCTTTTGTCGATTTCTCAGTCTGTGCTCAGTAATTTTTGTTGACCATTTAAATAGAACGTTGCGTGCAGCCGCTGTTTCTACGCGGGCTCAAACGACCGGTATTTCTGGCCGTGGTTGTGAGTGATTCACAAGTATAAATCAGGACCCTCACAGCTACTACGCCATTTACGATCGTTGCATTGAACATACTGGTTGAAATGTGCAAAAACAATTCTCCCCTTCTTTTCCACTTAGGCGTCCTTCAAGGAGTGTACTGGGGGCTTGGTACTGGCACTGGAGCTATTTTAGGTGGCCATTTGATTCACACGATAGGAGCAAATATGACATTTCGAGTCGCGGCAACTGGGTCGTTCATTGTTGCCTTGCTATTTGCTGCCACCCAGTGGAAATGGCAGAGAGAGGACTTGGACGAGTCTTTAGGAATTTACAATTATTTTTCGTCTGGAGAACCGAAAGATAGCGACACATTACTGAAGGATGATTCAAAAGAGGATACAAAATTGAATGATCATCGGAAAGGTGAAGTAAAGCGTACTAAGGGAAAACGAGGAAAACTAGACGGCAAGAAACATAGTAAACATTAAATGAAGTACTTCATAATCGTGTCAGTGTGGTGGAGACTAAACAGGATAACCAAACGACCTTTCTACATGCAGTCTTTGTACTCCATTATATCTCCAATAGGTCTCTGAACCATGTCCTTCAATACGCTTATAGAAACCGGATATAGCTAGCTGAAAATCGCATACGACAAAGTGCGATATGGAAACATGCCAACTGGCCATCTTCTCAGTAAAAACCCTACCCTAATATGAACGAGTTTTCTCATTGGCTACAAGTAATCAATCAATAATAATATTTAGCATTTATAGACCTGGAGTGAGGGGAATTCGATGAAATATTATCCCGAGGGTGAATATATCATACCTCGGGATATACCATCCCGAGGGGTAATATTTCATCGAATTCCCAGAGCGAAAGGTCTATAAATTATATATTAATGAACACAGTCGTAGTTTAATGATACAAACTGAGACAGAGGCATTGATTGTAATGAATTGTGGCAAAAGGAGAGAGCGAGAAGGAACTGAACCGGGAGGAGGGTGTCCTGTCCGGCGGCCTAAAATGGGGATCGCCCATTTTAGAGACATTGACGAAGTCTGAGGGGTGCTCAGCACTTGTAGGTCAGAAAATGCCTTACCGCATCCAAATCCTTCACGTGGGTGAAGTGTGTGAGGCACAGCACTTCTGTGAAGTGATAAGGATGACAGCACTTCCTGCCACTCATTTATTAGATAATTAAATTATTACATTTTTTTTTACTATTATAATTTCTATAAGTATAGACTATTTATATGTTGTTACAAAAGGGGTTGTGGTGGGTGGGATAAAAATCCCCGAAAAACTTAAACTGCTATTTTACAGAACGATTTGAGTTAGCTCTCTGACTGTGAGTCTGTGATAGAATGACCACCGTCACCCTTGCCGCATTCATTTATATCATTGCCTCAAGGAGGAATTTTGTTTTGATAAGGGGGAATCTTTAGATAAAGGTTTGGGTTTGGACTCGGCTTTATCCTTTTTGCCACATGTTTTTATGCACTTTATTTATCTGGCTTTTGCATCTGACCTTGTTCACCTGCCACAGGAACTACACTTACTGATCGCTTTGAGGCAGGAGATACATTATCTCTTACTCCCTCACATTAACGTAAATTTATTAATAATAAATTTCTAAATTATACCGAAACATATTAATCTTTCCAAAAAAACCTGAAATAATGTTAAAAAAGTTCGCTTAATAAAAAAGCTTAACTTTTGTCCGCTTGTCATTGTCTGTTTCCATTCTGTTGTCGTCTCAAGGCTTCTGGATGCATTCTTTGTTGCTTTCTTTGTATTCCCTGAACCCTTATTTTCTTGTAACCTAACAATCTTCTTGTCAACATCTGAATGTTCAGGCGAAACGTTTTCTTGTCTCGCCAAACTCCGCCATTGTTGACAGCTTCGTTGAATCGTGCGTTCGTGGCGTTCACGCGTGGTACACGAAGCATATTCCCCCGCGGCAGCGGGGAATATTTATTATTTATAGACCTGGAGCAAGGGGAATTCGATGAAATATTACCCCGAGGTATGATATATCCCGAGGGCGAAACCTGAGGGATATATCATCCCGAGGGGTAATATTTCATCGAATTTCCCGAGCGAAAGGTCTATAAATGATATATTATATCGAAACATATTAACCTTTCCAAAAAAAGCTTAAATAATGTTAATAAAGTTCGCTTAGCTTAACTTTTGTGCGCTTTTCATTGTCTGTTTCCATTCTGTTGTCGTCTCAAGGCTTCTGGATGCATTGTTTGTTGCTTTCGTTGTATTCCCTGAATCCTTGTTTTCTTGTAACCTAACAATCTTCTTGTCAACATCTGAATGTTCAGGCGAAACGTTTTCCTGTCTCGCCAAACTCCGCCATTGTTGACAGCTTCGTGAATCGTGCGTGACATTCACGCGTGGTACAAGAACTCGAATACCACGGCCACAGCGGGGTATTCGAGGTTATACCCCGCTGTGGCGGGCAATTCTACGATAAATTAACTGGTCACGTGATACAAATCAAGCTCTCTGACTGGACAATTTACAGTTGAGGTATAATATTATAATTTGTTCATTTCTATTGCGCAGACGTCATGGAAAAATGATCACCTGCGCATTACAATGATTGGAATAAGAACTATAATAAAACTACATAAAATATATAAATTTGTAAACCCACACTATATCATAAAAACTAAATACCAAAGGCTATTTTGAATAAATAAGTCTTCAAAGCACGTTTAAAAGTGTCGACAGACTGAATGTTCCTAAATGTCACTCGGCAAACTGTTCCATAATCTTGGTGCGGCTGCAGTAAAAGCACGGTCACCTAATGTAGGTTTGGTCATAGTTCTAGGATTCTAGTTCTAGAGCGTAAAGAATAAACAGACTTTACCCTAACCTTAATTAAATCTTGAATATACACAGGCGCTATACCATGAATAGCTTTATATGCAATAAGTAGAACCTTAACAGTTATCCAATAATTTACAGGCAACCAATGGAGACTAAATAACACTGGTGTTATATGATCAAAACGTGAAACTTTACAAATTAGACGAGCTTCTGCATTTTGTACACGCTGAAACTTAACTTACTGCGTCTTAGGTAGACCATAAAGCAAACTGTTACAATCACATTATCGATTATCAATTCGTTCACATGCTTCTTACTAATTAGGGTTAGGGGAAGGTGTTGGATTAGGTTATCTAAACGAATCAGAAGCCTTCTTAGTATAGGTAGGTGATTACCCCATCTCCTCCATCATCCGACGCTGCGGTCTCACTCTGGCAGGATCATATAACTTATTAAACATTGAGTTCAATGGGCAGGATATGTTATGCGTCACTATATACTCGAGCCTGACTCCTGCATTATTCGAAACGAATCGGCCGCTGAAACATCACACTGGGGATCGTCCTTAAAATGACACAGGATCTAACGATCTGAAACTCGCCACGGCAATGAAGGATAGAGAGATTTGGAAGAAAGACTTTGATAATGCATCACCTCGAGCTACCGCCAGAGTCCGATAAAAGAAGAAGTACTGAAGGTTGTATAAATGGTTTTCTCAATTAATAATTCAGGAATTATCGTAGCAAATCCATGAACGTATACCACATCACATGCATAAGTTTTGATACCCAATGAAAACCTGTAGGAAACTTCCTAGTGAACTGGATCACATTTCTCAATCTGTATATTAAAATCAATGAAGAAAACACCACAAATCGCGATGCAAATACGCGTTTGAGAAGCAAGATCAAACACTCGTTTATCGTGTTTCATCAGCGGACTCCAAACACTCGAAAACAATAAAAACCTCGGGGTTACGCCCTCGGTTTTCATTTTTTTTCTCGTGTTTAGAACCCCTGATGAAACACTCAAACTCGTGTTTGATCTATTACATCACACTCTTTTAAACGGTTATTACACTATGGGAACGAATCAGTGAGATTTTGTAAGTGTCAATGAAGCGAAAAATTCGTTAGCGTTTTTGTTGTTTTAATAAAGTGAGGAGCATGGTAGCGGCATTCACTGAAAATTTCAAGATAATTTGGCGTATAGTCCTCGAGTTACCAACTCTCAACGTTTGCCATGGCTAGTTCGTTTTTTCAAGAAATTTGAACTTTTGGTAACAATGACGTACGTAAATGGATAACTATGCATAAGAACAAAATGATCATTTGCGTACGTCATAAGGCATTGTTACCAAGAAGCCAAAATTTCTCCAAAACGAACAGGGTACGAGGTTGCGAACAAACATGACAAACTTTGAGAGCTCATAACTCCAGAACTATATACGCCAGATTCTCTTGAAATTTTCAGTAAACCCTCCTGAGTTTCATTCTGTTCAGTAAAACAATAACACTACCAACGAATTTCATGCTTTACTGCTTCTGTTAGAACGATAAATTGCGTGTGAGTCATTATAATTAAACTTATCCCAGCCATTGCTTTACTGAATATTTTTAACGTATTCCACGGTTCCACAAATATTTTGTAATTAATTTTCAAGGTATCAATTGTTGTACTAAGTAATATTTGGCTATTCACTCGATTAAACTAGATAGACTACAGACGACATTTTTCTTCACAAAAAATTACCGTCTATCTATACAGTTTACAGAGTTGGAAAAAGTATTCAACCTCCCTCCGGATGGGTTTTTAAGTTTAGATAACCTTCCTCAAAATATACAACGAAAATTTTATGTTTTGCAACGTTCATAAATACTGCGTGACTTTTACAGTACCTTGGGTTTCTAGGTTTTCCTATATACGTAAGCTTTGGCATACTACAATAGCTACTAATAACTGACCGCTGCTGACTGACAGCCTACTACCCTCGACTGCTGCGAAGATACAGACATCACAGCAGACAGCCACCGCCAGTGCTGCATAATTGTTGGTTAGCCAATGTTTTGCTGCAAATCGCTTTTCTTCTCGACACCTTGCTTGGTCAGTTGTAACTTTCTCAGATTACCGAATGTGTTGTTTCACGTGTTTTCACTTTAAACCTTCCTCACTAAAGTAAACCTTCCTCCGGGTGGTACCCGCATACCCGCAGCTTTTTCCAACTCTGGCAGTTTAATCGAGTGAAATGCCAAATATTACTTGTAATATACAGGCCAATTCTACATTATACAGTATATACCACATTATACATACATAATTCGTGGCCAAGCTTTTGGCAACGGCTTCCGTAGCTCAGTGGTCAGAGCACTGCACTAACATCACAGGGTCGCTGGTTCAATTCCTAGCCGGAAGGCCTTGATGTTGCATTTTTCGCAACTGGTCCCGGTTTGGTCTTATAATGTATATATTCTACACTCGAAATTTTCCTTCACCAAAAATTACCTAGTTGTACTAAATACATTGATAACCATTGCGATCCATTGATTACTAACCTATACTTAATTCATATTAACCATTATTAAATAACGTTAATTTACATGTATGTTTCTATTGCTGTAAAGAGATACTCTTTATAAAGTTTTGCCGAAGAGTCATTATCTTAATACAAATAATAATTTGAAAATAATTATATGCCCCGTAATTTCCGCCCAAATTATCCATTGCTGCACGACTATTTCCTTGCTGCCATACAACTTCTACAATTTTACGTTTTGTGTCATAATTTGTTCAGAATCCACAAAGAAAATTATCCCATAATATTCCGTGAAAACACCTGTGGTTCATTCATCATAGTTATACCGTAGTTCCATGAGAAGGAGGATTTTTTTCCCCGACTCGAAGAGTGAACAAATAGAATAAATCTCTGAGTGCATAACAAAGTAACTGCAACTATTATGCACGAAGTTCCTACCACTTCCTTTCTTGCGTCAATCAATCACGTGTCAATATTAGTTCTCCTCCAATCAGATTCTGACCTATAAATCCATTGGCGCGACATGACCATGATATCATGTATATCTCTTTCTACCATAGACAGTGTTTTTTGCCTCCCTTTCCTTGTAAGATCCCGTGTACGAGGCTGCCTTTCTTTCTGCCCTTGAGTCACTTAATTGCAACTGCAGTCAAATAATGTGTTCCTTTTAAATAATAGGTCCTTGAATAGATCTAGCTGTTACCCAAATCAATATGACCTGCTATCGTCATACGTTCGCCTATATGGCTGATTGTTCAGTCTTTTCTTCTTTCATACTTCTAATACATTATCCCTTTTGCTTACAATGCTTTACCTATATACTACCAATATATTGATTATTTGCAATCAATCTCCAGGGATAAAACAAAGTACTGTACAATAATAGCTAATGAATTCATTTGTTTCAGTTTCCCCAACATGACCACCATAACGTCACGTGCAATTGGTGCAAACCAAGCATTAAAGCTGGAAACCAGTAGATGTTGAAATAGTGTATAGACAATATCGGCTTGTTTCTCTATTGGAACTCTCTCTTTGATTTTGGTCAAAGCTGATCCAAGTTTCCAGCTAGCTTTTCAGGTTTGACTATGCCATTGCCGAAAAACTGACTGAAAAACTAATGGATCAGTCAAAGACAGAGTTCCAAAGTACTTAATTTAAAGTGCCTATAGCTATATCACATGTGGAGATTGTTTAAAAATTTGCAACATACTTATATGTTGCCGTCCAAATTTTCATTGTCATGAACTTTTTCGCTGTCAAAGTTCGTAACTAGTTGCCGCAAGTGACGTCGCTATAGGAATGAGCTTTTGAAATTAAAAGAAAGAGTTTTTATAATATAATATACACTTAATGTCTGCTCCCGAGGGAAACAGTTAGTTTTGTTTTCCCGAGAGTCTTGAAAAACTCGAGACTCGAGGGAAAACAAAACTAACTGTTTCCCGAGGGAGCAGACATTAAGTGTTTTGTTATATAGCAGGAGTTTCGCAGAATAATATCGACGTTTATCAAGAGAAAGTACACATAAGACAAACTGTATTAAAGACTTACCAAAACATTTCGCCTGGCTCCGTAATTTCACTTCAACCAAACAAATATAAGTCTCAGAACAAAAGAACAGCAATACATTTCTTCAGTTAATCTTCACACATGCTTTGAAGACCTATAAATATTTTTTTTTCTTACCAAACAAGCTCTTGTTTATAGGAAACCGTGAAGAGTTGAAAGTTCCAGCGGTTAACAATTGAAAACTTATTGATCGAGCAGGCAATAAGTTCTCAATTATTGTCCGCTCGGTAGACATTGAAATTTAGCAAAGTTCATGTGATCACAAACGAACCAATGACAGTCATCGTTGCAGTCAGTGAAACTCTAGCTATATAACAATTATACTTCTTTCTCGTTATTTCTTGTATTTAAGCAATAACGAAGATAATTGAGTGCAAAATAGATCATAGTAGTGTACTAGAGTTGTAAACACCGTTTCTTTCCAAAAGCTCATTCCACTTTAGACGTCACTTCTGGTAATTAACTAGTTACCGACTTTGACAGCGAAGAAGTCCAGAAGAAAGAAGAAATTTTGGAACGACAAAATATATTGCAATTTTGCTCAGAAGAACCCAAAGATTACGAATATATAAAATCCCCAAAGGTGATATAGGCACTTTACAGTCAAACCGGATGTTCTTTCCCGCGTGACCTTGCAATATTGACAGGAACATTGCAATGTTGACTTGGAAACGGTACACGGCGATTTCTTGGTAAGTTGCTAAAAATCCGCATGTAAATAACGAACTTCATATAATATGAAGTTCTATCGAAAGTCAGAACAACTAATTCTGAGGAGGAGAACCGAGAAAACGTCGACCACGTAGCACCCCCACTACACAATATTTTTGACTCCAGATTATAATAGGCTGATACCCATAGAACATTGCTTGGTCAGTCGTACTCACAAAATGTGGGGTCAGTGGCCTGCTACATACAGGGTGTGGGTGGTCCTTACATTGACAGACTTAAAGTGCACATGAAACGAAAATTAAGTTTGTCTTATTTGAAAGAACACTTAAAATGATAGAGTAACATCTTTTGCAGTTTTTCGTTTCCTTGCTTCGCTGTTGAGATATTTCAGTTCGTTTGAGATGTAAATTAAACAACTTGACGTCACATGTGCATAATGAGTTATCAGAAACTTCTCAATATATCTTTGCTATATTATCAAACCAAACTTAATTCGAAGGAAGTATGTGCGTGTGTCTCTCTCACAACGCCAAACATGTAGAATTTTCCAGTGATTTTGTTTGATAGTAGCAAAGATATATAATCTTCTCTGATAACTCATTACGCACATGTGACGTCATGTTGTTTAATTTACATTTCAAACAAACGAAATATGACAACAACGAAGCAAGGAAACGAAAAACTGAAAAAGATGTTACTCTATCATTTTAAGTGTTCTTTCAAATAAGGCAAACTTAATTTTCGTTTCATGTGCATTAAGTCTGTCAATGCATGGTCAATGTCATTGACCCCACAATGTGTGAGTACGTCTGACCCAGCAATGTTCTATGGGTATCAGCCTATTATTATCTGGAGTCAAAACTATTGTTATAAAACAACTTTATTGGATATACTTTACAACATATATGAAGATATCCAAACGGGAAGAGCGCGAACGGGACTCGAGGACCCATGCGAGGCGCTCCCCCGTAGGAATTAAAATACATAAATATAAAAACCACATACTGAAATTCGTTTGAAATTTATCGTTATCGTAGAATGAAGGATTTCAAGGCATAATATGTCCAGCTTATTTAGTTTCAGAAATTTTTTCCAGGTTATTTAAATAAACCACGAAAAATAACTTTACTTTAATTTACTTTAAGTCACTTGACGTTAATACGTAGACGGATAACAAAAACAGGTAGCGGAGAAGTGTTTCGGCATGAATAGTTATCGGTAGATTCATCAGTAGCTAGTTTTGAAGGAGTTTGTTGCTGCAGAAACATCGGGAGAAATAAAAACAGGAAAACATGTAGAAAGGCCAACAGGAGGTTTTGTAGTTTCCAAAGTTGAGACACGTACATCAGTTCCAGTTTACGCTCCACGAAACACGTATACAATCAAAGTTCAAAGTTTGAAGTAACACATGGAAGATCGCAACCTCGTACCGAGGGCCATTTGTAGGGAACTGGGCCAAGATGGCGGGAACAAATGGCCCTGGTGGAGGCTAGGCTATCTCAGGTTCTGATTGGTCAAGAGCTTATGGCGTAAATCAGACTATTTGATTTTGTTTTGTTTTTTAAAAATTGTATTTTGACCTTGTCGGTTGTTCCTGCACACGGCGCGGGAAATTATATTTTAAACCATGCAATAATTAGGTGTAATTAGGTATAATTACTGTGTAAAGAACTGAGTTCTAGTTAATAAAATGCGCAATATACTGCGTATTTTGAGCTAGCCTCCACCAGGGCCATTTGTTCCCGCCATTTTGTTTTATTCGCCATCTTGGCCCAGTTCCCAACAAATGGCTCTGGGTTGGGAAGATCGTTGATGCGTGGATTTCGTTGCGTACGTTGACCGTTGATAACGACGTCAAACCACGTGGCGTGCGCAAGCGTAACCAGTGAACGGGCTTGCGAAAAATAACGTTATAATAAAATAACAATTAAAATGCAAATTTTTAGCAACTTGCCAAGAAATCGCCGTTTATCGTTTGCAACTCAACATTGCAATGTTGCTGTCAATATTGCAAGGTCGCGCGGTGAAGCACATTCGGTTTGGCTGTAAACGTAGACCCAAAGTGTGGATCAGTATGAATTGCATTACTCACTACAGGCATCCCAGGACGTTCCTATAGATAGCTTCTGTTCCATTTTGACCACTCTCTCCCATCGCACACATGTAGATGTTAGGTCGAAGTTTTTCTGCAAACGCAAGTATGATGAGAAAGTCTCCGTCCTTTGTTAAATGCAATTGCTGTCTTGCTTCTTGTAGTCCACTACTTTCCATTCGATCACAACCAAACTTCCTAATATGGAAAACAAAATGTCACACATAAAAAACGTATGTTGTTACTTTCATCAAGACTCCGGGAATTTGTCTTTAAGGTAATTCCTCAGTTTGGCACTGTGTAGCTTTTCTGCGCACAATTCTGCGATACTAATTCAAGATGTATGTAATAAGGACTGTTTCATACGTAGAAGTTCCGTCGAATTTAATTCGTCGCATTTGATGCGACGGTTATTTGACGGAAGTGGCAGCGTTCAATTCAGACGTCGAATTTAATTAATGCGTCGCATTTAATGCGAAGCTTAAAATATGACACGAAATATAGCGCTGCTCGCCGAAGGAAAATGGTGCCTTCCAGAGCGATGATTCTCAGATTCTCATTTGATTCAATTTAGATGATTCTCGTTTAGCATAGCGAAATTTCTTAGGTGGAACACACAACTAAAACTCCTATGTGGTTCCCATACTATAAAAAATTGGAAAGTTTAATTGATATGTCTGCCTCGTCTTTGACTTTGTCTTCGTCTCGTCCAATTTTCTCTCCTGGTCGAAAATTGAAGCTCTGCAATATGCGACGCTTCTATTGGCCTCCCAACCTTCGATGTTGTCGTTTTCCTCTACCACAGAACAATCTGGACGGTTACACACAGCCACAGAACAAAGAATACACTCGCATTTTGTATTGGCTCCACAAAAAACAAGGCTTCTGTTCTGACGCCATGTTGAAAATGGATTCGTGGGATCGAAAAATTAATTATAGTAATTTGTGTATTTTATTCGACTGTATTTTATGCGACGGAACTTCGACGTCGCATTTCCGTCGAATTATGCGACAAAGCTCGTCGCATAATTCGACACGTCGAATAAGATCAGTTCAGACGTCGCATTTCCGTCGAATAAAATTGGTCGCATTAAATGCAACGAATTAAATTCGAAACCACTATCATATAGATGAAATGATAGGGAAACGGTCGATGTTCAAGCTTTAACCTTCTGTAGCTCACGAAGACACTCGGTGATCCCCACTTTCCCCCCCATTATTTATTTCCTCCACCAGCTCTACAGCATATATGACTAAGAATAGAGAAAAAATCATTTCGGGAAATTGAAATATCGTACGTTTCTCGTTCTTGCGGCTTCAGAAAAAGATGTAACAAGAAGGAATGTGGACATTCTTATATCGCAAAAATGTTTGTCAATTATCATTTGTGTCAAATTTTCTTCCATTATTTGTTGCCACTAAATAGTTCATATACAAGTGCATCTAAAATATCAAATATTTTCCCACGCAGTATAAAGTGCTTCTAAGAAGGATTTTTCAAGATAACAAGACGAAATCAAAAGTTAGCCAAAATAGCTACAGATTCGGAGAACATCATAATTTACTGATAGCTGTATTTTCTAAACGAGTTTGGTGTTTTGAAGGGGTGTTGGTGGCACAGCGGTTAGCGCACGTGCCTTTCACCTCTGCGACCCGGCTTCAATTCCTGCTCTCAGCAGTTATCTGATTAATATTTCACCTTGGCCGCATGTGAGAAGAGTGCTTCCAGTTTGACTCTACCAAACATTATAGGTTTCCTCCGGGTACTCCGGTTTCCTCCTGTAGAAACACTGGACCAATGAGGGATATGGCCCTTACCAGGAAGAACAGTTAGCTTTTAACTGATAGAGATATCCAGTATAAATAAGATTAGTTTAGTTTAGTTTAGTGACTCCAACTTTTTCTTGTTATTTTACTATAAACATATCATAAACTTTAATACTGGAGAGTTTTAGCAAATTTTCATTTCTGGAAGAATTACTGAGGAATTACCTTAACAGAAAAGAAAATGTTTTTGATTTCCAGTTGCACATCCAGATCAGCGTGTGTGAAGATAGAAGCACAAAATATACTTACGATAAATCTTCGATATACTTAATCAGCGCTAGAGCTTTTCTTCTTAAAAGACGTGTAAAATTCTCAATGAATTCAACACGAATACTGTCCTGTGGGGGTAGAAGTTGAATCTAAATAAAATAATATAACAAACTCAGTGCCACAAGAAATATAGAAATTTATGGTAAGTGACGTATGTCATATATAATCTTACAACGCATGAGATAATGTATGATATTTGTTATTTGATATTTGATATGCAATGTGTAATATGTATACGGGATATGAAATGCAATATGCGATACAGGTAAGTGATATGTGATATGAATATGCGATATGTATAATATGGGATATGAAATACGATGTGGTATTTGATATGCAATGTGTGATATGTGATACTGAAGTGCTATGAATGTGTGATATGTAATATGGGATATGAAATGTGATAAGCGATGACCAATCTCGTCTTACTGGTTTGGGCAGTATGACCAGATAGTTTATTAATCAAGTTATTCAGGCTTTGTTTTTAACTTACATCACTTAACATGTCGTTGATCATCTTGCTTTCGTGTTTCACATTATGAAATAATCCTCTGTAATTGAACGAAATCATGTTAATAAACACTGAATACATTAGTGCAATATACAATATGTATAACATGTAGCATAATATTATACATTTGCATCAAGTTTTATGTTTTCTTGGAAGCTGTTTTGATAAAACGTTTGAAGTTATCAATAGGTACGGACTACCCATCGTCGACAAGAACACCTTGCAACATACGTTGCTATAAAGGACTTCTGCGATCTAGCTTCTGATTTGTCACATCCGCGTGTTTCACAAATACAAAATAGTAAAAATTGTAATGTTTAGATATCCAAATCTCATAAATCGGGAGATTTCCTTTCAAAAACGATAGTAACATATCCGGAAATTATTAATGCGTATCGAGAAATCGGCAACAGACAATTCCCGAAGTCAGAAAATTATCGCTCAACTGATCAGGAGAGGTACTAGGTCAGGAGAGCTAACTCAATTTTTAATTTTTAAAGAACAAAAAAAAATTAATCTGGTAATTTGTGAAAGTTTGCTAGGTTTTCAAAAAAAACAAACCCCAAAAACGTACAATTTAAAACAAACAAAAACACAACCACGAATATTTAACTATTAAACTAAACTAAACTAAACTAAACTAAACTAAACTAAACTAAACTAAACTAAACTAAACTAAACTAAACTAAACTAAACTAAACTAAACCAGGGCGTCTATAAGATAGGGCGGTGAAACGCCAATCTGACGTACTGAAACATGCGTGATGCACTTTAGGCATGGGGCGAGCGCGGCCAACTGCAAATTTTGATCAAAACAAAAAATCCATGTGAAATTCAAGGACGTTGATTAAATCTCTTATAATGCTGCAACTATTGACTCGATTGTTGGTGTACGTTTTTTGTTTTGTTATCCATACGTTGTACTGTTCATATAACATGGTGGAAGGCATTCTTAAGTATAAAACGACAAAAATATCCAATGTTGAAGCCGAAGCCATTTTTGGCTTCCTTGTCTAATTTTGCTCCACGCATAGAACATTTTAATTATTTCCTAACTCAAAAACGAGCCAGAACTTAGCTTTTTTAAAGACATGTCTGGAAGGCATTAAACTTTATTCCTCTCAAATTTCATCGCGTAATTTTTTGAGCTTTTTTAGCAATAGCGTGTTGATTGCAGCCTAAAAATTTGGTTACAGTTGAGAAATTTTCCTGGCTCGAATGTTCTGAAAATGTACGTATTTGAAAGGTAGTTAAGCGTCTTGTGGTCACTTTTATATTTTTAATCGACAAAAGAATACATGTTCTTCTTACCGTATGATCATCCTTCACCAGAAACCAAAATATTAAGAGGAAATGTGAATTCTCTTCCAGCAAACTTTCGTTTCGTTCATCATGGCGGCTTCCGCAGTTCCAACTCGCACTCGTTTTGTAAAATATTTAATAACTTGCCCTGGCACCAGAACTTAGCAAATCCAAAAACGGTTACTCCATTAATAGATCTATCTTTGGTATAAATATTGTTACTTAATTTCTTGAGCTTTTTTTGCTGCATGCGAACAAACACGTCGCAAAGGGGAAAAATATATTTGGCAGACATTGCTAAAGACGCGCGAGGACTGGGGCAAGTAAATAACCTCCTAAATGTGTTCGAATATTCGGGCCCTGAAGTATGTGTGATGCGCGGGACCCCACACGGCTCGTTTTCCCGCCCTATCTTATAGACGCCCTGACTAAACTAAACTGAACTGAACTGAACTGAACTGAACTGAACTGAACTGAACTGAACTGAACTGAACTGAACTGAACTGAACTGAACTGAACTGAACTGAACTCATGAAGACATGAACTGAACTGAACTGAACTGAACTGAACTGAACTGAACTGAACTGAACTGAACTGAACTGAACTGAACTGAACTGAACTGAACTGAACTAAAATCATAAGATCTCATATTTTTATAGATTATCCAGAAAACAAACTTAAGAGGCTATCTCCCTAAAAACCGACCAACGGTTTTTGAAGGCAAAAATGAATTTCCTTTGTTTTTCGCCCATTATTTACCTTTACCTCACTTACTATTAAACCGCTATAAAAATTGCCACTTGATAATTTGTTCTTCATTTTTGACACATTTTTTATGCTTCGGCTGGAACGGCTAAGATTCGAGCGGAAATGAGAGCTGACAATACCTCGAAATGATCTTGTTATTTCTCCACCAATTTAGATTTGAATTTCAATTTTTTTCCTTGTAGTGCAATATATAGACCTTGTGTTTCATCTGGGTTGAAGGATACAAGCTCTTTGTTTTGTTTTGTATCAGATATGGTCTCTTTCTTTTGACTTACTTTTTAAATTCGCTTACGGCACCTGATTTGTCAAGTTTTATAAATTAAGATTTCTCTGAAGTGGCACCTAGCCTGGAAATGTCGTGTGTATTTCGTCGTAATATAATACCGTAAGTTTAGTAATCTTTAAAAACAGTTGTCGGCAAACGTATTTTGTAAGCGCACGAACCGCTCAAAGTTAAGCTATTGTTTCACTTTGTTTACATTGTCAGAACCGGAAATGCCTTACGCTTTGCAGATAAGGCCGTTTTCGTTTCTCAATATTACATAAAAACAACTTCTTTTTATTTGAACTTATCCCTAGAAAGCGAACGGGGCATAATTTATAGGTCTATTCGGTTCTTAGGGTAAAAATGATTAAATATTCTATAGCCGATTCTTCATATATGCTCATATACAATAGGAGCAGACATGTCGCAGCCTCCTAAGTGACAATTAAATAATTATAATTCATGAGCAACTGAAAGTTTATCATTTTCTCTGTTTATTTCGGTGTACTGTTCATATTTTTATAGCATGAAAAGGTGGCAGCATCTTATACTCTGGAAGAATCGATTAAACGTCTTAAGAATTTTTTAGACTTCACGAACAAATTAAATCGCTTTTAAGACCTCATAGTTAAAGTCGACGTAAACTCGAATTTGTTTCATGCGACGAATTTAATTCAGTGACGAGCAAGGAAAATCCCACTAGATCGCACCAAAAACGTCCAATACGAATGCAAAGTAAACAAAAATCTGATCACTGGCTCAAAAAATATGTTATCATAATTTATGCATTTAATTCGATGCGACGATACAGCGACGTCTGAAACCAACACGCATTTCAGACGTTGTATCCGTCTCACCATGACGGATACAACGTCTCAGACGAATTTAACTCTTCAGTCGAATTTAATTCGTCTGAGAAGTTGTATCCGTCACGGTGAGACGGATACAACGTCTGAAATGCGTGTTGGTTTCAGACGTCGCTGTATCGTCGCATCGAATTAAATGCATAAATTATGATAACATATTTTTTGAGCCAGTGATCAGATTTTTGTTTACTTCGCATTCGTATTGGACGTTTTTGGCGCGATCTAGCGGGATTTTCCTTGCTCGTCACTGATTTAAATTCGTCGCATGAAACAAATTTGAGTTAACATTTAGTAAGTCGACTTTAACTATGAATTAAATTCGTCTGAATTAAATGCGACGTATGAACAAGGCCTTAAAAGCGATTTAATTTGTTCGTGAAGTCTAAAAAATTCTTAAGACGTTTAATCGATTCTTCCAGAATATAAGATGCTGCCACCTTTTCATGCTATAAAAATATGAACAGTACACCGAAATAAACAGAGAAAATGATAAACTTTCAGTTGCTCATGAATTATAATTATTTAATTGTCACTTAGGAGGCTGCGACATGTCTGCTCCTATTGTATATGAGTATTTATGAAGAATCGGCTATAGAATATTTAATCACTTTTACCCTAAAAACCGAATAGACCTATAAATTATGCCCCGTTCGCTTTCTAGGGATAAGTTCAAATAAAAAGAAGTTGTTTTTATGTAATATTGAGAAACGAACACGGCCTTATCTGCAAAGCGTAAGGCATTTCCGGTTCTGACAATGTAAACAAAGTGAAACAATAGCTTAACTTTGAGCGGTTCGTGCGCTTACAAAATACGTTTGCCGACAACTGTTTTTAAAGATTACTAAACTTACGGTATTATATTACGACGAAATACACACGACATTTCCAGGCTAGGTGCCACTTCAGAGAAATCTTAATTTATAAAACTTGACTAATCAGGTGCCGTAAGCGAATTTAAAAAGTAAGTCAAAAGAAAGAGACCATATCTGATACAAAACAAAACAAAGAGCTTGTATCCTTCAACCCAGATGAGACACAAGGTGTATATATTGCACTGCAAGAAAAAAAAATGAAATTCAAATCTAAATTGGTGGAGAAATAACAAGATCATTTTGAGGTATTGTCAGCTCTCATTTCCGCTCGAATCTTAGCCGTTCCAGCCGAAGCATAAAAAATGTGTCAAAAATGAAGAACAAATTATCAAGTGGCAATTTTTATAGCGGTTTAATAGTGAGGTAAAGGTAAATAATGGGCGAAAAACAAAGGAAATTCATTTTTGCCTTCAAAAACCGTTGGTCGGTTTTTAGGGAGATAGCCTCTTAAAGGGTATTGGCAATAAAAAATAAGTTTATCTCATTTGAAAGAACTCGTCAAATGGTATAAGAAGATCTTTTACAATTTTTCCGTATTTGTTTTGGTTTTGGAAATATTTCGACCAAAGACAGCGTGCTGTCCGCCATCTTGTTGTAATATTGGGTCTAATTAACTAGGAAATTGGTGATGTCACAACCGGGGTAAACCTGATAAAACTACTCCGTGGGTGACCAGATTTCCACGAAAGGCTTTTTAAATGTTGTGGGTCAATTTAAAATGGAAATAGCGCAACAAAAAAATCGACTAGCTCATAATGTCATAAGGTTGGCAAGATAAAAATTTCACTTTACCCTGGTTATGTCGCCACATGCATAATTTTGCATATCGAAAATAATTCCAAGATGGCAGACAGTACGCTGTCTTTAGTAAAAATATTTCCAAAACCAAAGCATTTGACGAGTTCCTTCAAATGAGATAAACTTAATTTTTATTGCCAGTACCCTTTAAGAAAGATGTTATGAAGTAACTTACAGTGCGGGGTACAATGGGGCATCTTCGTCATCATTCCACAGACATTCAAGATCCAAGTTTAAAAACTGGTGTCGAGTATAACAATGTTCTCCAAAAAGACAAGACTGAAAAATCTCCTCCTTTTCAAGATCGATCACTGTCGTCGGAAATCGGCTTGTTAGAACACCCTTTGATGCCAGCTCGTACGACCCATCTTCTTTCTGGCAGCAGAGAAAAAGACGTTATATGGCTGGTGAACATGCATAAATGCAACTCGGAATTATTGACGGCAAGATTAAAAAACATACTTTAAAACATCATTTTGATGATTTACGGGGGTTCCAGGCAAGGTCATACATGTATGCAGATTTTTGCCGTCGCCCGAAACAGGAAGCGCATATAGACGAGTGCGAAGGCCAAATTCTGCGGGAAGATCATATGGCGTACTTCTCCCCGAAAAATATTGACAGTACCATAGGAAGAGGGGAAACAGAAGGGGGTGGCTGCCCCGATACTTTTCTCCCAGATCAAGTTTTCAAAAATTGTTTTATTTGGCTTGAAATGAAATATAACACATAGCCTTCAGAATTCTGTAAAATATTTTCCCCAAATGCAGAAAATAACATATCAGGGACTCTAAAATGTCCTGGGACAGCAGCCCCTGGACCACCCTAGATGTTTCTCAAGCTTAAAGGTCCGTTTGCATAGGCGATTTTTGCGGCCATTTTCTCCTTCTGACACATGCAATTGAATGGATTGACTTACGAATGTATTGAACCATATATTCAGAGCTATACGAGGTTCAATACTTTGGCGAGTCATCCATTCAATCGCATGCGTCTGAGTGAGAAAAATCGCAGTAAAAATCGCCTGTGTAAACGGGCCGTAAGGCGCTAGCAACCGTCCCCCCTCCAACTTCTTACACCCTGTTACGGCATTGTTTGAAAATTCCTGCACACTCTCTGAAATGACATTCAAATGTTCAATGCATTTTGAAACTCTGTGAAATAATGTGACGAGGTCAAAAAGTTATAAATACAAACAATAAAAAATTGAGAATTCTCATACACTTGCGCGCGCTAGTTGTAAAATGGTCGCAAAAAAGACAGGGGCCGTGACTGACTCAACCTTCTCTAATTGACGGTACCGAAAAAGATGGCGACGGTGCATTTAACTACAATGCTTTGCGACCTCAAATGAGCTTAAGTAACAACTAAACATTGTTTATCACGCTAAGATAGATTAAGTAAGCAAAAACTTCATTCCTACCAAAGTCGTTTAAAAGTCATATCTTTCGATATTTCTGCAAGAAACAATATTTACTACACGTAAAGGTTTTCCGGTTAAATGTATACAAGTCGTCATGTTTTTCGGTACGGCCAACTGCGCCCTTGTTGACCCTCAACAAAATCAGCGAACAATGGCTACACTCACACTCCTCGGAAACTGCTATTGTGGTGCGGAAATCCAAGTTTGGCTACTTCTCGGACACTGTGTGGAATTTAAGACGTACATTCCAGGGTCAGGTGTGTGTATTTGTTGGTAACACTTTGATAGAACTTGCGCGCATTAGATAATCGAATATTTCAGATCAAAATCCTTTTTGACAAAGTATATCATAACGCAAAAAGGCAAGCCCAAATAAAGAAATGAAATTCTGCACAATAACGTGAAATTTTGTCGCAAATCACATGTTCTGAAAGATCTAAGAATAGCACAATAGCACACGGGGAAATACCTTTAAAATTCCTTGAATAAAGAGATCTGCTTCATACTCCATCGCCTTTCCGTCAGTGACATAACGTGACTGGCATCTTTCCTCATGTGACAAAAATAGCGCCAATGTATCGATCATCTGCAACCAATGTGGGAATAGAAATAAGATCGAAAGTATATCCAATTTCAGGAAGACGATAAGACATTTAGACCTGCAGTTCTGAACTGCGGTCATTGCGTTCGCCACGAAGGTGATGTCGGAAAAGAGATGAACTTTTGGAAAGAAAAAGTGTTTACAACACTACGCATCTTTTTCGCAATTAACTCTCTTCATTATTGCGTAAATACAAGAAATCACGAAAAAGGCGTGAAGTTCTGTCGTAAAATTTCTTTCTTTCTAAAAGCTCATTCAACGTCAGTTCCGGTAACTAGTTGCCAACTTTGACAGCGAAAAAGTTCGTGAAGATGAAGTTATGGAACGACAAGTTATATTGCACTTATTTTACTCAGGATAACCGCAAAATTACGATTATGTAAAATACCCACAGGTACTCAGATCTAGGTACTTTAATTAGCGTTCTAACCATAAATTCATAAGGTTCTCACCAAATTTACTTCTTTCGCTGTTTTGCCAATAACTACAGTACTTCCAAATGTCTCTAAATGCGAAATGATTGATCTAAACATAACAAGACACGAAGAGTTTAGTATAAAACGCACAAACATGTCTCCCTAACGACATAAAAATAACAAGAAACAGCATTCTTATAGATATTTATAACGTGTTTTAATTAATTAATTAATTAATTAATTAATTACTAACTACTTCATAACAGAGAGTGAGGTCTTTACGGTAAAATATTAAACCGAGGTCTTGCTGTATTGACCGAGTGATAGCGAGATTATAATACGTTCCAGACCGAACGGTCGAGGTTATTATATACACTTGTTGACTAGCGCCGAGGGAAACATCGAGTTTTACGGACCCGAAGGCTTCAATGTCTCGGGTGACATTGAAGCCTGAGGGACCGTAAAACTCGATGTTTCTCGAGGCAAAAGTCAACAAGCGTTTTGTTATATACCAAAGATTTTTAAAATACAAAATACAAAACTGCCTTGAAACTTGCAAATGGCGAAAAGACTTACCAAAACACTTTGACTTTGTCTTCGTAATTTCAATTCAAGTCATTCAACTAAACAAATACACCACACTCAACACTAAGAACAGCTTTAAATTTCTGCAAGTGTTTTTCAGAACTTCTTTGAAGATATGTATAGAAATTTTTTCTTTCGGAAAATGGACTATTTCGTACCAGAGAAGCTCGAAACAAACTCTTGTTTTCAAAATGCCCGAAGAGTCCAAAGTTCTTGATCTGATGCAATCGTCGTGTATTCACGTGAACAACGCATGATTAAAGCGACTTCAGAGGGAAACATTGCACTGTTTCCCTCTCCATTGTTGACGTCAGAGGGAAACAGTGCAATGTTTCCCTCGGCAGAAAGAAACATTGAGTTTGTTGAACAACACGTGACCATGATTTGACCAATAGGATTTCACCTTTGGCAAACGAAAGTCTTTGGTATATAACAAAGTAGTTTATTATATGGCACTTTTTATTTCAAAATCAATCTTGTGTTTCTTGGTCTTCGCTTCCTTTAACTTCATCAAAACACCGAACCAGCGTTATTTCCTGCTGTTTCGTTCTCATCTGGATACTAGAACTTACTTTTGTAATGTTCATCGTCGTTTATTTTATTTATTTTTGTCGTTTTTCGGCAATAAAACTTTCTTATTAGGATTTTTTGTTTGTTTCCAATCGTAGGGCATTAACAACTTTCATAATGCCCGCGGGCATTACAGAGAAATCTCGCCACGTCAGCAACCAATCACAGCGCGTGATTTTACCGGAAGTAATCCGTGCCATATAATAATTGCATTAAATTAAAACATACTTTTCTAGAAAGGTGGAATTAAAACAAGAACAATTTCCCGGAGCAAACGCACTACCCCAGATCTGTAAAATAAGAAATTATACAAACATATATAAAACATATACAGTACTGAAAGTAGCACGATTAGGTGCTAAATTTAAGGCTAGTTCACACTTGTCGTAAGAATCGCAGCAATGTTATCGTGGCCGATGGCATAGAGTGCTGTCAGTCTAGACTGTGTGATTTGCATATATACAGCAGTCAAGACACAATAGAACAATAGAATAATAGAATAATATTGTATTGTGTCTTGACTGCTGTATATTGCAAATCACGCAGTCTAGACTGACAGCACTCAATGACATCGGCCAGCATAACATTGCTGCGATTCTTACGACAAGTGAGAACCAGGCTTTAAATCCATTGCAACCTAGCAAGTGATTTACCGGGCGGAAACCGTAATCGCAAAATGAATATAAGAGCCCAGCTCAAAATTTAAAAATGCAATACCACAACGCAAGGAATCCATTTAAAACAAAATATATTTATTGACATTTCGTTACTTAACCAGTAACATTTTCAGAATGAATTAAAGATTACATTGAGAATACTTAATATATTACATTAAATAAATATAGTTTCATATTACAAGAAAAAATAGGCACGCTTAGCGTGCATGTATCTGCTGCGCTACGGCACAAGTTGTAATAACATTATCATGGTGAAAAAACGTTGTTGACAAGATTGTCCGTGTTGTTCAAGCTTGTTCAACACTGAAACCGTAACCATGCTGTGCATGCACGTCTACTATTAAGGGGATTATTATTATTTAGGGGAGCACGGGTGGCGTGTGCTGTTACGGCGCGCTGCCTCTCACCAAAAAGTTAAGCCCGGTTAGACGGGGTTAGTACTTGGATGGGTGACCGCTTGGGAATGACCCCGTTGACAGGCTTGGACTCATGTGAGTAGAGTTGTAGTTGATCTCTCCTGCGCTTCGAGGGTTTTTCGCCAGGTTCTCCGGTTTTCCTCCCTCCATAAAATCAACACCTAACATCTTAGCTGTGATCCGTGGTCTGAACTGTGTCGTTGGCGGCTGCTTGGAGCGCCTTTGATATGCCTCGACACGGCCACGTTGATCTGCGTCCTTCGCAATTCAGCCGCTGGCTGCAAGTAAGGATGATTAGCCACCCAGTCCTTTATCCTTTATCCTTAACTAGATTAATAATTATTAATTATCAATTAGTCTATCATATAACTAATAAACTAGTAATGCTAATTGGCAATTCAATGGTCACTCATGTTACATTTTGAACTAAAAGAACGGATCAATTCCGACCTAGTTTAGTGATTAATTTATTTTAACACTTCAACTATTATCTGTAAACACCTAAGGTCCTAAGGTGTTGAATAATGATGAGGATGGAATATTTAATTGTACAATGCCACTAATTAGGACAATAGAGTGGTGTGTGACTCATGTTACGCCAAAGTGACATCACCCAAAATAAACTTAACTTTTTCTGAATTTTCTTTGGAAATTATATAAGTGGGAGAAAATAGAATCTATCTTGAATTTAGAGACTTTATGGTAGACAAATTATTTGCATAAAAATTAGTTGAATTTTGAATGAAAACAGGTAGAACAGTTACATAACGTCTGTGACTCATGTTACGTGACTCATGTTACATCTTAAGTGTTCTTTATAAACCAGTCCATAAACGTGTCTAATTGCCTCTCAGACATAACAAAAGGTCCGCTATGCGTACATGTATCTGCGCCAAACCCACCACTGTGAAAATCATGTCAAGATCTTGTGTGACCTTGGAAAATCTTATAAGATCTTAAGAAAAATCTTATAAGATTTTAGCGAGATCTTGTAAGATAATTAAAGAGAAAGTACACGTTCTCTGACCAAAATAATTTTTTATCATGACTCACAAAAACTGTGGTAGATCACACTCACAAGTTTACTAAGTTCACGTTAAAAATACTTACCAGTTTATCAGCAATATCCCCTGTCTCCGAAATGTTTTTGTGCAAAACTTTGTCGGAAATATAGTTAACTGCAGGAAGATATATCCCAATGGCCAATAATACGGCGGTTGAGCCGGACACCGCGGGTCTAAATACCCCTGAATCGTCTGTAGGTTTGTGCCATTTTGGAAACTTATACCGTTAGATAGAGCGTTAAACTCTGTTCAACAAATGTGCATTAAAAAAAGTCGTAGAATAGCAACGGAGAAAAATCTATTTGAACTGAGATGAGCGCCAAATATCAAATGGCAATTATCAGGTCAAACCGTGACGCAATCATATTTAAACAGGTATCCGCCAGCTGATTCCCTGAATCGTCTGTAGGTTTGTGCCATTCACGAAACTTGTACAGTTAGATAGAGCGTTAAATATTCTACAACATCTGTGAATTAGAAAAAATCGTATAGAATATAACCCTGAAAAATCATAGTGTTTTAGTCAAATTCATTGCAGTTGAGCCACCGGATACCGCGTGTTTAAAGTATACCCCTGAATCGTCTGTAGGTTTGTGCCATTCACGAAACTTCTACAGTTAGATAGAGAGTTAAATTCTGTACAACCTATGTGATTAGAGAACATTGTATAGAATAACAACGGAGAAAAGACTATTTGAACTGACATGAGCGCAAATATCAAATTGCATTATTTACGCTATGTATTGGCCTACGGTCAAACGAGGTCATATGTAAAGTAAACCAATCGTCTGTGGGTTTGTGCCATTTGGGAAACTTGCACGGTTAGATAGAGCGTTAAATTCTGTACAATATATGTGAATTAAAACTCAAATGGTTTAGCAACGGAGAAAAATATATTTGAACTGAGATGAGCGCAAATATCAAATTGCATTATTACGCTATCTACTTGGCGTATGGTCGAACGCGGTCATATTTAAAGAAAATCAATCGTCTGTACGTTTGTGCCATTTGGGAAACTTGTACAGTTAGATAAAGCGTTAAATTCTGTACAACATATGTGAATTAGAACAAATCGTATACAATAGCAACGGGGAAAAATCTATTTGAACTGAAATGAGCGCAAATATCAAATTGCATTATTATGCTATCACTTGGCGTACGGTCAAACGCAATCATTTTAAAGTATCCCTGAATCATACTACTCCAATCATACAGCATTGCAATTGACTTTCTTCGAAAATAATGTTGTTCTTCGTCTCGCTCCGTAGTTCATACAACATGGCGAGGAAATATAAACAGTCACACTACTGTACACATTACAGGTCAGCGGTTACACCAAAAAGTTAACCCACACACACACAACACGATAGCAATATATCTGCGCGTTGCGCAGATACAAAAATCAATGCCTGTAGTGATTACAATTTAAGATTACAATTCTCTTTATTAAAGAGTTTGACTTGGGCAGATATTTCACACCCTGTAATTAGAACGCTCTGCGAAGGATCCAGGAGAAAATAGTAGGTGATTATTTCTTTCTGGAGGCTTAAAATATTGGCAACTGAGATAAAAAATGATTGAACAGAGCGCTGAAGCAATCAATGACAGTATTCGATCCAATTTGACCTTCCTATTGGCCCTGAATATGTATGCTATCAAAATAACTTGTTATTTCAATTTTTATGAATGTCACCATCAGCATGGAATTACCAAAAGAAAACTCGGTGTGTTGTCTAATTGTCACAATTAAGTAGCTATAGTAATAAAGTATTTTGTAAAGCTTAGAAAGCCAGAAAGTAAGACATGCAACAAATGAAAAACGTTTGACAATTATTTAAAGGCCTTTGTTACATCATTAGTAATACTGCAATCCGGTTAGTACTGTATCTTCAGTACCACTGTTGTAAAGTAAGGACAAAGAAGAGGATGTGCAGCAATGTCATCAAAATAATGAGTAACCATACACTAATCGCGAGCGATGGCAAAGTATCTAGTTGCGTATACACGCAGTGGAAACAAAAACCATCAAGGCACAGGAGAGCACCAATGAACTCTACTCATATACGTATGAGTTCCATGTTTCGACAGATGGCCATCCACCCCCAAGTACAGTACTAACCCTATCTACTGAGATTAATTTCGGTCCTCCATGGTGAGAGGCAGTGTGCTGATGGCTATATAGAGTATTAACGCTATAGGTAGGAAAAGCTTAAAAGGCCAATAAGCAAGACAAATAACACCTCAGAAAATTTGATAATTCAGGTGATAATCAGTGCAATGGTGAAGGAAATAGGTTGAGATAACAAGTATCTCAAGTATACCACTGCTGTATTATAAAGTTAGTAAATAAAGAAGATGTCCAGCAGTTTCGTCAAAATCATAAGAACAACTATGCAAGCAAAACACATGTAGTAAAAGTTAGTTTTAAGAATTGTTTGCACATTTATGACACAAGTTTTGCATGACATTGACAACAGGCAATGTACAATTTAATTACTACACTGATATGAGAAAGAAGATAATGCTGAACATGGATAACGTACATGGAATAACAACTCCAAAAAAGGTTGACAGCTTGCCATTATTTTCATCATTTCTATTTTGTATTCTTAGTAATAGAGTTTCTTCTCATATCAGCCTCTACATAGTCTGACATTTGATTGTCTAATTGATTTTCTTATAGAAGATTTACAGTATAGTCATTTAAACAAAGATCTTATCAATAAACTAATTGTAAAAACAAAACACATAATTTTACAGTACTGTATTAGCATATTTGCTCGTGGACTACCGCAGGTTTTGCACATAAAGCTGATTTTTCTTAAAATAGAGATATCCATTTCTGTTCGGAAACGCACAGCCAAACTGTCAGTTTACGAAGCTCGATCTGCTAAACCACATGTGGAGTTTGCAGGGGTGTATATTCTTCAATGAACTTTGATTCTTTCCCCCCCCCCCCCCTTCTTTTCAGATTTGATTCTTTTCCCCATATCTTTACTACATCAGCCTCTACTCTTCTTTGATTTTCTTCCCTAGCCCTAAGACCCTTTGATTCTTTTCCCCCACCCCAGGGGGGGGGGGGGGAATTATAGAAGAATATACACCCCTGGGAGTTTGTTGACTATTGGCTCGGTGAATATGAAATCGTCCAACGACTTTAAAAAGGCTTTTAAAAATGTTTGTCATCATTTCAACATATTTGACGTACAACTTACGAAAACTCTGGTACATCATACTTGAAAATAGAGTACAAATTCATACTGGAAAACTTACTAAATTTGTAAAAACTTTCTCTACTTGAATATCTCATTTAACTCCTCTGCATGAACAATTTTAAATTTTCTTGATCGTTTGTAATTTAAATGTTTAAATTGTTTTAATCTCCCTTTTACCGTTTTTTTTCTTGTAATATGAAACTATATTAATGTTATATACTAGAAATACATGAACGCAATAACCCCTCGCCCGCTTTTGCATGAATTTTTGTAAATACCCCCCGATATTCCCTGTGATTAGAAATACTTGCGCTCTTTTTTATTGGGGGCCTGGAAATAGGTACTCCTGTTGATCAAAATAGTTTTAATTCTAGTAGAATATTTGAAATAAAGAAACTGTAGTTTTAACGAGGAACAAAGAAAAATTTAAGACGATATTTCGTGAAAAATATTGAGATGAAGAAATTGCAAATCGCATCCACGGTTTGAAGTGTTAACCACCAGACTACCGAGGCAGGCGGAAAAATTTTGTCAAAATATTAGGGTTTTACACTTCCTTCTTTCCATGTTTACAAAAAATATCACTGCAGCATCTGAAAACATTTTTCAAAGGCACTGAATTGCTTGAAAACTATCAAACAACTACCTGGCAGGCTGCCACGGCAATATTCATTTATGACATTTCAAAGTGCTGAAATTGTTTTCACCTACATGTTAATAAATATTTCAATAGCATTTGTAGGTTTTACAAAACAAAAATTGCGCCTTTTCCGATTTTTATGCCAATTATGGACAAGCTACGTTAGTCACAAGTGGTTTTACAATAAGAAAACTATTTGAAAAAAGATATTAAGACGGCAGCCACAGATAAAACATACAGCAGGCAAGCAAACTAACAAAAATACAATAAAATACTTAAATACTTTAAGGACACACAAAAGAGAAAACAAAATTAAAACTCGAACAGTTTTACTACTAAATGTTCGTGATTACTGAGTGCGGCCGGCTCTATATTTTTATCGTAAACTTAAAGCGTTTCGCCGGCCTTTATTTCTTCGTCGGTTTTCCTCCTTTCGAGTTTCGCTTTGACGGGTTTCCTTCTACTCAAGACGTTGTTTTGCTTTATACGTAGACGTTGATTCGTTTCGGTTCTTTCAAAAGTGATATACGTTTCCCCAAAACTCCTTTCTCCAGTCTTAGTTCGAACCTTTTTGTCAAGAACTATATTAATTGTCCCCAGTGTCCCACAACCTTAACCGCGCATGGTCCGTCCACACATATATACAAATAAATAAACTATTTCCAGATTTTGTCTCCCTTGCTTTTTCTACACGCGTGTAAAGTGGACTCCACGCATGTCGAGATTAGCACCCTCACCGGGCTCCGGGCCTTCGGCACTACGCCCGGGCTCGGGGATAAGTACACTCAATGTATAGCAAACTAAGGTCGCGGGTTCGAATCCCAGCTGGGCCAAGTAGAGTTTTCTCTACTTGTCCGGTATGGTTCGTCACTAGGAGTACACCTTATCATTATTCTTCTCCCGAGTTCATGTCCCTCAATAATCATCTGAAATCGTCAGATATAAAGACTAATGCCTCGATATTGAGGAAACTAATACCTGTTTCGAAATATCAAATAACCCAAGTACCATCATTCGAACTTCAGCTCCGAACTTAACTCGTGACATGTAGCTCAGTTGGTAGAGCATCGGACTAGCAAACCGAAGGTCGTGGGTTCGATTGTTCGAATCCCAGCCGGGACAAGTAGAGTTTTCACTACTTGTCCTACATGGTTCGTCACTCGGAGTACACCTTATCATTACACTCAATGTAATCTTTAATTCATTCTGAAAATGTTACTGGTTAAGTGATGAAACGTCAATAAATATATTTTGTTTTAAATGGTTTCCTTTCGTTATGGTATTGCATTTTAAAATTTTGAGCTGGGCTCTTATATTCATTTTGCGATTACTGTTGTAGCCTAACTTAATTGCAGTTTGTGTGTCTGAGTTTATAAATGTTGGAATAATAAATTAAACAAGAATGGCTGGTACCGTGGTATAGTAAGTAGGTGTACAACCAATCCCTTGAGATTCAAAGAGCAAAGATATTTTCGCCAAGTTGAATAAAATTATGATTGCAGATAATAAAAAAATTTGGTCAAATTCATCTAACATGGCGGCAATAACGTAAATGCACACCACAAATACTGTGCACAGTATCGGAGATATTCCGGTATAAAATCATGCACTTGGTACTGCGGGATTTACAATATTTTCTGTTTTAAAGGGCATAACAATATTACTGGTGTAAAACATTTATGGCATAAATGTCAAAAAGATATTGTTAAAAACAATGTCTTCATACAGTAGCTTGCACCTAAGTGGAAACACCGCCCGTCAAAACATGTTCTAATGTCAACGTCAAACATAAAAGTTTTCCTTGGAACCATATTATGTTTCCCTTCGATATGTACATGCCTGCATGTGCCTGCTGTGGGAGCCGCGGCTCCCCCCCTTTTGATATAAAACAACAGACATGTAACTACAAAACTGATGCAATATGTCCAATATGCCATTGTCTCAGGAAATAAACTGTAAACAGTATATTCAATCTACTGAGTGTATGCATTTTGAGTATCTATGTGACGTTTGCGTGTTTTGAGTATTTTATATGACGTTTTTTAACCTTTAGAGTCTGTAAAATCTTCCTCCAAAAGCCAGGAAATGGCATTTCAGCGACTCTCGAGTTTCAAGCATGCCCGCGGACCCCCTAAAAATTTATTTTGATTTCGGCTACGCTACTGTTTCCACTTAGGTGCAAATGACAGCACTGATGATAAACAAAATGACGAATAGCTTAATTAGTGTTCAAAGTACAGTGTATTGAAGGTAACCTAGTCCTTAAGGTGAGGTAATACAGGCAACATTTTTCTTCAACTTGCAACGCAATTTTGTTGCGTTGCCAGTTGAAAAGCGTTGTTGCACGTATTACCACCCAATCACTGTTGCGTGCAGAGCATTAGCCAGGATTAGTAATCTACACATTGAAATCAGGTCTTCTGTAAACATGATTCTGAGCATTCTGGGAAACAAGACAATCACAATCTGATTCCGACTGGTCAGCTTTTAGAAAGGCGAAAAATAAAGCCACTAATTTGTTACGAAAAACTAAACAAACGTATTTTAAGAATAAAGTGGCTGAAAATAGAAACGATCCTAGAAAATTATGGCGTCTAATTCGCGAACTTGACGGCGTGAATGTCAAAGAAAATTTTACATGGCGTTTGAATGACGGTGGCAAGTTAGTATCGGACAAGTACCAAATTGTTGAAATGTTTAACTCATATTTTATCGAACTACCGAAATCAATTTTAACTGAATTAATTAATATAACTGGAGACTATATTTCCCCAGAGAAACGAGTTCACTCGCAGCTCGAAATCCCCCTCATCACACCTGAGCAAGTGAATGATTTTCTGAATCAAATTCCAGTAAATAAAGCTACCGGCCCAGATGGTGTAGGTATACGGCTTCTCAAGTTAGCTGCTCCTGTAATATCAGAATCGCTCAGCAGAATAATTAATTCCTGCATAATAACTGGAAAATTTCCAACAAAGTGGAAAGAGGCGAGCGTTACACCTATCTACAATGGTAAAGGTTGTAAAAGTGAAGCCTCAAATTACAGGCCCATATCAGTGTTGTCTGTCTTGTCTAAGGTGTTTGAAAGGCACATTGCGTCATCATTGCGTGCTCACTTGAAGGAGAACGCCTTGTTGTATGGATTACGATCCGGCTTCCGGAAGTCATTCTCCACTGAAACTGCTTTAATAAGGCTTTTGGATCAGTTGCTTTTCAACCTTGATGATAACTGTGTTAGTGGTCTGGTCCTCGTTGATTATAAAAAAGCATTTGATCTAATAGACCATAACATCTTGATTAAGAAGCTTTTCTCATATGGAGTACATGGCCAGTCTCTGGAATTGTTCAAAAGTTATCTTTCTGATCGATCCCAATATGTCAATATGGACGGTGTTAAGTCATCCTCTAGGCCTGTTGAATGTGGTGTGCCCCAAGGATCTATACTTGGGCCCATTTTATTCATTATATTCATTAACGATCTTCCAGATCAGATTAAACATTCTGTTGCTGATATTTATGCTGATGACACGACGCTTAGCTATGCACATGATTACTCTTCTGCCCCTCAGTCAATTACGGTTGAATTACAGAAGGACATTACAAATCTTGCTGATTGGTCAAGAGTTAATCATATGGTTTTGAATGAAGAGAAAACTAAAACTCTACTGATCGCCGGTAAGCGCCTGAAGAAGAAAATGGACACAATTGATATTGATCTTATGCTGAATGGGGAAAAACTCGAACAAGTCACCTCGTTTAAATTGCTTGGAGTTACGCTCGATGATGAACTGAGCTTTGATATACATGTTGACAATATATGTAAGAAACTATCTCAACGAATCGCGGTACTCTGTAAAATAAAGCGTTGCCTTCCATTTAGAGAACGCTGTCTTTATTATAATGCTATGATAAAGCCTATCATTTTCTATGGTGCAGCTGTTTGGACAACAACCTCGAAAGAAAACCTAAACAGAGTTTTTAAGTTACAGAAAAGAGCAGCTCGGGTTATTTTAGATTTGGACATGTCAGCGCGAACAGTTAACATGTTTCAGCAACTAAACTGGAAACCATACTATGACGAAGTGAAGATTCTTAAAGCAACAATAGCCTATAAACGTATAAAGAATGATTCTCCGAACTATATTGATAATATGCTGAAACTGAATTCTAGTGTAAATAGTAGATCCACTAGATATTGTAATTTAAATTTCCTATGCCCTAAATATAAGCGAGAAACCGAAGGTGGTCGTACATTTGCCGTTTCGACCATAAAACAATGGAACCAGCTGCCTAAGACTGTGCGTGATAAGGGGACGGTGGCTTCGTTTAAACACAGCATGAAACAGCTTTTTAAAGAGAGCTATGAAAACATCGATCATTTTACTATATAATCTTCGGATTTTAGATATATGTATATATAGTATTTTATAATTTTAGTACTTAGGTTTAATGTTATTTGTATAGTTTATTGAGAGCCACAAATTTATCAGTGCAAACTGGCATGTGTAACTCTCGTTAAATAAAGTCTTCATTCATTCATTCATTTCACGCTTCGTACCATCCATGCTATTTTGTGAAAACACGTGCATTTGTGCCAGCGGTTATAGAATGCAATTATGCAAATACGTGATGTTGTCATGTTGATAAGGTTATGGTTGATGCAGATTACTTAAAATAATCGCCAAATTTAGTCCTAAAATACTAAATATTTCACAAAAACATAGGAACTTGTATCTTGTATCAAGGTACTGTTGAATGTCATAGCAAAACTAAAGCTTGTACGGTTGTATTAAAAAACTAAAGACGAAATACTGGAGCTTTGTTTCAATAAATTTTTGCCCGTCCACTTTCAAACATGCCCGTCCAAAAGACGGGTGGACGGGCCTCTGGCTAAACCCATGGTTGCGTGACAGTGTTTAAGGTGGGTGGTAATACGTGCAACAACGCTTTTCAACTTGCAACGCAACAAAATTGCGTTGCAAGTTGAAGAGAAATGCTGCCCGTATCACCTCACCTCTATCGAAGGACGCATAAAAAATCGTGTCGGCATGCACGACTATACACTGTAAACCTGTACATGACATCTGCATGCATACTTCGAACAGTACACGCTAAAGGCAATTCCATGGTGACTCATGTTACATTTTGAACAAAAACAATGGATCAATTCCGATCTAGTTTAATGATTTATTTATTTTAACACTTCAGCTATTGTCTGTAGGTATTGAATCATGGTGAGGATGGAATATTTGATTGTACAATGCCACTAATTAGGACAATAGAGTGGTGTGTGACTCATGTTACGCCAAAGTGACATCACCTAAAATTAACTTAACTTCTTCTGAACTTTCTTCTGAAATTATAAGTGGGAGAAAACAGAATCTATCTTGAATTTAGAGACTTTATGATAGACAAACTATTTGCATAAAAATGAGTTGAATTTTAAATGACAATAGGTAGAACAGTTACATAATGTCTGTGACTCATGTTACGTGACTCGTGTTACATCTTAAGTGTTCGTTATAAACCAGTCCATAAACGTGTTTAATTGCCTCTCAGACATAAAAATTAATGCCTGTAGTGATTACAATTTAAGTGAATACAATTCTTTTTATTAAAGAGTCTATGACTTGGGCAGATATTTCACACCACCTTGTAAAAAGAATTGAATGAACATCTAGGAGAAAATAGGTGATTATTTCTCTCTGGAGGATTAAAATATTGGCAACTTGATTAAACAGAGCACAGAAGCAATCCAATGGCAGTATTTGATACAAATTGACTTTCCTATTGGTCCCGAATATGTATGCTATCAAAATAACTTGTTATTTTAAAGTTCCTGACAACTTTATTTTTTTTATGAATCAATGTCACCATTAGCATGGAATTGCCCGGATAGTTCTCGTACCGATAAAACACGTACACTGTACCGCTGAACGTTTTTGGATAGAGCAAAGTGAAATGTAGCCTGCTACAGGCTCTTGCAAGATCGAAGAAAGGGAAGAGAGCCTGCACGGACTCCATACAATTTTGAACATCCGTCCCCATTTGAGATAAAGCCAATCAACCCATAAATACATGTCAGACGTGTGGTCGTTCGTGTGTAACTAAACAAAGCAAATCAAATAGCATTTCTTTCTTGTCGACTGCGAGAAACTGATCGATCGGAAAATTTCCATTGTGCGTGCATTATTGAATATTTTGTCATTGCTATTCTTAATATGGTTTGCATACTGGTATTTTTGGCATCTGTGCAGGCTCTCGCTTTCTCTTGTCAGCATCCCTCCCCCCCCCTTCCACAAGAGCCTCCTAAGTGAAATAAAAAGGATAGAGCAGCCTAAGTGAAAAGATAAATAAATAGAGAATAATACATGGATGTGCGGAAATATGAAATTTATTTCGAGTGTTGACCAAGATATCTCACGAGTGAGCGAAGCGAACGAGTAAGATATGTTGGTCAACACGAGAAATAAATTTCATATTTCTGCACAACCATGTATTGTTCTGTTTATTATATAAAAAAATTGTCCTATTGCCTTACAAAAATTGCATTAAATTATAATGCTCATTCAGCGATAATCGTCACATGTGAGATTATCATGAATAATCACACATGTGAGATTATCATTTTTATTAGTGGCGGAAAAATCAATAAAACACTCTATTTTATATAATAAAACGAAATAATGACGTTTCGAGCGAAGCCCTTCATCAGAGTAAATCATTTTACTGCCCTTCATCAGAGTAAAACATTTTACTGTCCTTCATCAGAGTAATAAAGACTTATTAACCAAGTGCGAGGTCTGTACGGGAAAGTACTTGCCTGAGGTTTTCGTACAGACCGAGGGACGAAGGAGCGAGGTTTGTGCGATAAAACCGAGGGCAAATACTTTCCAGTACAGACTGAGCAAACGAGGTTAATAAGGAATTTATTATATGGCTATTGGTTCATTCTATTTTTAAGCTTTGAGCGCTGTTTTCGTCTTCGGAGTATGCTGTTTGCCTTACCTGTTGACTTTTTTGTGTCGCTTCATGGCCTTCTTATTTACACCAGTTCGGCTTTTATTTGTCGTGTTTTTAGATAAACAGCTTTAAAGAAAACCAGCAGTGATGTTCCAAGACATTTTATTGTTCAAAATATTTGAATAAAGATACCTATTTCTCTTTTATTTGTATTCAAATCAACTCAGAAATGTTCCCGCCAAAACTTACAGGGCCGAGAAAAAAGCGTATTGACCCCGAGGTCAATATCGTAAAATCCCGACCTCTCAGGAACCAATCAGCGTGCGTCGTTTTGCGTACGGACCGGAAATCAAACCCAGCCATATAATAATAACTTCTTATTAACCGAACGCGAGGTCTTTACAGAGAAATATCGGACCGAGTTTTTTTTAGGTTTTTTTTTTTTTACAGACCGAGCCCGTAGGGCGAGGTTTGTACACAAAGACCGAGGTCTGATATTTCTCTGTAAAGACCGAGCAAGCGAGGTTAATAAAAAGTTTATTATATGGCATTTTGAAACAACAAACCTTACATTTATACCTTGTCATGATACGTACTTTAGTCAGTTTAGTGTGACCTCGAGCGTGTGACATAAACTCATCGTTTTCAATGTTGTTGCTTTTGTTGTCATCGCTTTCGGACTCCTAAACTCGCTTCCAGATTGCTCTCGTCCCAAACATACATAATTTAGTCCTCAGGTTGTTGAATTCACAAAATTCTTGCGGTTTTCTTTCGTTGTTTAGTTGCAAACAACATGGCTGACAATATCCGTAATCGACCGGTCGATTACGGAAAATAATCGACCGGCACGTGACACGTCTCGGCCAATGAGAACACACGATTTCAACGGAAGTAACTTGTGCCATATAATAAAACATTTTACTGCCCTTCATCAGAGTAATACATTTTACTCTGATGAAGGGCTCCGCTAATCTCGGCAGTTTACCACCTTTTCACTTTGCTCTCTCCAAAACACTACCTACGCAGCACTCTAAAGTAAACATTACCATTGCATGAAAGAGTCGCTTTATTTTCTGTACAAACAGAAAAATCCTGTTCTATGTTGCACACAGATTTTATTTGTGCTTAGCTTGTGACGTGCGTTATGATAGACAATGCCTATTTTGTTTCCTAGTACTAAGGCTACGTTTACATGGTACCGGACGAATTCGAAACCGGTCTCGAATTCGTCCTATTTCGTCGTGTAAACAGGCGGAACCGTACTTATTCGAGACCGGTTCCGAATTCGTCCAGTACCGTGTAAACGGGGTCTAAGTAAACGTCTTTAGAAATATTTGTCGCATCAACACTTACTGACAAGTTACTGGGTACACCATTCATTTGCAGCGAGGAAATCGTTCTGATAAGGTTGGGAAGGTACTTTGAAAAATTGGAAATCGAAGTTAGTAGATCCTATATAAAGATATAAAATAAGAAACTGATGTTGTTTTTATAAGAACATACAGTACTGCGATTTTCAGTTGAGCTTAAAGACTGGAAGTTTTATTGAAAAGTTTGATCGTTTCACAATTTGACACGTTCCCATTGGAAATTTGAATGTTTGCGCATTTTGACCACTAGAAATTAAGGCGTTACCCAAACTTTTAAATTTGCACATGACAACATTCAAATTCTCACATGATATTTACGTTTCGAATTTCCTTTGGCAATTTGTGCGCTTCAACGATCAAACTTTTAAATAAAACAAACTGTCGCAGTATACTATTCCAATTCTACTTCAATTAATGAGTGAAGATTTAGTGTGAACTCCAACTAATAAACATTTAGTATTTCTGTTCTAAGGATAAAAGTACCCTAGTAGATTAAATCATAATTTAGGTATCGCAGAGCATTTTTATTTTGTTTAACTTAAATTTTCTACTGACATAAACTGTACCCTTCTGACTTTGTCACGTTGTGAGACGTTACGCCACGTTGTGAGACCTTGCGTTACGTTGTGAGACGTTACGTAACGTTGTGAGACCTCACATTACGTTGTGAGACTTTACATGTAGGTACGTTACGTTGAGACCTTATACATTACGTTGTGAGGCTTGTACGTTACGTTGTGAGACCTTTACATGTAGGTACGTTACGTTGTGAGACCTTATACATTACGTTGTGAGACTTGACGTTACGTTGTGAGACTTACATTACATTGTGAGCTTTTCGATACATTCCGACAATTGTGAGATCTTACGTTACGTTATGTAACCTTACGTTACGTTAAGAGAACTTATGTTGTAATGTTGTGAGATCTTACCTTACCTTGTAAAATCTTACACGTACATTACGTTGTAAGACCTATACGTTACGCCGTAAAACATTTACCTATATGTTGTGAGATTTTACGTTAAGTCGTAAGACTTTACGTTACGTTTTGAGACGTTACGTTTTGAGACCTTACGTTATGTTATGCAACCTTATGTTACGTCGTGAAACCTTACGTTACGTTGTGAGATCCCACGTTATCTTGTAAGAGATATATACTATACGTTATATATACGTTATACTGACTATATACGATATATACGTTATACTGACTATACGTTACGTTGTGAAACCTTTACCTTACTGTACGTCGTGGGACCTTGCGTTATGTCGTGAGACCTTACGTTACGTTGTAAGATCTTAGGTTATGTTGTGTGGGCTTATGCTACGTTGCGAGCTAGACCTTAGGTTACATATTGTTTTGACGTTTGCCAGCTGGGTTTACACAAATTAAATCAAGTCCAGTCTGCCACTGCCGTCAGGAACTTTAAATCTGGATTTATAATCTTTTCAACACTCTGGATTCATCCGGTTAATGCTCAAAAAAATTGCAAGCCACTAAAATACAGTAGTTTGTTTAATCACTTAATGTTTAATTGTCAGTTCAAAGGTCTGCTGTGATCGGTTAATCTACTATATGATCTGAGAAACAAAAAAAATTCCATCAGGAAGTTTAAGAAGTTCATTAAATGTCACATCTATGCCAGTGTTGAACAATAACACATCAATTGCAGAAGTACAATAACTGCTTCAGTGCCATTTAATCTACACTATCAGTAAATGAACATTACCAACGTAGTTGGATCATGCTCATTTTCCAAGAAGTGGGTGTGGTCATGTGGGTGGTGTTTTGTTTCCAGTTTAATTCATGCATTACAAGACCTTACAAGTGTCTAATATAACTGCAGAATTTGAGAAATAAAGGCAAAGGTTTATCATTCATGGCATTTAAGGTATTATGCCATGCTCCAAGATTATCATATGCAATGTTGCAATTTAATTTATTATTTATCTCAAAAGCTCACATGGTAATTTCCAACAGGGAATCAGAATTTTCCATCCAGATGTGTCTGCCACATCCCCCTATAGTCCCGACTGCATTCCACCCTTTCTCTCCATCAAAGATTCATGCCAGGAATTCAGCTGTAGAAATAGACACGCCAACAACTACCTGTAGCTGAACTTACAAGGGTCACGGGTATTTCATGGAAAAATAATCACTCTAGAATCAGTAGAAGTTTATGTAGAATCAGTGCCGTGATGATATTCGAGCGCTGAAGGCGTGAGAACCCTCTAGGGGGGTCCGGGGGCATGCCCCCCAAAAAATTTTGAAATTTAGCATCTGGCATGTCAGCTGTCTGGGAAAGTTCGTAAAAATGACCAAAAGTCACAAATTTTTTAATATGAAAAGGATGATTCATGAAAAGGCAAATACCACACCACCAAAAGTTTGTGGATGAGTTAAAATTTACACCAAAATGTGCTACCAAAAGCCAGTAGATGATTTCTTCCCACCAAAGATCCTGGAATGCAGTCGGGCCTATACAGTAGTTACACCACTGGATGGAAGAAGTTTTATATTTAGAATGGTAGGAGGTGTACTTTGACCCCACTGAGATTTTAAGCAATTTTTAGTCCTATCTTTGAACAGAGATATTGGAAGAGGGGGGCTTTGCATTCTATGTACTCTGGAGTACCACTGGAGATCCCTGGTGTGGACTTTTTCTATATTATTTCTGTAATCCTTGGTGTGGTCACAGAATAGTAATACTGTACAACGAGAAGTCCAACTTAAGTGAAAACCTGTCTACATTTCTTCAATGCGCATGCACGATATATTTTACACTATCAATGCCATCCTGGCAAGTTCCCCCAGTACTTTTGACCTTCCCACGGCACTTGGTTGCAATAGAGGGAATTAACCAAAAAAGGCCTATTAATTATCTTAATTAATTGAAAACATGTCTCGTCAGAGTTTCATCAACCAAAAGACAAAAGCATGGAACAACCTGGTGTTCCACACACAAAGAGAAACAAATAGAGAAACAAATATATGACTTTTCAAAAGAAGGTCAAAACTGCCAGGGAACTTGCCAGGATTGGGTCATTCCAGAAAAGATCCATACCTCCCCCACAGAGGAAATCTGTGCCATCTGGGGAGGGGAGGGGGGTAAATCTACTTCTGATAATAGTAAAATGTACTAGGATGTCCGAAGGGGGGGGGGGTGGGGGGGGAGGGGGTCAACTTCACATTTCCTCCGTGGGGGAGGTGTGGATGTTTTCTGGAATGACCCATTGCATAGGATCGTGACGAATAAAGATGCATGAGGCAACATGTGAAGGTTCCGATGTGAGTTGGACTTCTGGTTGTATTACTATTCTGTGGTGTGGTGGTTGGAAGTATTCAGCATATCTCCAGTGTGGAGTTTACATGGATACACCCTGCCACCCCCCTTGTTCCACCACATTTGCCAGATTGCAGCTGATTTCAAGAGCCACATTAGTGTGAGACATCATGGGAACCTGCATACCTTTTCCTGCAATACTCTAAGTTTAGCCACCAGCAACTTCATTCTGACATCAACCAATTCTTGAAAAGGTAAATATTTTTTTAATGCCGGAAACGGAAGTAACAGGGACAAGGAATAAAGGGTTTCTCCTGCTCCTTTTGACAGCCCAGAGAAGATGAAGGATGAAAACACCAAACCCCTTTCTCTTATGATGAAAAGTTTGGTATCGACAGCATTTCTGGGCGCTTGCCGAGTCAATTCGCCATTCAGGGTGTGAGAAACGACGTATTTAACAATTTCCTCATTGCATTTTTCTTCTGACTCCAACCAGACATGACCAAGCCTGGGTCCAATGATGTTATCCCAATAAGAAAGAACAATTCCGTTGAAAAGACTTGATTGGAAGTCTAACTTCGAAATCTGTAAGCTGGTCAGGTTGGAGTAGACGAATGAATCGTGAAAGTTGGAGAACATTGCCCCAGAAGATAAACACGCCATTTTGAATGACGCTCTGGAGTCTGGAACCGAGTTGTTTTCATTATCCAATATGGCGGAATTTTCTAAAAAGAAAGAAGAGAATGTTGAAAAAAGAGATACGTGGTTTTTTATTTGCATTGTAATTTTAGGAGCGATTTTAGTGAGATGTTGCATATCTTTGAGTCCATATTCAGGTAGGTCGTTGGCTACTAGTCATGTTTTATGGATGTGGTGATTGAATGAACGTTTGATTTGTAAATTTATTGACGATTTTAATATATCGAATATTTTAAGATCATCTTTATGTCATTCGTTGGTACTGATTTGTGATTTATTTGAATTAAACAAGGCGCTGGTAAACCTCCCATGTTTGGTGATTATGAGGCACAACGTCACTGGATGGAAATAACATTCAACCTCCCCGTTAAAGAATGGTATTACCATGTACACAATTTAACAAATACATGTACAGGCATGCAGTGATTGCAGTCGTCCGTCAACAGTAGATTGGTTTAACTTTAAATACAAAGTGTCTAAATGATTGGTAGCTAATCGATATGTGACTACATGCTTTATAAATAGACTACGACATGTACCACTTTAATCAGTACTCAAATCAATAATCATTGAATCATAAAGGTGTCTGATTTTTAAACAACTGCAGTGCCATTACCAAGTTTGCTTGTTCTGTTAATTAACTGTAGATGGTAATGGGTAGATTATGTCTAGAAAATAAGTATATACCAGTTGTAGTTGAAATTTCTTGTCTTAATTAGCCTGCTTTACTATAATAACAATTTATCAAACACAAACTTGTGGTCATCACTCTCTCCTCCGCAGAGGCTTCTTCAGCTTTTTTGAGCTCTTAATTTAATATTGCAAGGGTTTATAGACTATAGAGCAATATAGAGTAATGCAGTAGAGTGTAAAGAGCTTACACTACCGCAGTACTCTATGCTCTTATAGTCTACTAAATCCCTGTAAAGGCTGCAATATTAATAAACCCCTATATACTGAAGAGCTCAAAAAAGTTCAAGAAGCCTCTGCGGAGGAGAGAGTGGTTATCATAAAAGACATAACAGTGTACATGTATAGTACTCAGAACAATATTAAAGTAGTTATATAATAATTTAATTTAATTTCTTAAGGTATATCAATTCTTCATCAAATGATCTCATGTATTGGGGTCTGGACTACCCTCCACTGACTGCATATCATAGCTGGTTTTGTGGTTATATGTAAGTAATGTATTGTGTAATACATTACGCATAAAATTATATACTGTATACAGATACAGTGTATATAGTCAGTACTAATTTCCAAATTAATCACACAATCAAGTTGCAAGTTTGCCACAGTATTGTTACAACTTGCCATCAGGTTTGTATCACAGCCAGCTTGCTGTAGTTTGTTGTGGATAGGTTTCTAACAAAGTGTTGGACAAGCTTGTATTGAGGCAATTGATTAGATTGGACAGCAATGTGCTCTATTAGGATTTTCAACTTGTTGACAGACTCTTTTCAAGCAGTTACTGTCAGTAGCAGTTAATTTCTTGCAATGCCCTATGAGATTGCTATTAAGATCTGTATATAAACTAGTTCTAACAAAAGGAATTTTAGAAGTTCCACTAGATGATGTACAATCCAAACACTGTGCTACAGTGGAGCCTCGCTATAGTGCGCATCGTTATAATGCTCGACTCGGTATAACACGGTTTATCCTTGGACCCCAAAAATTTCTCTTTGCCTGGTTATTATGATCACTAGAGAGAATTTGAATGATCTTAACAATTGCTGAGCGTCTTGAATGACCGCGACTCTGGTGGATTCAACGCAGATGACATGTCTAACTTAGCGCAAGTATTTGGTGAATCGTTTTCTGCAGAAGAGGTGAACGCATGGCTCAACGTTGATGAGAATGAAGCGATTTCTTCTCAAATGGCAGAGGACAACATCATCAGTAGCGTAGTAGAACAACCAGTACCAGAAAGTGACAGCAAAGATAAGAGGAAGCAGAGCCGATCCCGTCAATGAAGTCTGTGGTGCAGAGCATAGAGACAACACTGAAGTGGGCCGAATCGCAGGAGAACTCTGCTGCTGTAACTATTTTTCATCTTAGAAATTTGTTACATCAGTGAGGCTAAAATCGAAGCACGAAAAAGTTGCATATTTAAATATTGGTTTTGTATGTATTTAATACTGATAGTCTGATATTCACTAGGTAATATAACAAGATGAATAACATAACAGAAAATGCGTGTTGATTTTATTACAGACGTTATAAGGATCCAACAGAAAGTGCTTCTGGCAGTATCCAAGCTTGTTCCCGGTACTCTGTCCACAATATTGCAACCAGGACCGAGTGGGAAGAGTACTGGGAATGGGATTTGCCCAATAACTTGCAATAACGTGCTTCATCTATAGCGTGGTCTCCACTATGGACCCCAACTACCGTGCTATAGCGAGGCTCCACTGTATAACCAAAATATCAAATACATATTATACAGTAGTTACATGTTCTGTAATCTTTTGTCATTAGTGCAAATAAGTTGAATCCTGAGTGGGTAGCATTGAACACTTCAAGAGGATTTGAAAGTAGACAACACAAACTATTCATGAGATATACTGGTAAGATCCACTTGCATGTATGCATTCATGTACTGTACATATATGTAATGTAGCTACAGACTGAGTAATTAGTTCCTGTTCAGAAATGTATTAAACCTATTTTCCTACATTTAAGCTTGTTTACGCTAGTCTGATTACTAAGTGTTATATATAGTAAAATGGAACTATAACAGTACAGTACTGAGTACCATGCAGTGTAGTGCAGGGCAGCAAGTTCAGTGTAGAACAGTATAATGCAGTACAGTACAGTGCAGACCAGTGTAATGCTGCAGTGCAGTAGTACGTACAGTCAATGCAGTGTGGTAGTACAGTGCAGTGCGATACAGGACAGTGTTGTTAGTAGCATAGTAGAGTGTAGTGCTGTAGTACAGTGCGGTGTAAATAGTAGAGTGCAGTGCAATGTGGTAGTACAGTGCAGTGCAGTGTGGTAGTACAGTACAGTACAGTACAGTACAGTACAGTACAGTACAGTACAGTACAGTACAGTACAGTACAGTACAGTACAGTACAGTACAGTACAGTACAGTACAGTACAGTACAGTACAGTGCAGTAAACACCATGGTACTAAATAACTATGAAAAGTGGAAGATTTGTTATACAATAATTGTTTGTTTATAATTGCTTTTATAATTAGTAATCATTTTGTTTCTCTTTTTTAGTTCTTGTTGCAGATGTTGTAGTTTATTTTCCAGCCATGTTGATACTTTGTTTTTTCTTTTACAAACCCTACTCAAATTGTTCAAAGGTATTGCTTGTCTTTTTCTCACTGACTCACTCCCTCCCACCTTCCCTCCCTACCATTTTTCTTTTACCCATGATACATTGCAGTATGCTCTGTTTGTTTGTTTGTTTGTTTGTTTGTTTGTTTGTTTGTTTGTTTGTTTGTTTGTTTGTTTGTTTGTTTGTTTGTTTGTTTGTTTGTTTGTTTGTTTGTTTGTTTGTTTGTTTGTTTGTTTGTTTGTTTGTTTGTTTGTTTGTTTGTCATTTGTTTGTCTGTCTATTTTCCTTCCTTCCTTCCTTCCTTCCTTCCTTCCTCCCTCCCTCCCTCCCTCCCTCCCTCCCTCCCTCCCTCCCTCCCTCCCTCCCTCCCTCCCTCCCTCCCATCCTTCCATCCATCCATCCATCCATCCTTCCTTCCTTCCTTCCTTCCTTCCTTCCTTCCTTCCTTCCTTCCTTCCTTCCTTCCTTCCTTCCTTCCCTTTCATTCCTTCCCTTCCTCCATCTTTCTTTCCTTCCCTCCTTCCCTTCTTCTATTCTTACCTCCTTCCCTTACCCCCTTTCTTCCCTTCTCCCTCCCTTCAATTTGTTCCTCCTTCCTTCCATTCATCTTTCCTTTCTTCCATTCATCCTACGTTTGTTTGTTCGTTTGTTTCTTTCTTCCATTTTCCTTCAATTTGTTCTTCCTTCCTTCCTTTCCTTCCATTCATCTTTCCTTTCTTCCAATCATCCTACGTTTGTTTGTTCATTTGTTTGTTTCTTCCATTTTCCATCTGACCGTTCTTGAATTCCTTTCTGCTTCCTTTATATTTGCCCTTTTGTTCTCCTTCCATCCATCTATTTTCCTTTTTTAATTAGAATGAATGTGGAATTTTCTTTCCATTTGGTCTTGATCATTTAAGTGTGTTGTTTTCGTTAACAGATTTCATTTTTGCTGTTGTTACTATTACATCCAGGATTGATATTAATTGATCATGGTCATTTTCAGTATCCTTCAATGATCAACTCTATTTTAAACATTCAGCGACAGGATGAAAGAGAGAGAGAGCAATTATATTGATCTTAGATTTTCTTCCTGATCAGCCAGGCAATGAATAAAATTCCAAACACTTACTCACAACAGCTTTTGCTTGCAGTACTGTAGTTAAATCCACACAAACCGTTTCGATCCACTAGTCTTCTACTGTAAGAATCAGGACAAAGAAGTCAGTAACAAAATCTTGTTCAAGGGAACATAAGGAGCGTATTTTTATAAAATTTAACCCTTCATTGACCACAGTAAATGTTGCTTTTTGTCTACTTATTAATTTTACTCAGGCTAACGCCAGACGATTTTACTCGTCAAGGGGAGAGCTCACGAAACCTGGCCAATAAAGAGTTAAATGACTTTTTCCCGTTTGTTTTACCAGAATACACCATTATTGATTTTAATTGTAGACTTAAAGGGATATGGCAATAAAAATTATTTTTGTCCAATTTGTAAGAATATGTAGAAAAGTTAGAAAGTACGTTTACAGATTTTCATTAGCTGGCTTACTTTTTCAGATATTTGCGAACAAAAACACAAGCCGTCCGCCATCTTGTTTCACAATTAGATCTAATTAAGTGACGTCACAAGCAGGGTAAACATTGTAAAAATTGCAGTCAGTAGCGAAATGTCAGCTAAAATTCTTTTACATTGTTAGAGTTTCAATTTGAAATATATCAGATCAAAATACTTAAGATTTTGCATTAAAATACCTAGGAAATTAAGAAATGTTTAGACAAATTTTACCCTGCTTCTGACGTCATGCATATCTGACGATAGATATGCATATCCAAAATGGCGGATGGCGAGCGTATTCGTACGCAAATAATGCCGAATTTCTTAAAAAATAAAAAATCTAATGAAAATTTGCAAACGCACTTCATAACTATTCTTGATGTTCTTACAAATTAGACAAAAATAATTTTTATTGCCATATCCCTTTAACGATATTACTTGCTCAAGTTTGCTTTCGTTTCATGTTATTCTCTTTGACGTTGATTGGTGGGGGACGGGAAGAATACAGTTTAGTTTAGTTTAGTTTAATAAGTTTGCCACTTGATTACGAAATATCAAAGTTAAAAAACAAGAAAAAAAAGTGTGGCAGGAGAAAGGAACAGAACTTTCGTTCCAATTGACACCAAACTCCCTAGTTACAGACTTATAATATACAGTATGTCCCTCCGCATTTTCGCGAGTGTATAAATTGCCTCCACCCCAGTTCTGCTATACAGATACAGAACATTCAGGTGTAATTTTTTTTGATGAAAAGTTTGAATGAATTGAATCTGGATTGAACAAAGAGCTTAAAATATGATTTTTCTCTATTTTGCCTTAATCTGGAAGTACGAATTAATATGAAAAAAGACGTTAGATATTAAGTAATAAATGTTTTAAAGTAAAGTCAATAAATTAGAGTAAACACCCGCGTGAAGGTTAACCTAAAAATACTAGGCTACTTAGATTCTTAAATACAGTCTTTTTATAAACTATCACCAGCAAGTAACACAACCAAGTACTCATGCAGGTTGGGCGGGGGAGCGGAGATAAGAACCTGGGCACGAGGTTGCAAGTAACATACTTTGTTATATAGCTAGAGTTTCACTGGATACAACGATGACTGTCATTGGTTGGTTTGTGGTGTCTACCGAGCGGGCAATAATTGAGAACTTATTGCCTGCTCGGTCAATAAGTTTTCAATTGATGCCCGCTAGAACTTTGAACTCTTCACGCCATCCTATAAACAAAAGCTTGTTTGGTACGAAAAAAAGAATATTTATAGGTCTTCAACGCATGTGTGAAGATTAAGTGGAGAAATGTATTGCTGTTCTTTTGTTCTGAGACTTATATTTGTTTGGTTGAAGTGAAATTACGGAGCCAGGCGAAATGTTTTGGTAAGTCTCAGCGTTTGTCTTTTGTGTACTTTCCCTTGATAAACGTCGAAATTATTCAGCGAAACTCAAGCTATATAACAAAACACTTAATGTGTGCTTCCTCGGAAAACAGTTTTGTTTTCCCTCGAGTCTCATTTGTTTCCCTCGACTTCGTCTCGGGAAATATCAAGACTCTTGGGAAAACAAAACTGTTTCCCTCGGGAGCAGACATTAAGTGTATATTGTTAGTGGGGTCAGTTCAACAACTAGTCTATGATACCATATCGGCGTGGTCTCTTCATTGTGTGTAAGAAACATCTACAATTACTGTATATCTAAACTGAAGTAAAGCTACATTCTAAGCAAATACTCGTTTTGCTCCAGGTCTTTTGATATGTTTCATATTTTTTTTTCTAAACGAGAACATGTTTCAATTTTTAGACTCAACAGATTCTTATATATAGTAATAGGGGTTTAAATGCCAAACTAATACAAAAATACATGTTCTTAATCGCTATAAGGTATACGCGTGCGTTTTCTGTATTCCGTTATTATATCTTTTCCTTTACTTTCTCTTAGATATAACTGTGTTAGTCTAGGCTTAGCGATGTGGGGAATACTTTGTGTTATTTACAATCGTGATATTCTTGGTTCAATTGCGTTTACTCTGGCGCTCAACTATAAGCAAATGGAACTGTACCACGCTCTACCTTTTTTTAGTTTCCTTTTAGGTAAAGCCTTGAAAGAAAAAACATGGTAAGTATGTATTATTTTTATTAAACGGTTTCCAAACACATCCAAGAGAAAAAGCAGATATACATCCTGTGTATGGTTTCCTTGTAATATTGTGAATTAAATAATAAAGCCCAGAGAAATGCTTGTCGGTTGCAAGGAATATTTTGATACTTGCCAAGCTTGTAGCGATAGGGCGTGGTTCCTGATTAAGAGGTGGATCCAGTGTAACAAGGGAAGGCCAGAGGGAGAGGTAGGGGGGAAGGGGAGCAGCTGCCCCTAGGCGCCAATAGTGCTCACTACACCACTCACTGGCATGCATGTATAACAAAGCAGGGTGCCACGCTTGTGTTGGCCACACGAGTTAAAGAAGCCTTCTCTATTTCTGAGAATGTAAAAAAAAGTAGAGTCGCTGCGTATAGGCAGTGTTTTGGACAAACAAAATGAAAAAGTGGGAAACTTCCGAGATAAGTTTTAATGATGATCTTGAACGGTTACAGCGACAAGCTCTTCGTATTGTCTATCCCTATCCTATTCGCAAGCCATGGTCGCCGCTGGATTAGTCACGCTTAGAGAACGACGACGAAAACTGTGCGAGAAGCTCTTTAAAGACATTGTATCTGATCCAACTCATAAGCTTCATGCACAAATCTTATAACCTCAGATCCGATAGACTATTCTCCGTCCCTTTTAGTAAAACGAACCGTTTTCACACTTTGAAGCCTGACGACGCGTCTTTAAGGTTTATTCTGGCTGACGCCAGACGATTTTATTCAGCACGGGGAGAGGTCCAGGCCTCAAGTGTTAAAATGTTTCATTAACGCTACTATTAGTAATTTCTAAGCCTAATCCCCATTTAACATTTTTTGAGATACTTATGCAATGCTTCAGCAAACTGTTGCACTCTGTAAAATTTCGAGTAATTCAGTGGTTTTTGTATATTTATCACTGCTAGTCGATTTTATAAATTAAAGTTATAACGAAATATCGACGTTTCGAGGGGACCCCGTCATCGGAGTAAAATGTGACCAATATCCATGACCAGTCGACGAATCCTGTTGGAGTGGATGCATCTGAGGCTAGTGTCATAGAATCTGGCCTCCAGTGAAAAACTGAGGAACCTATTTGGCTATTCACTCGGTTCACAAAAGGTTTCTTCAGTCAGAGTCATCCCCCATGCCAGCATTCCAACATTTCGCTACAAAGCTTTCGAAAGTAGAACCTTATCTTTAGTTGGACGCTATTTCTTCGCGAAATCAAATGTGTCTGTGTACAACTGGACTATGGACTGGACTAGGGTAATTAGTTAAGAGTCCACATGTGAATGTGTTTAACAGTAGGATTGCGTGTCCGTGATTGGTGAAATTTACCAACTGAAACTGCGCAAGTCAGTCTGTATAAGTACAAGTATTGCATGTGGCTGTTTCGTCAGTGAACAGGCAACCATTTGTTGTTAAATCCTCTTAGTTTTTACGTATTTGAAGTAATAGATCAAACACGAGTTTGACTGTTTCATCAGGGGTTCCAAATATGAGAAAAGAAATGAAAACCGAGGGCGTGGCCCCGAGGTTTTTATTGTCTTCGAGTGTTTGGAGTCTCCTGATGAAACACAATAAATGAGGGTTTGATCTTGTTTCTCAAACGAGTATTCGCATCGCGATTTGTGGTGTTTTCTTCATTGATTTCAGTAAACAGATTACAAAGTGTGATCCAGTTCACTAAGAAGTTTCCTACAGGTTTTCATTGGGCATCAAAACTCATGCATGTGATGTGGTATACGTTCATGGATTGGCTACGATAATTCATGAATTATTAATGGTTTGAGAAACTTACGTATAAGAATTAGGAAGATTTAACGACTGGTGTTTAGGTATATTTATTTTTTTGAATCGTCTAGGGCAAAGTCTGTATTTAAGGTTTTCTGTTTGGGGATTACAGTCATACTAACAGTTGTGTTATGGTAAGTGCAGTCCGTATACTGTGTTGATATTAAGCTTATATACTTTAGATATAAACATGCATGCATGTGAAACAACCAGCTTTAAAGTTTTAGAAATTTGATGGCGTCACCTCCCTTACGAAAATTTCACATGTGTAAAAATCAGATGTGATTTTGGAACCTGTGATCATGATCACATGTGAATATTTCACATGTGATCACATGTAAAATATCCACATGTGAAGGTTTCACATGATCACATGTAAAATATCCACATGTGATCACATGTGGAATGTCGATATGCATGTATGCAGGTAGCACTCCGCACAAAAACGAAACAACTGCATATAGTTAAAACCTTTGTTATAACCTGGAAGTTATAACCTTGTTCTTTTGTCTTACAGTTGGTTACCATTTTTAAGAAGTATTCATTTGGCCACTCAAGTCCTTGACCGACTATTTCCTTTTGGTCGAGGACTTTATGAGGTATATGATTTGACAATAAAGGAACTCATACGTATTCGAGATCATGGTTTTCCTGGTTAGAAGTTCCTCGTAACTTAACAAAAACTATTTTATTTGAAACTGTTATCTAGGACAAGGTTGCAAACGTTTGGTGTTCATTGTCCGTCGTTGTTAAACTTAAAAATATCTTTTCTATGAGTTCGATGATTTCCCTCAGGTATGTAAATATTTTCGATAATAAGCCCTCAACTATGTTAATTAAGTTTAATTAGAATAATTTTATCGGGCATTGTGGTGTATTTTGCGAGCTAAAATGGAGAATTCAGCGGGCGGGCTAAAATATATTTTAATATTTACGGTGCGTAACTACGGAGCGTAACTACGGTGCGTAATAACGGTGCGTAATTACGGAGCGTAACTACGATGCGTAACTACGGTGCGTAACTACGGTGCGTATTTACGGTGCGTATTTAAGGTGCGTATTTAAGGTGCGTATTTACGGTGCGTAATTACGGTGCGTAACTACGGTGCGTAATTACGGTGCGTAATTACGGTGCGTAACTACGGGGCGTAACTACGGGGCGTAACTACGGGGCGTAATTACGGGGCGTAATTACGGGGCGTAACTACGGGGCGTAATTACGGGGCGTAATTACGGGGCGTAATTACGGGGCGTTTTTACGGGCGTAATTACGGGGCGTAACTACGGTGCGTAACTGCGGTGCGTAACTGCGGTGCGTAATTACGGTGCGTAACTACGGTGCGTAACTACCGTGCGTAATTACTGTGCGTAATTACGGTGCGTAATTACTGTGCGTAACTACGGTGCGTAACTACGGTGCGTAACTACCGTGCGTAATTACCGTGCGTAATTACGGTGCGTAATTACTGTGCGTAACTACGGTGCGTAACTACGGTGCGTAACTACGGTGCGTAATTACGGTGCGTAATTACGGTGCGTAACTACGGTGCGTAACTACGGTGCGTAACTACGGTGCGTAATTACGGAGCGTAATTACTGTGCGTAATTACGGTGCGTAAGTACGGTGCGTAAGTACGGTGCGTAAGTACGGTGCGTAATTACGGTGCGTAATTACTGTGCGTAATTACGGTGCGTAAGTACGGTGCGTAATTACGGTGCGTCATTACGCTGCGTAATTACGGTGCGTAACTACGGTGGGTAACTACGGTGAGTAACTACGGTGCGTTAATAACGGTGCGTAATTACGGTTCATAACTACGGTGCGTAACTACGGTGCGTAATACGGTGCGTAATAACGGTGCGTAATTACGATGCACGTAACTACGGTGCGTAATTACGGTGCGTATTTACGGTGCGTAATTACGGTGCGTAACTACGGTGCGTAATTACGGTGCGTAATTACGGTGTGTAATAACGGTGCGTAATTACGGTTCGTAACTACGGTGCGTAACTACGGTGCGTAATTACGGTGCGTAATTACGGTGCGTAACTACGGTGCGTAATTACGGTGCGTAATTACGGTGCGTAACTACGGGGCGTAACTACGGGGCGTAACTACGGGGCGTAATTACGGGGCGTAATTACGGGGCGTAACTACGGGGCGTAATTACGGGGCGTAATTACGGGGCGTAATTACGGGGCGTTTTTACGGGCGTAATTACGGGGCGTAACTACGGTGCGTAACTGCGGTGCGTAACTGCGGTGCGTAATTACGGTGCGTAACTACGGTGCGTAACTACCGTGCGTAATTACTGTGCGTAATTACGGTGCGTAATTACTGTGCGTAACTACGGTGCGTAACTACGGTGCGTAACTACCGTGCGTAATTACCGTGCGTAATTACGGTGCGTAATTACTGTGCGTAACTACGGTGCGTAACTACGGTGCGTAACTACGGTGCGTAATTACGGTGCGTAATTACGGTGCGTAACTACGGTGCGTAACTACGGTGCGTAACTACGGTGCGTAATTACGGAGCGTAATTACTGTGCGTAATTACGGTGCGTAAGTACGGTGCGTAAGTACGGTGCGTAAGTACGGTGCGTAATTACGGTGCGTAATTACTGTGCGTAATTACGGTGCGTAAGTACGGTGCGTAATTACGGTGCGTCATTACGCTGCGTAATTACGGTGCGTAACTACGGTGGGTAACTACGGTGAGTAACTACGGTGCGTTAATAACGGTGCGTAATTACGGTTCATAACTACGGTGCGTAACTACGGTGCGTAATACGGTGCGTAATAACGGTGCGTAATTACGATGCACGTAACTACGGTGCGTAATTACGGTGCGTATTTACGGTGCGTAATTACGGTGCGTAACTACGGTGCGTAATTACGGTGCGTAATTACGGTGTGTAATAACGGTGCGTAATTACGGTTCGTAACTACGGTGCGTAACTACGGTGCGTAAGTACGGTGCGTAATTACGGTGCGTAATTACTGTGCGTAATTACGGTGCGTAAGTACGGTGCGTAATTACGGTGCGTCATTACGCTGCGTAATTACGGTGCGTAACTACGGTGGGTAACTACGGTGAGTAACTACGGTGCGTTAATAACGTGCGTAATTACGGTTCATAACTACGGTGCGTAACTACGGTGCGTAATACGGTGCGTAATAACGGTGCGTAATTACGATGCACGTAACTACGGTGCGTAATTACGGTGCGTATTTACGGTGCGTAATTACGGTGCGTAACTACGGTGCGTAATTACGGTGCGTAATTACGGTGTGTAATAACGGTGCGTAATTACGGTTCGTAACTACGGTGCGTAACTACGGTGCGTAATTACGGTGCGTAATTACGGTGCGTAACTACGGTGCGTAATTACGGTGCGTAATTACGGTGCGTAACTACGGGGCGTAACTACGGGGCGTAACTACGGGGCGTAATTACGGGGCGTAATTACGGGGCGTAACTACGGGGCGTAATTACGGGGCGTAATTACGGGGCGTAATTACGGGGCGTTTTTACGGGCGTAATTACGGGGCGTAACTACGGTGCGTAACTGCGGTGCGTAACTGCGGTGCGTAATTACGGTGCGTAACTACGGTGCGTAACTACCGTGCGTAATTACTGTGCGTAATTACGGTGCGTAATTACTGTGCGTAACTACGGTGCGTAACTACGGTGCGTAACTACCGTGCGTAATTACCGTGCGTAATTACGGTGCGTAATTACTGTGCGTAACTACGGTGCGTAACTACGGTGCGTAACTACGGTGCGTAATTACGGTGCGTAATTACGGTGCGTAACTACGGTGCGTAACTACGGTGCGTAACTACGGTGCGTAATTACGGAGCGTAATTACTGTGCGTAATTACGGTGCGTAAGTACGGTGCGTAAGTACGGTGCGTAAGTACGGTGCGTAATTACGGTGCGTAATTACTGTGCGTAATTACGGTGCGTAAGTACGGTGCGTCATTACGCTGCGTAATTACGGTGCGTAACTACGGTGGGTAACTACGGTGAGTAACTACGGTGCGTTAATAACGGTGCGTAATTACCGTTCATAACTACGGTGCGTAACTACGGTGCGTAATACGGTGCGTAATAACGGTGCGTAATTACGATGCACGTAACTACGGTGCGTAATTACGGTGCGTATTTACGGTGCGTAATTACGGTGCGTAACTACGGTGCGTAATTACGGTGCGTAATTACGGTGTGTAATAACGGTGCGTAATTACGGTTCGTAACTACGGTGCGTAACTACGGTGCGTAATTACGGTGCGTAATTACGGTGCGTAACTACGGTGCGTAATTACGGTGCGTAATTACGGTGCGTAACTACGGGGCGTAACTACGGGGCGTAACTACGGGGCGTAATTACGGGGCGTAATTACGGGGCGTAACTACGGGGCGTAATTACGGGGCGTAATTACGGGGCGTAATTACGGGGCGTTTTTACGGGCGTAATTACGGGGCGTAACTACGGTGCGTAACTGCGGTGCGTAACTGCGGTGCGTAATTACGGTGCGTAATTACGGTGCGTAATTACTGTGCGTAACTACGGTGCGTAACTACGGTGCGTAACTACCGTGCGTAATTACCGTGCGTAATTACGGTGCGTAATTACTGTGCGTAACTACGGTGCGTAACTACGGTGCGTAACTACGGTGCGTAATTACGGTGCGTAATTACGGTGCGTAACTACGGTGCGTAACTACGGTGCGTAACTACGGTGCGTAATTACGGAGCGTAATTACTGTGCGTAATTACGGTGCGTAAGTACGGTGCGTAAGTACGGTGCGTAAGTACGGTGCGTAATTACGGTGCGTAATTACTGTGCGTAATTACGGTGCGTAAGTACGGTGCGTAATTACGGTGCGTCATTACGCTGCGTAATTACGGTGCGTAACTACGGTGGGTAACTACGGTGAGTAACTACGGTGCGTTAATAACGGTGCGTAATTACGGTTCATAACTACGGTGCGTAACTACGGTGCGTAATACGGTGCGTAATAACGGTGCGTAATTACGATGCACGTAACTACGGTGCGTAATTACGGTGCGTATTTACGGTGCGTAATTACGGTGCGTAACTACGGTGCGTAATTACGGTGCGTAATTACGGTGTGTAATAACGGTGCGTAATTACGGTTCGTAACTACGGTGCGTAACTACGGTGCGTAATTACGGTGCGTAATTACGGTGCGTAATTACTGTGCGTAATTACGGTGCGTAACTACGGTGCGTAACTACGGTGCGTAATTACGATGCGTAACTATGGTGCGTAACTACGGTGCGTAATTACGGTTCGTAACTACGGTTCGTAAGTACGGTGCGTAATTACGGTGCGTAATTACGGTGCGTAATTACTGTGCGTAATTACGGTGCGTAATTACGGTGCGTAATTACGGTGCGTAATTACGATGCGTAACTACGGTGCGTAATTACGGTGCGTAATAACGGTGCGTAATTACGGAGCTAAATATATTTTAGCCCGCTGATCTGCATGAGCCTACCAGTTCTAAATCATTATTGGTTTGTTGTTTACGGAATTTTCATGTCAATACTTTGAAGCAAAGATTGTTGATGACAAATGTTGCGCTTTTCTGCCAAGTTACGTTGTAAATATATGTTGCAACGAAATACACGCCGACGCGAAGGTGGCACTGTTCAAGATACTGTTTACCGTATACTGTCTTCGATTTTCTTCTAAATGCCCGCTAAAATGAGCCTGAGTCGGGCTAAAAACGTATTCATGCCCACGAACATCAACTCTACTGTTATAGTAATTACTTAAAAGTAATTCAGAGAAACACGATGGTGGATTATCGCTTCATGCTTTTAGAGATCAGTGATATACACAGCTTACAGTATGTAATATACTTACTGAATATACTCTGCATATTGTTTTATTTAGCGGCTGTTCAACCCTGGCTTTTCTTCTTCCGTCTAATCTAATGTTAGTTTTGCGACCAACGGCCAAGTCCTTCTTATTTGCACTTGTAAGTATTTGACCTAATTAACAATTGCAGTGGTTGCTTTTTAGTATCACGTTGCATCTATAATAAGAGTGTCGTTTTTTTAATTTTTAGGTTAATTCCTCATTAGCTTTTTTTCTGTTCTCGTTCCAAGTTCATGAAAAATCAATTCTTCTTGTTACGTTGTAAGTCAAGTATGCTTTTATTAGTATTACAGTACATTGATTAACGGTCTGCATTTCTTGCCCATCGATCACTAACTACTACGCGAGTCGTTATCCGCGGTTCAGTTAACCCCCGCGTTGAGATTAGCTTCAGGGTTTATGTTGGGGTGGGGTTTCAATCAATGTTAAGTAAGGACTCGAAGCACGTTCTTCATTTAATTGCATGTATCCTGTTGGACGTCGCCATCTTGGATTTAATGACGTAAAATGGTGCACTTATTATTTCAAGACAATAGTTTTATTGTTTTGGGAGAATAAGTGTAATCATTTGACGTCATCAAATCGAAAATGGTGGCGCTCACGATGCCCATTTGTTAAAAAATGCAGACCCAAAACTTTAACAACAAACACTTTTAGCGATGTGTCTGAGCTCAACTTATTTTTACCATAGCAATATCATTTCTTTAGACCCGCTAGTTTGCTATTACCATGGAAACCCTTGGAATCTACATGGTTCTTATCCGTAGCAACGTTTAGGTGAGATGACAGATTACACCTTAAACAGCTAAATGAGCTAATTCGCGCGGAATCCTCTCCCTTCAGAGCCAGTTTTCCTTGTGTCGGTTCCGGTGTTACAATATACAGTAAACACGGCTTTAGTGCCTGGTGTACATTACTATTAAAGTGTCACTATGATGAAAAAATCGTCAGTCGTTTTTTTGATCGTATCATAAAGTACATTTAAAATGAGAGTGAATGGCGTTTGTGGTTTGTCAATATCTCATCTCGTTCAAGAGAAATTCACGTTTTGGAAATATGCGAATTTATGGCTGATGACGTCATTTACTCCAAACGAGCAAAATGAAAATCGTAAAATAAGGAATATCTCTAGAAATAAACAATAGAACGCGCTTAAACTTCGTATGCTTATAGTATCCAATAAAATAAACTTCTCTGTGGAACGTTTGTGATTGCCATGTTAAGCGCATGCTCTCAGGTTACTCTAAACCTTAAAAAGGGAATTATCATTTTTGCCTCATTGTTTAAAAATAGAAAGGTGTAAACGTTTGAATTACAATGCCTACATAAGCCCTAATCTTCACGTTTATTCGCTGGAGTAAACGCTACTTGATTGCTGATAAATAAGCAAATTTAATTTTATCATTGGAGGGGGCCAGGAACCAGCAGTTTCCACGAAAACAACTAAAGTTCCACAGTAAAACGTATTTTATTTAATACTATAGACATGCAAAATTTGAGCACTTTCTATTGTTTATTTCTATTTTCTAGAGATATTCCTAATTTTACGATTTTCATTTCTCTCGTTTGGAGTAAATGACGTCATCAGACATATAATTTGCATATTTCCAAAACGTGAATATCTCTTGAACGGGATGAGATATTTACAAACCACAAACGCCGTTCATCCTCATTGTAAATGTACTTTATGATAAGATCAAAAAAGACTGACGATTTTTCATCACAGTGACACTTCAACCGAAACGTTTTTCTCATTATTCTTTTACAGTATGGTGCCCCTACTTGAAAAGGACGGATTACTTTTAGCATATATTCCAGCAATGCTTCTCTTCCTACTTGTCGCCTTTTCCTTTATTGTAAAATTTAAAAGTGCAACAACCTTATCCAAATCCTTGGTAAGTTAATTTCAGTGAGAAGTCAATTCTGCAGTAAAGACCTACCTAATATGAACGAGTTTTCTGATTGGCTATAAGTAACCAATCACATTGCAATCTCGTACCCAGAGCCTGCGATCCTTTTGGTCATTACCAAGGAACGGAGGCTCTGGGCAACTCCGATGAAACTCGGCATCTGATTGGTTAGTTCAATCAATCTCGACCCAGCAATAAATAACAGTGAAAATCAAAATTCTGTGCACGTTGCTAACTTGTTTAATTGATTTATCAACGTTCTGTAACACATAATTATACACGACAAACCCAATATACAATTGAACACATGGAATAGTTCAAAACAGTGAAAATCCCGATAATTTACAAGTTAAAACTATTATTATTGTCGCTTTGTCGCCAAACAAACATCTGTCGTCTGACTAGTCTCGTATTTCTTTGCAGTTTCGTCTCAGAACTTTAAAAATAACATTAGAGAATGCAAGGTCGATATAATTTAGCCAAAATTCTTAAGAGAAAGTACAATTCCTTACCTGAGCAGCTAAGCCGAGCCGATCACGGCCGACGCGGACAAATAAAACCTACGGCTTAAATCGTCCGGTCAACGATTAGGAGAAAACGATTAGGAGAAAAGCAAAGAATGGCCATTCTTACACGAAATGCTTTGTCGAAAGCCTTGTAAAACATGTTGATTTTATTCATCGGTAAACAAATATTTCCCTGGTCTTCGGGCTAGCGAACGATCATCAACATGACAGTTACAAATTACGAGGAACTGGGAACCAGAGGACTGGGACCAAAGACCCCGATTTGGGGACTTTTTCATCGGAGTTTCCCAGAGTCTCCGTTCCTTTGGTAATGACCAAAAGGATCGCAGGCTCTGGGTACGAGATTGATCACATTGTCGATTATCAATTCGTGCCCATGCTCCTTACTGATTAGGGTTAGGGGAAGCCTTCTTAGTGTAATATTCTGCCCAATGTATTGTCATTAATAAGATATGGACAGCAACTCCGGCCTGGGACAAACCCTGACCGGAGAGCGAAGGAGTGACCGCAGATTCGACTCGGCTTGGATGTGGGTGGGGTGGGCGGGATCATCTCAGTCCCAAAACGTGTTCATCCACGGACTTCTTGCAAGTGCCAATGGAGAGAATGGTCATCCACTTATATATATTAACGAATTCCCTAGGGCATAATTTCCATATTCAAAGTGACTTTGCATAGTGTAATATTCTGCCCAATGTATTGTCATTAATAAGATATGGACAGCAACTCCGGCCTTTCCGGAACCTGTCCCAAGCTCACCCAGTTATTGCCATCAACAACACACAAAACGACGTTCTAGCTTTGTATCTTCTCTCCCATACCTTACTTTTCATCCAATTTAATCACACGTTGTTCTCTCCGATACCTTTAGGTTACCCGGTAGAACACAAACTAATCTTGAAAGGCTTGTACGAAACCTTTCAATGCATTAAAGTCCTTATATGCCCTGCCAGTATCCAGATCGAGATTAGCTAATTGCATGTGCGGCGCGCGAGGCCGGCTGGGTCGAGAACCGAACTGAGTTGATGTAGTGTAAAACTGTTTCAATAGGAGACCGCCACGTCAGCTAACACCATAGAAACCGCGTCACTACTAAAAACCATGCACGTAAAGAGAAAGCCAGCCAGACCTGTCGTACATATATCTCTAAGCACGCCTGGATGCGACGTGCGATGCTGTGCAAATCTGTCAGCAGGACGGGTTCCGCTTGACGGGGAGTCACTCTATGGCGAATGTCACGCAAGTACAACTTACCGCCGTAATACAAGCGGCAGGGTTGCCAACACCCAAGACTGAATCCCACGAGGCAACGCAGATGCAACAGACTGAGGACACGACAAAGAAGACAAACTCCCCACGAGTACTCGCTCTAATGTAGTCTGTTGTGTTCAATACCGAGAGGTTTCGCGCGTCTTTGCTAGCTCCGCTACACGACGTGCAAGTTTGCCTTCATTGACCGGAGATAAAGATTTTAACATCAACGAATTTCTTACAAGCAACGATAGTCTCCCGTAAGACCACCTAGGACGTAATTTTGCGTTCCGGAGGTCAAAAACGCCTGTGTTACGGAATCAAGTCGTAGATTCAGCAACACCAACCGTGTAACCTAAGCGTACCAACACTAACAGAACAAAGACAGCTGCGGTCGCGGCCCGTTTCCGGAAAGCATCGGAGCGAATTGAAGGGGATGACAGCCCAAGTACCTGTCGGTGCGAAAAGTTTTCCATTGAGACGGGCATAGATATACAAAGAACACGGGGGTCTCCCAAACGCCTAAGAAAACTAGACACGGCCAAACCAATGGTATGAGAAATATAGGGATTCTTTCCAACCAAAGGGTAGTGTGGCACTCACAAACCACCAACGCGAAACCGACGTAAGTCTGAGAAGACTCTGGAAACGAACGTGGTCATAACCAGACATGTCGTCGCATTTCGTCACATACGAGTCCTTATAGGATAACGAGGAACATCCAAAGTGTATCCAAAGAGAACGGGGAATCGCACATCGACAAGTTAAAATATCGGCATCCAACTAAAGCCCCGGTTTGGATGGCCCCACCTAACATCCACTCACCCCAAAACCCGAAGAGCCCCTATGGCCACGTGTGTCAGAATCTCATCTGAAACAAAACTAGTAAATCTTTTGCCCAACCGATGATTTGCAACACTTCGATAGCGGACAGCGTCGATAATCGGAGTGAAAACTCACGCCCGTATAGGTTCCAGATAAAAGTGCGCAAAGTCTCGAAGATCCACTGTATCACAAATCCAGCGCATTATCCGAGCAGCATAGGAGGGCCATGTAGGATTAGCTGCCAGGCCTCGGGATTACTGTGAATATCTCCCGGCCCCGCGAGAAAGTGGTTGCAACCGCGATAAAGGAGGCACGTCAAAAGACGCAACAAACTGATCGTGGGTCGGAAGATGTATCGGAAACCCCTTGCCCGGGAGCCATCAATATTCACCCACATAATGTTGTGCTCAGCTCGGCCAGAATGTAACGAGATCCAAAATCGTCGGTGCTATCGTCTTCTGTCACTTGACAGCCGGGCGAGTCCGAGAACAAAACAAAACGACGCCTTGTCAGGCGTGTACTCGGGCTACTGATTTTTGCAATTAGCGTAGTCTGCGCACATCTAGAAAACCGGTGGAACAGTGTGCGTCGTTAGTGGAACCGCTTTGAGATATTGCGCACTTATTGAAAATTACAACCCAACGGGTCTTCTATATATGACCTTATATGAAGTACACCGTTCCATGACAGGTTTGCCAATTGCAAAGCAACAATTATAATAAACGGATCTTAACGGCCAAATAGCACTTAGAACTGTCAGTAGACAAAATCTATGGTGCTGGGTTCGGCAAATTCCAGCGATCATGTCGATGTAAGATTCATTAAAATCGTTCTAACAGAAATTCACAATATCTAACCATGTTTTGAAACACATTTCCACATGAAATACGACACCTACAACACGTTATCAAGGCGACCAGACATGCTAGTTGATTCAACATATTTCTGGCATTATTCGGTACTTATTACCTGTGTTTTGTAGTTCTTGGAGCAAGCAGAACAAACCTTTGTGTTTCTCTCATAAGTCTCTCATCATCTGCAGATTTGAGGTCTGTAAGTACTTTCAGTTTCATTCGCTATAGCTTGTCGGCGACATTACTGACCTGCTCAGGCTTTCACTCGGGCTACCACAAACTCGCAATCACATAGCCATCACATACCAATCACATGGCATGCAGCGCTAAAATCTATAAAAGTCTAAACGTGATTGCTCACAGAAAATAGTCAAAACACAATATAACTCTCCGACAGGAAACACAATTCGCAATACACAAAACACGATTGCCTGTATTTAACGTATTTCCACACAACGCTCATATGCCGAGTCCCTTCGGGAGCCTGCGGGTGTCAAACAATCATGTTTAGTCACGCTAAAGTTCGTTTATAAGGTTCACTTAAATCAACGGCGTGTCAGATTGTAAGCGTATATAAGATGAAGATACCTGCTAGCGACATGCATGGCTGAACAAGAACTATGTCTATGCCTGCGAACACACTGAATCAGCATTCAGGAAAGCGACGCACCAGCTGCGCAAGGCCTGATGGGATGACGTAATGATTTCCATTTCGAAAAACCCCCAACAACAACCAAAACAAAAACGAAGCCGAAACCTATAGACTCGGTCTACGATAGGTAGCCTGAGTAATACGAAAAGCGATAGGAAAGTACACAGTCGCCCCTCCCCCAATCACCGTCCCCATGGGGTCCCAAATCGGGAGGGAACAACCTCTCACGCCCGAACCCGGAACGTCCACAGACAGCTCAGTTATAGAGGTAGTCCATGGGAGTTGTTCACCCTGAAGAGGAACGAAGCCTACAAGTTAAACCCGACCCCAACAAGCAACGAACCGTACACGAGGTTTGTTTGTTTTATTTGTAAGTGATTTCATCCTTTTTTTTTTGTATTATTATTGCCATTAGTAGACTCATCATTGATTATACACACTGATAGCACACCTCAGTTCATAATACGGAGAACACAGACTCACCAATTTGTAGGAGTAAAATCCCAACAGCCACGCTTCGGAGGCAGTGCAGACTCTCACGAGGCCAATCGAGCCTCCAGGCACCTACGTTACCACCCCACTGCCGTTGACGATGATATCGCTGCCGAATTAAAAAGTTTCTCCACTTTCGCCATGACGTCCAAAACCTTTCTATCTACCTTGTCCCCAAGAAATACGAGAAGGTATTTAAAAATCGTTCGTGGGCAACTGAAGTTGGGTTGTTGTTTTTTTCAGTCAAAGTTCGCAAAAGAAATTCCGGACGAATACTAAGTATTTAACCCTCTTTCGCCCCACAGGCACAATATCAACGTAGGCGATCTAATCCGCCCAGGCAAATATCACGCCTGTCTCGCTCGCCACACAGGCGAAAATCGTGAGCCACATGCACAGGCGAATATCGCTCGCCACACAGGCGAATATCGCTCGCCACACAGGCGAATATCGCTCGCCACACAGGCGAATATCGCTCGCCACACAGGCAAATATCGCTCGCCACACAGGCGAATATCGCTCGCCACACAGGCGAATATCGCTCGCCACACAGGCGAATATCGCTCGCCACACAGGCAAATATCGCTCACCACACAAGCGAATATCGCTCGCCACACAGGCGAATATCGCTCGCCACACAGGCGAATATCGCTCGCCACACAGGCAAATAGCACTCACCACACAGGCAAATATCGCTCGCCACACAGGCGAATATCGCTCGCCACACAGGCGAATATCGCTCGCCACACAGGCGAATATCGCTCGCCACACAGGCGAATATCGCTCGCCACACAGGCGAATATCGCTCGCCACACAGGCGAATATCGCTCGCCACACAGGCAAATATCGCTCGCCACACAAGCGAATATCGCTCGCCACACAGGCGAATATCGCTCGCCACACAGGCGAATATCGCTCGCCACACAGGCAAATAGCACTCACCACACAGGCAAATATCGCTCGCCACACAGGCGAATATCGCTCGCCACACAGGCGAATATCGCTCGCCACACAGGCGAATATCGCTCGCCACACAGGCAAATAGCACTCACCACACAGGCAAATAGCACTCACCACACAGGCAAATAGCGCTCGCCACACAGGCGAATATCGCTGGCCACACAGGCGAATATCGCTCGCAGGCACTTAACTTAGCCACACAGGCACTTAACTTAGCCACACAGGTAAGTTAACATCGTTGGCCACACAGGCACTTAATTTAGCCACACAGGCACTTAACTTAGCCACACAGACACGTAACTTAGCCACACAGGTGCGTTAACATTGTTGGCCACACAGGCACTTAACTTAGCCACACAGGTAAGTAACATCGTTGGCCACACAGGACTTAACTTAGCCACACAGGTAAGTTAACATCGTTGGTCACACAGGCACTTAACTTCGCCACACAGGCACTTAACTTACCCGCACAGGTAAGTTAACATCGTTGGCCACACAGGCACTTAAGGCACATAACTTAGCCACACAGGTAAGTTAACATCGTTGGTCACACAGGCACTTAACTTAGCCGCACAAGCACTTAACTCAGCCACACAGGCACTTAACTCAGCCACACAGGCACTTAACTCAGCCACACAGGCAAGTTAACATCGTTGGTCACACAGGCACTTAACTCAGCCACACAGGCACTTAACTTAGCCGCACAGGCACTTAACTTAGCCGCACAGGCACTTAACTTAGCCACACAGGCACTTAACTTAGCCACACAGGCAAGTTAACATCGTTGGCCACACAGGCACTTAACTTAGCCGCACAGGCACTTAACTCAGCCACACAGGCACTTAACTTAGCCACACAGGCACTTAACTCAGCCACACAGGCAAGTTAACATCGTTGGCCACACAGGCACTTAACTTAGCCGCACAGGCACTTAACTTAGCCGCACAGGCACTTAACTTAGCCACACAGGCAAGTTAACATCGTTGGCCACACAGGTACTTAACTTAGCCGCACAGGCATTTAACTCAGCCACACAGGCACTTAACTTAGCCACACAGGCACTTAACTCAGCCACACAGGCAAGTTAACATCGTTGGTCACACAGGCACTTAACTCAGCCACACAGGCACTTAACTTAGCCGCACAGGCACTTAACTTAGCCGCACAGGCACTTAACTTAGCCACACAGGCACTTAACTCAGCCACACAGGCAAGTTAACATCGTTGGCCACACAGGCACTTAACTTAGCCGCACAGGCACTTAACTTAGCCGCACAGGCACTTAACTTAGCCACACAGGCAAGTTAACATCGTTGGCCACACAGGTACTTAACTTAGCCGCACAGGCATTTAACTCAGCCACACAGGCACTTAACTTAGCCACACAGGCACTTAACTCAGCCACACAGGCAAGTTAACATCGTTGGCCACACAGGCACTTAACTCAGCCACACAGGCAAGTTAACATCGTTGGCCACACAGGCACTTAACTTAGCCGCACAGGCACTTAACTTAGCCGCGCAGGCACTTAACTTAGCCACACAGGCACTTAACTCAGCCACACAGGCAAGTTAACATCGTTGACCACACAGGCACTTAACTTAGCCACACAGGCACTTAACTCAGCCACACAGGCAAGTTAACATCGTTGGCCACACAGGCACTTAACACTTAACTCAGCCACACAGGCACTTAACTTAGCCACACAGGCACTTAACTTAGCCACACAGGCAACTTACCATCGTTAGCCACACAGGCAAACCTACCTTTGTTCCTTCACCAAGCCTGGGGAAGGTCAAGAAATTTAATGCTTGAGCGCACACAGCAACCACTGCATGAAAGTGACTATTTCACACACCTACTAAACAACGCCATCCCCAAACAGAAAATACACAAGTCAACACGCGACAGACCTTCTCAACCACAACACAGGCAAACATATATAGAGCACTAAACGATAATATCAATAGAAACACCTTCTGACAATAATTATACAGTACACCGACTCAAAAAAAACACACACACACACACACACCTACAGTAACCAAATACAGCTAGGGTCAGTTATCAATTAATACAATACAATACAATACAATATTTTAATTAGTCTCCCAAACTGGGCTTTTCAGACCTAATTTACAATAAAAATTTGAAGTAAATGTAAATATTACAAATGTATAAAAACTAGGTAAAACTGGCTACTATATGAGTTTATTTATAGTTCAAACGCGCACATATTAACAATTAATTGCTAATGCTTCTCAGACTTCCAATCCTCAATGAGGAGCTTTTTTAGCGCGTGCTTGAAAGGCTTCACAGCATTAATCTCTGTAATGTTATTAGGAAGAGAGTTCCAAATGTGGACAGCTCTATAATGGAAGGCTTGTTGTGCTAGCGAAGTTCTGCACTTCGGTAAATGTAATTTGTCACAGTTTCGGGTGTTTCGACTGTGCACCTCAGATCTTAACTTAAAAATAGATGACAAGTAATCAGGTGCTAAGCCATTCATGCATTTAAACGTTAAGACGGCATCTCTTAAATATAAAAGTTTAGCTATTGGCAAAAAGTTCAATTCTTTGAGCGTAGGTGTTATATGTTCATACTTTAACTTGCCAGAAAGTATACGAGCTGCAAAGTTTTGTACAAGTTGCAATTTCCCTACGTTGTGCTTGCTTGTACCTGACCATACAGATGAGCAGTAAAAAAGTTTAGAAAAAACTAAACAGTTTATAACCATTAAAAGGGTAGATTGGTCTAAAAGATGACGAATCTTGTTAATCATACATAGTTTACTCATCAGGTCAGACTCTAGGGTACAAATATGTTCATTAAAAGAAAGGTGCCTGTCGAGTACAATACCCAAATCTTTAACTGAGGTCACAATGGTGAGTTCTTTCCCCATAAACATAATAGGCGGTATAGATGTTCGCTTTAACATTTGTGAAGATCCAAAGACACACAGCTTAGTTTTGCCAGGATTGACAAGTAGTTGATTCGCACAGCACCATGAGGCAACACTTGTTAGATCGCTCTTTAGGTCTGCCATAGCACTGTCTTTGGCGTTTTTGAGAAAAGAAACATACAGCTTCGAGTCGTCTACGTATGACTCAATATTACTGTGAGAGCAGACCGCTGGTAAATCATTAATGTATAGATTGAACAAAAGTGGACCAAGTATTGATCCCTGCGGTACCCCATGCTTTAGAACAAGTGGCTTCGATAATGAATTGTTTATACGTGTACATTGCTCTCTGCCCGTCAAATAACTGGTAAACCACTTTAAGGCATCCTCTGAAACTCCCAGGCCGCTAAGCTTCTTTAACAGTGTCTCATGGTGTATGCTGTCAAATGCCTTACTAAGATCTAAGAACAGCACGGCAGTGACTTTGCGCTCATCTATAGCTCTGTATAAATGGTTTGTAAATAACACTCCAAGGGTTTCTGTCGAATGAAGTTTTTTATTACCACTTTGATTGCACCGAGAGTTTTCTTGTGGTGATAAGATATTCCATAAACTGATCACATGCTATGCGCTCACACACTTTCGACAAGACCGGTAACAAGGAAATAGGTCGGTTGTTATCTGGAATTTCGTGATCACCTTCTTTTACATGTGGAATTACTTCAGCCAATTTCCATACTTTAGGAAATTGGCCTTCCATCAGGGAGCTATTGATCAGATCCGTAACAACCGGGAGAATATGGGTTAGACAGGTTTGGATGACTTTCAAACTAACTTTATCGTGACCAGGAGACTTGTTGGATGGCATGCCCGTGATAGTATTCTTGACCTCAAGAGTAGAGACACGGCGAAAAGAAAAAGAAGTGGATATGTTTATAATTGGGTCAAAAACTTCCTGGAGAACAGGAGGTTCAGGAACACTAGGTAGATCAAATTCTGCTGCCAATTGTTTGGATTGCTCCGCAATTTTGTCGCCAACTGATGTAAAGAATTCGTTGAATTCTTTGGCTACTTCAACACCATCACGGGAATAAGCAAGGCAGGGATTACCAGATGATGACAAGCAACGGCGAACTGTTTTCCAAACGGATGTTTTATTTTCCTTGTTAGTAATCAATTCACTGCGCACGTAATCCCGCTCCGGGCACGTAATTAACGCCCATCAACGTAATCCCGCTCCGGGCACGTAATTAACGCCCATCAACGTATATGCCGACGGCCACAGTAAATATTCGAACAAACCTGAAGCACGTAACACTACACAAGTACGTGAAATTACACAAGAACTAACCCGACCATATTAGTCTCGACTGTATCTCCTGAGGTTGAGGACGAGCTTCGGCCACTGTTCGGTGACTGATTTGGAGGCACCGTGTTTGTCAAAGTTTGATCACCTGGCGCTACATATGGTATTGAAGGCCAGATAACTCGCTGAAGAAATAGAAAGGCTGGAATAGCAGGAACTTGGTCGTCAACCATTTCTGCCAAAACTAAAATCCAAGCCGAGGTCGATTTGCGGTATGAAGTCTCTCCCAAAACGTGTTCATCCACGGACTTCTTGCAAGTGCCAATGGAGAGAATGGTCATCCACTTATATATATATTAACGAATTCCCTAGGGCATAATTTCCATATTCAAAGTGACTTTGCATAGTATAGGTAGGTGATGACCCCAATTCTGTGGGTAGGTTGGTTCGTTTCGTTTCGTTTCGTTCCGTTTCGTTCGTTCCGTTTCGTTCCGTTTCGTTCCGTTTCGTTTCGTTTCGTTCCGTTCCGTTTCGTTCCGTTCCGTTTCGTTTCGTTCCGTTTCGTTCCGTTTCGTTTCGTTCGTTCGTTCGTTCGTTCGTTCGTTCGTTCGTTCGTTCGTTCGTTCGTTCGTTCGTTCGTTCGTTCGTTCGTTCGTTCGTAATCAATAGCAAGCGACGTTTTTGACACCATAACAAAGCACCGCTCTTTAGCACTGTGTCCAGTTCTGTCACGCAGTGCTGTATTGACTTTACCGCCCCTAATAAAATCGATGTCACATGTGTGATTATTCATGATAATCTCACATGTGTCGATTATCATGAAACGCATTAGAGTTTACTGCTCTGTTTTTGTGAGGAAATAGGACTATTTTTTATATAATAAACCGAACAATACATGGATGTTTGGAAATATAAAATTATTTCTCGTGTTGAACTGGAATGTCTTATACTCGTTCACTTTGCTCACTTGTGAGATATCCTGGTCAACACTCGAATTAAATGTCATATTTCCACACGTCCATGTACAGTATTATTCTCTATGTATAAACCTACGCCAATGGATTTTCATTTTCTTTCATCTAGCTTCTCGTTTCATTTTTTGGATGTTTTCTTCTTCATCTTATCAGCCATATCATTACTCCTCCGAGACGATACCCAGATCTTTTTCCTGTCCTAATTTCCGTGTATTCATGCGGCCACTTTTCATTCTTCTTATTGTATTATCATTATTTACAATATAACGAATATTGCTCGATTGACGTATTAAAGAAGAAATTGTAACCACAGAAATGACAATGTAGTAATTTCAAAATTGTTGATGTAATACATCATACACGAGGAGTGTTTGTATAGATAATCGCATGGGGCCGAGGAAAATTAAGGTTTAATTTCACGAGTGTTTTCAAAATTCTACACAATTGCCCGATTCGCGAAGCGACGAGGGTAATTTGTAAGATTTTGAAAACACGACTGAAATTAAACCTTAATTTTACGAGAACGCATGCGATTATGTGTTAATAATATAGCGGGCAAAATTATTCAAGAGCTATATTACGTCCAGAAAATCTCGAAGTACAATGTACCTTATCACGGTCGGCAACATTCCAAATTCCCTCGATCGAGATATGGTCTAGGAACTCAGCTGAAGTCTTTGTTCTATTTTTTTGTTCGCCTTTATGCATTTTTGTGCACGGTTACTGAACACATTGTATTTTAGTATAATGAACGAATTATCCAATAGCAACATTTCAGTTCAATCACTCAAACGTGCTATTTAAATATTAATAAACCTAAAACAAAGGATGTGCACGGTGTAAGGTACGGTTCAACATAAAATCCCAGCTCATTATAAGCGCTTTGAAGTTTGCCGAGTTTCCAGACCATATCTCGATTGACTATGCTGTTGCTAAGTAACCAAGCGACGAGTCACATGCAAGAACTGCTGATCAAGGAACCAATCCAGTACAAGTAATTTTGCACTGAATTACAAAAAAAAATGCCCTCTTCATTAGCCAATCATATTCGAGTAATTTTGCCCTCTATATTATTAAGTCTGATATCAAACATGCACCGAGAAGTGTGTTGAAAAACCAAGGTGAAAACGATTGTTTTTAACCAACTTCGAAGTGTTTTGATATCAGATCAAACACAACTTTCGAGTGTCGGATACATAGCTTCTCAAATGAATACGTATTTTAAAAGATATTTGAGGTAAAAGTTGGCTTAATTCATGCAAGTGTTTGATCAAATTTGTTTTCTTTTATTCGTGTAATATCATGTTTTCGGGTATTTCTTTTGTTCTCACAGGTCCCATTAACAACTAACATACCTCATTAAGATTCATTTTTACTAATCCTACCTCCGTTGACGTCAAACCAAGGTCTGATTAGAAGTAATCATACCCTGTTTGACGTCAACGGAGGTGACAACAAAAGAAATTCCCGGGAACATGATATTATTCGGCCTTATTAAATGACCCTCATTGAGCAGGACGTTAATAGTTAATACTGCCTCTTTTTATGCTATTACTTATAATTATCCGTGGTATAGACCTTATTTTAAAATTGCCGCCGAATTAAAACTCTTTTATATAAATATAAATTAGTCCTTATGAACTCGTTTTCACGTGGGAAATTCAAACTTTTTCTTTAAAACGAAGTCATACGGGTTATTTATATGCACATAAAATAATTCTAATTCGGCGGCCATTTTTGAATAAGGTCTATAAGATTTATAAAACGTTTCCGGTCTGAGCTGGCAGATACGGAGAATATCTGACCGCTTACAGGAACCAGTCAGATTGCAGGATTTCCGTAATCAGACCTTTTAGCGTCACACCATATTCGTATAATACTTCGTAATATACTGTAATATATAAAAATGTAGCTTACTAAATGATTATTAAATTTTAGATCAAATCTTAAAAGTAATGCGTTCGTCTTCAAAAGCTACAAGGTATACAGCTTAATTATCCACGAATATATGCAAATTCAACGGCCATTCACGAATCTATTTCTGGTTTTCGTCTGACGTCACGGCGGCCATATTCCTACACCGAAACAATGAAGTGGCGGCCATATTGGTGTACTATCTTTATCCTATGGGAATTTAACCCTCTTCTTATTCAAACATTTCGTATTGTTTTACCACCCCCAACGTACGGGGCCACCGATCACGTGAGTGAAAACGATCAATATGTAGACAATCAGTGACAAAAGTGTTGGGACACTTCAACCTGAAGGACAATATTTTCCGCTCCAAGTATCCCCCCCCCCCCCCCCCCCCACCCCCTGTTCAATGTTGGTGACCCTTTAGGTGTTCGTTTCAACGTTTACTGAGTTCCTTAATTACTTTAAATTCAACATTAAATAGGGATGGAGAGGGAGGAAAAATTGAAAGAAATACTAGGTTAGTTAGTTTCAGAAATTGCAACTTGATGTTATAATAATTGTCAGTTGTTTGCTGTACAAGCTGTGTTAGTAATACTCAGAAAAACTCTTGAGTTCTAAGCGGGACTCGAACCCAACAACCTTCTGAATGCTAGCCAGACGCTCTAACCATTGAGCCACTAGAACTCAGATAGCGGAGCAAGGTTAATTAAGGTAATTATACACTGTTAGTTAGTTTCAGAAATCGCAGCTTGATGTTAGTAATGATTTATATTAATTTATATTCATTTATATTGCAGCTTGATGTTAATAATAAGTCCCGCTTAGAACTCAGAGTTTTTCTGAGTATTACTAGCTAACACAGCTTGTACAGCAAACAACTTACAATTAAATATTAGCCGGTTATTACCAACAATGCAAGGTGTCCCAGGGTATTTTGTCACTGATTGTAGCTCAATTTCCAGCTGTCCCGGACCCCGGTATACTTACTGACCTCGTCTGACGTATTGCACAATTAATTTCACGACATCAAAAACCATAGAAGCTGATTGAAATATAAGTGACTTTCCCCATCTTGTAGGCTTTTAATGACGAAAACATCTTGGCCATTAACCAATTCTCTAAAACTTCCCGTTGTAAATCGTTTAGACAACCAACCTTAAACGTTTCTAAAATACGATCGCATGCCTCACTCATCAGCACTCTATTGATCGCCATTTTGAACTGACGGGGTTAGGTAATTCATTCAATAATCCCAATATAAATATATGCCTGCTGAAAATTGCAGGTACCTTCTGAAAATTACAGGCACGTGAAAATGGTCTGGCGTTGGGCAAAATAAAATGTCAGCAATCGGAAAGATACTATACTTTATTAACTCGTGTACATTTTTGATGCCACTCGTTGACCAAATAGAATCCCACAAACTGGCATCTAATATATATATTGTACAAAAATTTATATTTTGGGATACTGGTTACAAAACTTGGATTTTGGGATACAAAACTGGATTTTCAGAACGTGTGAAAAATGTGCAGTACGCTATCTTGGGAAGAGTCTCGTATCCTGGTTCACTCGTTGTATTGTATGAATCACTTCAAGAAGTCAACCACAGTATGTATGTGCAGTCGATTCTTTTAAATTGAAAACAATTAGTTCCAAAGCCGTAATACACCGGTGCATTTGTTGTGTTGACTGTTCAGTATATATACCCAAAGGGCATGGTTATTTAATCAGGTGTTTTTAATAGTCCACTATTTTGATTATCCATTTTGACGTTGTGTACCATCTGCAACTTCTCCTATGTTTCTGCTTCATGGAGAGACACAACTCCCATATTATGATGTTGCTTTAACATTTATTGCACTGCTAAAGCATACAATGCCACGTAGCGTGCCTTAGTCACCATACCCACAGTTAACCCAAAAGCAAACCCGTCCACATCTGGTAACATAAAGCGTTCACCACTTCTTGCACAAAATCATCGCAAGATTTTGGAACAATCCGACTACTTTTCTTGCTTTCTTCAGTAGTAGTAGTACGAATTGCGATCTTTACTTCCTAGATAGGTCACATATACACGTCATAAGGAAAATTCAAAAGAACTGAATGCTTAATCAATATTTGTAATTAGTATAAATACACAAGTGATTATAGAAAATCACGCGGGCTGATTGGTCGAGCTACTTCGGACTAATTCTCGATAATCACCTACAGCGTTTATTCAAAATGGCCGCCAGCCAAATTGTCAATGCGACAGACGAGGAAATTAACAATTTTAAAGAAAATGTTCCTAAAAGTACGAAAATGTGTATTTATACTAAAACAATTATTCGCCTCAGGCTCAGTGAATATCGGTGTATAATAACCTCGACTTCGTCTCGGTTATTATACACCGATATTCACCTCGCTTTCGGCGGAATACTGTTAAAACATTGATTTTATAAAACATCAATATTTTATCAAAGTTATAAGACACTATAGTGGCTCAAATTCAGTTGTTTCTGACTTAAAATGATCTTATCTAACCTTTCCTACGACTCTTAAACAAAGTGTTCATCATTTACACTTTTAAGTAAGTTAAGTTAAAATATTCGCGTCCGATCTTTATTGGCATCTACAATGGCTCGCTTTCGACTCGCCATTGTAAATGCCCTTCTCAAACTCATTAATAATTCATGAACCAAAAACAAAAGAAATTAATGTTTAATTAGTGTTTTGAAACGGGAGGAAGATCCATCTAGCTGATCACGTGATGAAGTTTTGAAATATTTCAAAGTCCTAGGACTTTGAAAATATGTAAATTACTATATTTGAGAAGTCAGTTCAAACACTCGATGTCGGACTTTACCGGGATTTCAAAGCCCTCGTGCATTAAAAATGCTCGCCTTTGGCTCGCATTTTCAATAGGCACTCGGACTTTGAAATCCCGGTAAAGTCCTCCGTCTCGTATTTGAACTATTACATAAAGACCGGACGCTCATATTTTAACTACAACTTAACAACGTATGGCTGTATAGTATGTTGCTCGTCAGGCATTCAAATGGAACAAAAGATATTAAAACCATCGATAATTTATGAATGCAATGAAAACAGTATCAGTGGTTCTCCCAAACTGAGAGTCGTGGCGCCTAGGATAATTCACTGAGAGATAGAAGTTTAAGATGCAAGAAAAAATGCACTAAAATGTTTCCAAAATATTTCTAGTATCAAAACCATTTCTACAAACTTATAGCAAAGGTCTTGATACTAGAAATCTCTAGCGATTGGTTAAGTGTCGTGGGGTACATCACTGCAAGACAGCCATGCGCGGGGAGACAAATTATGGGATCTACCGATGTACGTCATAAAATATTTGCAAACGGCAGATTTTACAGTCAAAATTTCTAATATTTCCTCTCTTTCACGTCTTTTACGAAAGGAAAGAGAAACAATAGAAATGTTAATAATGATCACAAAATGTTTTTAAACCATAGATACCAAAACGAACACGAAAAAGCTACCTTTTTATCGCGATAACTTCAAATACCTCTTTTAGCCGCCATCTTGGAACTGCTCATGTCAATCTTAATCTCTCTAGTTTCAATCACGCGTACGTCAAACGGCTATCTCACGTTTGCCGTTTCCCGTTTACGTTAAACCAGAGGCGTAGGAACGGATTCAAAGTTGGGGGGGCTGAAGTCGACATGCAGATAATCAGTGACCGCATTTTTAGCGGGGTTCGGGGGTGCTCTCCCGGAAAATTTTGAAATCTAGAACCTCGGAAACACAATTTGCAGCGATTTGAGGAAACTTTTTCATCTAATTCTACAGCAAGCATAGTTCAAATTTTAACATAAAAACGAAGAAATTATTAAACCAACATACCTTAAAGCCTCGACAGACGACACTTTACAAAACTGAACACTTTTAGGGATTTTTTTGGGGGGCTTAAGCCCCCCCCCCCCCCAGCCCTCCCTTCCTACGCCTCTGCGTTAAACTTATATATATATATATATATATATATATATATATATATATATATATATATATATATATATATATATATATTAGTAATAATAGTTCAAGTAGTCGTTTACAATAGACGACAGAGTGCTCGATACTTTTGAAGGTAGAGCAAGATAGATTTTATATATATATATATATATATATATATATATATGTCACACGTTCAGTACACCTTCGTCAAGCTCGATTACTCAGAAACGATTTCTGAACCCCATGCAGACAGGGTTCGAACCTGCAACCTTTTAACGAATTCGCGAACCCGTTTTCTAGGGCTCAGAATTTTTCCCGAAGTATTAAATTGAGCTTCACGAACACCTACTAAACGGCCGTTATATTTGAGATTGGGAATTACAGTTAAAGTTACATCTGCGCATCTCAAAACTTACCGCCAAACGTTTTTCTTCGTGTACAGAGAAAAAGATGAACACGTCAAGATTTTTAGGGTTGAGAAGGACAAAGTAATGCATTTTGCCATCACATTTCGAGAATTCTCGTGCTCTGTCTCCAAATCTGAACATCAAAGAGCTAACATGTAAAGGAAAGCAGATACAGTATTACAATTAAATTCATTACATTAAATTACATCTGAACACTTTGAGGCCTGGACCTCTCCCTGTGCTGAATAAAATCGTCTGGCGTTAGCCAGAATAAACCTTAAAGACTCGTCGTCAGACTTCAAAGTGTTAAAGAGATAGGTTTTAACATGTTGAAGCCTGGACCTGTCCCTGTGCTGAATAAAATCAGGGCCTGAAATAACGGTCGGACAAAGGACATTTTCCGACCAAATTTCAATTTTGTCCGACCAAATGTCCGAATGGTCGGACAATTTGTCCGAGCAAAAATCAGTAGCATTGTTAAAAATAATTCCATCAAACTCACGTTTGTCAATATTACTGTGTACTTAACAATAACTTCGGCTTGTACAGTCAGCAAAAGTAGATGGTCTGCTCATTGTCCGCTTCCTTAGTACACGAATCATGAGAGATTATAGCTTGTGTACGCGCGGAACTAGAAAGTAAGCAAAAACTGTGCGATCAGTTACTTCAAAAGGCCTGGGAACAAGATGACAGCGTGGTTTTCTGAAAATGGCATATCAAATTTGATTTGTGCGGACATTTTGTCCGGGCAATTTTTTGACGTTATTTCAGGCTCTGAAAATCGTCTGGCGTTAGGAAAAGACTCGTCGTCAGGCTTTAAAGTGTTAAAGGCACTTTGCATGTTTATACTCACGACCACAAGCTGATGTACCATCCAGGGTCCATTGAAAGAAATAGCTTCAATGTTTCGTCCACCGTAGGGAGTGAAACAGGTTGGACTAAGTCAAGCAGATATTCAAAATCTTCGCATGATATCTGAAAAACAAAACGACCAATCGAATCAAACTATGTTACACCATACCTTTGGTGATTCAAAACTACTTATGGCCATTTATCTTCATAAACTTTCGAACTCTTCGAAACTATAAGCCGCTGTTACACCATGCAATGTGTCGTGAAACCTGTGCGAGACAAGTTTCAAGACAGATTGCTAGCTTTGCATTGCAAGACAGGCTTCACCAAAGTAGGTCCCCAATCGCCCGAGAACGCAGACATATCTCCCCAAGCTCCCCATAACGCGTGCACTGCATGCAGGCTATACAAAGTAGGATGCACTTCTACCTCGCGCAACGGTTTGTGAAACTTGTCTCGTAATGGAAAGCGACACAGGTTCATAAACGAGGGGGTGTTACACGTAGCAATCTGTCTTAAAACCTCTCTCGCAATAGCGTTGCGACACAGGTTTCACAAATCGTTGCATCGTGTAACAGCCGGCTTATCTCGTGTTTGCATCATGCTACTGTAGAATCCCGAAAGTAGCGGCCCCCCTTGGCCCTTTTTCGGGGGGTCGCTACTTACGGGGGGGGGGCACTACTTTCGGGTGTTAAAATACGTTAACATACTGTGGGAATATTATTCTTTGTTCCTTCCTATTTACCACATTTAATATTCTTTAGTTTTTCCTTATGCCATTTCAACTCTGACTGTTATACACTTTGGTACGTTGATAGTTGAAACTTAACACTTTCGAGTTAATCGATGACTTGGGGGCCGCTACTTACGGGGGGTCGCTACTTTCGGGGGGCCGCTACTTTCGGAAATTTTATAGACATCTCAAATTTGTCGCTACTTTCTTCTTCTTCTTTTTTTTTTTTTTTTTGGGGGGGGGGGGGGGGGGGGGGGGGGGGTGGGTGGGGGGGTGGGGGTGGGTGGGCGCTACTTTCGGCATTCTACGGTATATAAACAAGGGAAGGGGGGGGGGGTGGGGGTCTGTATCGCATATATTTATTAGCGTATACTTATATAACTTCTGAGATTTCCATGCAATTAATGAGCACGTTTCATCTTTCCGAGGATTTCAAGCCCGTTCGATATGTTTCCCTAGTATTGGCTTTCTGATTTTTATACGATTTTTTCACTAGTGAGAAATATCGCATCAGCCTTCTCATCCGCTAGCAGTTTTTCTTCTCTCAATTTCTTTCATAAAAATTTCGAGCTCAATCATAATTTAATTGTTAAATAAGCGCTTCGCCAATTGCAATGTATGTGAAATTTCTCCATCAACTCTTCAAACAAAATAATCTCATTTCATAGCTGTGACTGTGTGTAGATCCAATATAGCTGCCCTATCTTTAGTCCTCTGAAACTCTAGCCTCTAGGTATTTTTAAAACACAAAACAAAAAAATTAGAAAACATAAAAGCCTCGCAATACATTATCATCTCTTACCGAACTCGTGCTGTCGGCAACATCCTTTAAAGAAGACGGCACTGTCCACGTCTCCGTATAATCACTCGGAGTTCGACGATATTCTGATTTCTTTCTCAGACCTTTAGATTTCCAGGCGTTACCCTCGGTACTAGTCTCCTCGCTGTTCGTTCCTCTCAAAAGTAAATGCCACAAATGGTCTCTCATACAGTGCTGCTGAGCCGTACTCATCGTGCTGTATAACTTATTGTAGCACTTGTCGGCCTCGGTCGCAAGATTTCTCATATCCCAAGACATTAACGAATCCGAAGAATCCGCTTCCAATCCTTTAATAACATACGGTCTCTCTACGTTCGTTTGTGAAGAACCTGAAGTTCCGGGACTCGCCAACGAAGCCGACGATCCACTGAAGGTCGGTGACATATGTCGGAAAACGTCGGATTGGCTCTGAGATAATTTCATTGCAGTAACGAATAGCGGGCTAGATGCAGAACGTTTCAAATTATCCTGATTGACCAATGGCCCATGAGTACAACCTTCTTCAGGTTCAGGAGCATTGGGAACTAATGAAGTTAGTACGGCGTGACGATGGCGAAGTCCTGGAACAAAACAATATGTAAAACAATGATAAAAGATCAAACAAATTTAGCTAAATTAACGTAGTTATAATATAACCTCATACGATTTATCATCCCCGAGCCGGGCGGAGGGCCGAAGGCCCGGAGCGGGTGCTAATCTCGACATGCGTGGAGTCCACTTTACACGTGTGTAGAAAAAGTAAGGGAGACAAAATCTGGAAATAGTTTGTATATATATATATATATATATATATATATATATATATATATATATATATATATATATACATATATCTATGTATATATATACATATATATATATATATATATATATATATATATATATATATATATATATATATATATATATATATATATATATATATATATATATGTACGTCGTAGGATGTCACGCGGTAAAAATACTCGCGCACTGGTGACTAGCTTTGAAGCAAACTTTATATAATTTCCATATTTTGCGAAACAAAATGGTTTCGTTTTAAACGGAAAGAAGAAGAAGAACGAATAAAAGCGGGATACAAACAGCCGGTTTAATATATCTTGAAGAGAAATCGGAAAACCTGAAGAAGCCAAACGCCGTATGGTAAACAAAATATCGATCTGAATTGTAGTGTTTGTGGTCACACCGTCACAGGTCACTCAGTGGTCTCAATATCATTTTAAAGATGACGGTAAGACATTTGTATTTATTTATTTTGCCGATTGTAATCAGCATTTATTCATTAATATATTCTGTAAACGCCAAGAACGGCAAGACGTTTAAATAGAACCCTTTTAGACACTCATCAGTTACTGTATATAAAACTTAATCTAGCAACTATCATATAAAGTTTTATACCTTGTCCCTTTAATATGTTGTTTTCAATTCTTTGCCGGCCATTAAGCAGTATACAGCTTCACGTTTTGGTGCTTTCCCTTTGCTACTGTGGACGTGATGTTTTTCATTCACTTAATTGCAAGCACTTATCAGTTATCATAAATACTCATAGGCTTTGTCCATCTTCTTTTGCCCTGTATTATACAGACTGAAAGGTTGTCTGTTGTTTTTATCTCCTATTATAAATGTAGTTTTTGAGCTGTTAACTTTTAATCTTGCCTTTGCAAAACATAAAAGTAATTCCTTTGGAAACCTCCTAAATGGCTAAAAACAATATATTTTTACAACCAGAGTTTCATATGAAATTTGTAAGTTTTCTTTTGATATGTTCAACTTTCTTTTAGTCATCCTAATCATAAATTCTGTAATTATCCTGAGGATTATCATTTGTTTTTGCTGTATATCAGGAGTGCTTATTTTAATTGGAAGGTGAGGTGGGTGGGGTGTATTTAAAAAAAGCATATAAAAGCAGGCGAGGGGTTGTTGCATTTATGTATTTCTAGTAGTTTACGAATCTTGGGGGTTCCGTATATCGTGTTTTCTTTTAAGAAGCAGAATAGTAACCGAATGGCAACCGGGATGGCAATCGAATGGCAACCGAATAGCAAAGGAATGGCAACGGAATGGCAAAGGAATGGCAACGGAATGGCAGAAGAATGGCAACGGAATGGCAACCAAATGGCAACGGAATGGAAACAGAATGGCAACCAAATTGCAACCGAATGGCAACCGAATGGCAACCAAATTGCAACCGAATGGCAACGGCATGGCAACCAAATGGCAACAATATGGCAACGGAATGGAAACCAAATTGCAACCAAATGGCAGCAGAATGGCAACCAAATGGCAACCGTATGGCAACAGAATGGTAACCGAATGGCAACCAAGTGGCAACCGAATGGCAAATAGTGATTTGAATTGAGAAACAATTACATCTTGTGTTCTTTGAAGCTTCAACTTTAAAGCTTAAACGTTTAATGTAGCCTAACTTCTCCAAAAACGGTCCGAGGTCACCGGCAGAAAGCTCAGAACTTTAAATAAAACATGAAGTTAACCGACAAATATGAATTAGAACACCAATAAATAAGATTCGGACTTGGATGGTCAGGACTCGGGAATTCATATCGAGTCCAGGCCAAGTCGGGCAATAATTTGCCTGTTTATTCGCTTCAATTCCATTCCGAAAGATTTGTTGCATCTTTGTTGCATCTTTGTTGCAGGTATATATATATATATATATATATATATATATATATATATATATATATATATATATATATATATGTATATGTATGTATATATATATACATACATATACATATATATATATATATATATATATATATATATATATACATATACATATACATATACATATACATATACATATACATATATGCATATGCATATGCATATACATATACATATACACATACATATACACATACATATACATATACATATACATATACATATACATATATATATATATATATATATATATATATATATATATATATATATATATATATATAGAGTTCAATCTACAGACACGTGTTTCGCTTAGACTTGCCACAAATCGATCTCTACGAGCGACGAAGTGTACTATCATTTAAAATATGGTTAATGTGGAACAACTATTATTCGAGAAAAGAAAAATATGTAAAGTGATATGTTTTAGAATGCATGCGTCAATATCTACTCAAATATGATATCCAACTCTAATTTTGTTATTGGTTAAAAAAATACATTAACTTTGAAAGCATACCACGCTGTGAAGCTGTAGTGAAATCAAGTGAAATGGCAACAAAAGATCTAACTATTTTGCTGTTATAACACTTTCGTAGTATACAAACTCCATAAATCATTTTGAAAGCCAGTTGGAATAAGTCAAACTAAGATTCACTTCATTTGTTACAAGATTGAAAATCATGAAAAATTAACATATTTTTTTAAATCAATGGATAAAATTAGAATTTGATATCATATTTGAGCAGATCTTGATGCATGCATTCTAAAAATATATAACTTTACATATTTTTCTGTACTCTAATAAAAGTTACACAATGCACATTAATCATACCTTCAATGATGGCCACTTTTTGTTGTCCACCTTACTATATAACCTTACTATATTTCGATCCCTGTATGTATGTATATGTATATATATATATATATATATATATATATATATATATATATATATATATATATATATATATATATATATATATATATATATATATATATTTTCGCTTACCTCAAAAGTCTGCAACAGGCTGTTTCATCTAAAAAATAATCTTCAGGCAGATCCTGAATTTCCTGCTCGAAGATCTGCCTGAAGATTCTTTTTTAGATGAAACAGCATGTTGCAGACTTTTGAGGTAAGCGAAAATCTATATTTGCTCTAACTATATGTTCTCGAGCACTCTTTGTGTTTCGTAGACCAAAACCCACACGTATATATATATATATATATATATATATATATATATATATATATATATATATATATATATATATAACATATATATAACAATTATGCCATGAGCTCGAGTCGTATATGAGCTCATAGCCAACGACGCGCTTCGCCGAGTTGGCTATGAGTTCATATATACGACGAGAGCGAATGATATAATTGTTTTATAATATAGCAAAATATGTTATGATAATTAATGCAAAATTGTTGATTTATTGCAATAAATTATATTAATTGAATATCCGCCACATACGAGCTTCCGTCATGCGCATTGCAGTTTATGTTTTCAAGTTTCTTGCTGAGTTGAAAACAGCTTCAGAATTTTCTCTCAGAGCCAAAAAATACGTTGAAAAGATTGAATGAAAATAGAAACAGCTTTGAAAAGTAACAAGGTGGGTGATTTATTTCTTAATCTGTCGTGGTTGTGAATCTTTGGCTTTTTAAATGGACAAAGAAGCTAAAAATATAATTAATAGCGAAAATTACGCGTTGTTTTTCAATATTTCTATCCTGAAAGAATAACAGTTTTTATCTATGATGATTTATTACTTCAAAAACCCACTTTGCTGAGTAATAATAATCATGGCTGTACTCATAAATATGTGTTCTTAGTTCAATTCTTGTGGATTTTAATTTGTCTGACAAAACATTATTGTCAAACTGACAATTCAAATCGGGTTTTGTAAACTCTTAAGACGGTTTTTAAAGTGGATTTACCATATTAACTTGGTAAATTGTGCATTTGGGTTGTGTATTTCGTGTTAAATGTTAGTTTCCCCTTCTTAGCTCAAGTTTTTCTGAGCTATACGTTGGAAAACCCAGCCAGTTTCATCTGCAATAGTTTAAGAAAACTACGTCGCCATTTTGTTTTACACTACTCGCTGTATATGAGCTGATATACAGTTAGTAATGCAGCCAATCAGATTGCAAGATAGCTCATATACCATTAGTAGATATATATATATATATATATATATATATATATATATATATATATATATATATATATATATATATATATTTCTTAAACTCATTAATAATTCATGAGATAATCAAACAATCAGAAGCGCTGAATTGCACCACGTGAAGGGACTTGAAATACCAGGGAAGTACTGGGCAGAGGACTTGGAATTATTCCAGTCCAAGGACTGGAAATAATATTTCAAGTCCTTGGACTTGAAATATTACTTCACACAATCGGTTATTCATCCATACACTAATTACTAATGCACTAATTCATTTTGGGAATGCACTAAGTGATTTTGAGAAGTCATGTAAAGGCCTCCAATTCGGACTAGAACGAATTCCTCGTACTTGAAAACCGGGTCTAGTCCTCATTGTCGGCCTTTACATATTACATATATATATATATATATATATATATATATATATATATATATATATATATATATATATATATATATATATATATATTCGCTTACACCTCAAAAGTCTGCAACAGGCTGTTTCATCTAAAAAAGAATCTTCAGGCCTGAAGATTCTTTTTTAGATTCTTTTTTAGATGAAACAGCCTGTTGCAGACTTTTGAGGTAAGCGAAAATCTATATTTGCTCTAACTATATGTTATCGAGCACTCTTTGCGTTTCGTAGACCAACCCCCCCCCCCCCCACACACACACATATATATATATATATATATATATATATATATATATATATATATATATATATATAAGGACTCGGACTCGAAAAGGGGTGGACTCAGAATTGTACTGACGAACTTTGACTTCGACTCGGACTTGAATAGTCCAGACTCGGGTTTGGACTCGCGGTGAGGTGAACTTAACTAGAACACTACAGACTATGGAATATTCTTAGCCAGGCGAATGACATACCATGCTGCTAACGAATTTTCAAACAATATATTGGCAGCTTACCTGCATCAGCAATGAAACCTACGGATTCCTTCCGACGTGGAATTTCAGCTTTCATCTTTGGAAACAACTCTCGACGATGTGTCATCACTACAAAGAATATTAACTCTAAACTGTTTTCTTCAGCTTTGGTATTAAGTTTGGCCAGCAACGAGACGTCATATAATTTGTCTTGTGGCGCTGAGGAGACGAGGACATGTTCGTGTTCGTCTTGTTTATCACTCATTTCAACTGGTCTTAAATTGTATCTTTGAGCGTGTTCGACAATGTAGCTGAACACTGTGGAACGAGGAAGACTACATAACTTGAGGCTCAGCTGCCCTGGAAATTGAAATAATATAATAATATATAATAATATAGAAAGGTAATATAAAAGTGAAAAGTATAAAAGCAATAGAGACCCTTACCTCAAAGGGTACTTAAATGAGAACTCTCATAAAAAAAAATATTATGTACTGTTTAATAAACGAGCAGGAGTGTTTTATCAGATATAAAGACACGAGGCGAAGCCGAGTGTTTTTATATCTGATAAAACACGAACTGCGAGTTTATTGAACGGCTTCAAAAACGAACCACTTGGTAAGTTCATTGGCGTAGTAAGTTTGAAAAATAACCTTGTCTATGCCGAGAAAATCAAAGCTAAAGTTTATGTAAATCAGGAGATATCTTTATCACATATAAAGACACGATACGGTCATGATTTTGTTTTGTGTTTTCCTCATGCAAAACTATATGAGAAGTTCAGAAGCTGTATCATTCTTATCTATTCACAAAATATTATATACAAGTCTGATGTCGCGCAACACGCGCGACATCAGACTTGTATATAATATTTTATTTTATTTTATAACATTTGCCGACACGGCAAGCCAATATTTAAATAGCACGGTTGAGTGATTGAACTTAAACGTTGCTATTGGATAATTCGTTCATTATACTAAAATACAATGTGTTCAGTGACCGTGCACCGTGCACAAAAATGCATAAAGGCGAACAAAAAGATAGACCAAAGACTTTAGCTGAGTTTCCAGACCATATCTCGATTGACTATGATTGCAGGCTATATTAATTTATTAAAGCATACTATATCAAAATTAATGATGTCTATAACAGTTCATCGTTAATTTGTAGACCTTCTCCGTTCAGTTTCTGTAATGACTTATCCAGTGCAAGCCAAAAAAACATCGGTTCCTTCCATTTGTGAAGATCTCAATCATAGAATAATCTCGATATCACGGCTATTTCTGACGGCGCAAGCTCTTTTAAATCGGCAACCGGTTTTTCGGTTTCCAATGGATTATCCCAGAGCCTTGGTTTGCGTGCCAGCGAAGGCTCTGGGTACGAGATTGGCATGCAGTATGCCTCATCGGAAGAAAAGGTAAGAGAATTCAGTGCAAAAATGCAATTTTGTGGCCGAGAAAAAATCCAACAGAAACAGATATAGCCCTCGACCATAGTAGTCCGAGTAATTAGCGGGAACCAACAGCCTAAATTTTGACGTCATTGAGTGCTTTTTTGTTTCTACAATCCTGGACAAAAGTGCTTGAGACACTATGCGACAATCGTCAAAATCGGCAAAGTGTCCCAACAATTTTGTCCAGGATTGTCTGAAAATGACGAATTTATGTTTTTTCAATAAAACGCAGCTTTTTAACTTTGTAACATTGCAAAAGATATACAGTTTAATAAAAGAGCCCCCGTCTCTGCTCCCCCTTATCCCCTCAATGGGGAAGGGTTCACTGGAGCAGAGTCTCTGCAGAGTTCCCACCCGCACCGGTACCACCCGCACGAGAGCTCTTTTTTAATTTGCATATTCACCGAACCATCTATACACCACACACAATCTGTTGTTCATGCATGTGGGAGCGTATTTGTGTCATTTTCTTCGATTTTGTCTAATTCGCCATTTTCAGACAATCCTGGACAAAAGTGCTTGGGACACTATGCGACAATCGTCAAAATCGGCAAAGTGTCCCAACAATTTTGTCCAGGATTGTAGCAAACGGTTTACAACAAAATTTAAGGTGGCTCCCTACTGTTTCTTGAAAAGTCGCAAAAAATGCAAGTTTCAACCTTCAGAAAATGCTCATGAATATTTTGGAAAAGAATTAAACTAACGTTATGCATATAGTAACGCTCAGGGCATCAAATACTGTTAACAGATAATGTGTTTCAGCCCTTGCTATGACAACAGTGACGTTTCAAAATGGCCGTAAACTTACATTTAATTCAATATATTTCATAAACGAGTTTGGTGTCCCCCAAATTTTTTGCATTAAAACATTTCTTTAAATTTAAGTAATCAATAGGCAGATTAATGTAAATTTACGGCCATTTTGAAACGTCACTGTTGTCATAGCAACGGCTGAAACCTATTATCTGTTAACAGTATTTGATGCCCTGAACGTTATTCTACGTATAACGTTAGTTTCACTCATTTCGAAAATATTCATCGGCACGTTCTGGGGTGGAAACTTGTATTTATTCCACTTTTGAAGAAACGGTAGAGAGCCACCTTAAGATAGACTTTACAAAGTAACTTTGTCAAAGCCTAGTGCTCACTTGTCGTAAGAATCGGGGGGCAGTTCTATCCCGGATTGTCGGCGATTCTTACGACAGCCACGTTCACACTAGTCGCGAATTGTCGCAAGAATCGCGGATTTTTCCTGTCCCCCAGGGTCGTCGAGAGCCGGGATGGGCCCAGGGTCAAACGTTGGAGCCACTGATCTCCAAATAAACTGGATAGGCCCTTCCCTATGGCCAGCAGTCAAACATTTCGTGGCAGTCGCCGCCATCTAACGTAGTGGCACATATGACGCATTGCGGCCTTAGAACTTGTTCGCAATCCCAAAGTTGACGGGCATAAGCAATCTTGACGTCAGCACGGTCAGATTATACGGGGGTAGGAATATTATGTGTGTAATGTCGGGGGAGTCGGAAAAGCCGTAAAGCAAACAACAGATGCCGGTTCGTTTAGTTTTCACTGTTTAACAACAAATACAGTCAAACGATGGCAAGTACACAACACGAAATATTGTTAAGGCATTAAGATTACTATAAAAGACTTGAAATTGAATTCTTCGTAGATTTTATAGTCTGTTTTTCAGTTTATATTATCGTGAAGTTTCTTCGTTGTCGGCACTGAAGGAAAACAACGAAATTTGAAGGTTTTATAGCTAAGTAACAGAAACAAATACAAGAAATTAACGTTTTAAACCTTATTCAGTACTCCTTGTGTCATTACATTCGTTTAAATTTTCTTAAAATAACTCTTAATTTTTGTCTGTTTTCAATCTACGAAAGCTATGAACTTCAGTGGCAGCCATCTTGGGTAGTGGTCACGTCATCATACAACTGGCACGCAAAATCCGGCCCAAGGGCCCATCCAGTTTATATAGAGATCAGTGGTTGGAGCCGTGCCCCCCACCGAAATCAATGTTTTAACACCATCATTATATCGAGTATTGTAAGAGTATTCTTACATCAGAAGTGTCAGTCAAGCTAAAATATTTACAATGATCATACTCATACCGCCTCTTTCTAAACATATTAAAAGGACAAAAACAGATGAAGTTTCTGTAGTTTAACTGTTTTGATGCTAAACTTAATAATAAATTTCTTGGACTAAAATGTTATATAAAATGTTACGGGCCCCTATTTGCCCCGGGCCCCGGGGTAATTGCCCCGCTTACCCCCTTCTGGACGCTACTGCTGTCCCCGCTCGTCCCAGACAAGTGATTTCAAGTCGTAAGAATCCCCGATCGTCGGCGACCGTCTGGGATGCAGTTTCCAAATAGAAATGATTCCGATTCTTGCGATGCTTCCGATCAGATCGGCGACTGTCTGGGACGTTACTTCAACCATGTTCACACTTCTCGTAACAATCCCAGACGATCGGGGAAAGGAAAATCCCTGATTCTTACGACAAGTGAGAACCAGGCTTAAGCAATGTATGAAGTTTTTGAACTTGAACATGAACATGAACTTGAGTGAGAACGTACCTCGGCAAACATGATTCCAGGAGAACTTGGGAGGATATATGTATACTTTCATGAGCTTAGTTAACATCGAGGTCAACCGGAATGTTTTGGGAAATACCAAACGTTGACCAAAAAGAAAATACTGAGCATGACGAAGATGAAAATCGTAACTGAACGAATTCAAGTGAGTAAGCTCTTTCACTTTGGAGCACTCTGCAAGGAAAGTATTCTTGGTCTAAAAAATAAAATGAAAATAGAGTAGAGTACGTAGCAGAGCAGAGCAGAGCAGAGCAGAGCAGAGCAGAGCAGAGCAGAGCAGAGCAGAGCAGAGCAGAGCAGAGCAGAGCAGAGCAGAGCAGAGCAGAGCAGAGCAGAGCAGAGCAGAGCAGAGCAGAGCAGAGCAGAGCAGAGCAGAGCAGATTAGAGTAGAGTAGGAGTGGAGTGGAGTGGAGTGGAGTGGAGTGGAGTGGAGCGGAGTGGAGTGGAGTGGAGTGGAGTGGAGTGGAGTGGAGTGGAGTGGAGTGGAGTGGAGTAGAGTAGAGTAGAGTAGAGTAGGGTAGAGTAGACAGTGCAGCACAGCGCAAAGCAGTACACAGTACAGTACATAGTACAAAGTATAGAGTAACTGGGAAAATATCATTAAACCATGTTACCTGTTGGTTTGAAATAGGAGAACTCAGAAGTCTACTGGATTCGAATGCATACAACTTAACAAAGAAGTGACACCCCTTAAAAAACAAAAACGAAAACAACATCACAACTTAAATGTATTTTGCATATGTAAGGAGTGGTGTATTATGTAGCAAATTAGAAATAGAATTGAATACTGCGCAGGAAATGCTCTATTTTTATTTATCTTTTTTTATTTAAGGTGGCTCGACAGTCTAAATCACAAGAAATTATCGTTTTTCCCATAAAACGTTTTGCACAGGTCCCATGAGCTATATTTTAGTTCATTGCATAGCTCTAGTGGTGGTCTTGATTATTGTTTTATATTCAAAGATTACCTAAGTGAAGAAATCGTGTTTCCAGTAAATTCAGGAAACCTAATTTGCATAAAATCTGTCACTTACCACAAACACAATTTCACTGGATATACAAGCGCTACAAGTATAAAACTTTTCATTCCAGGATTGCTCGTTTTGTTAGGACCTATTGGTGGGTGGAAATCAATCTCCTGAGATTTAGGGGACAAAGACACAGCGACCATGTTGGTTGGTGGGTACAATACCATCTAATATAATATTCTTTTGTACCTACCAACCAACGTGGCCGCCATGACGTCACGTGCAACCCAGCAATTGTGGCTTTAAAACTTGCATAAAATAGATTTGCAATGAAGAACTAGTTTATAGTTTTGATGTGAAAGTATCCTAAATTTGATTGACATCTTGTTTTGCGTGACACAAATCATTTCGGTTAGCCGGCTAGCTCGACTCCAATAAGCAGCTCCTAATTCAACAAATATTCTTATCCCAAAACTCAAAAGAATTTCGAACAATACAAATTACGCTTTCTCGTTAATCATGGTATTACAAACCAATACAATGAAATGTCAGGATATTAGTGATTAAATGTCCCCTCAAACCTCGAGAAGCTGTGTAAAAGACACTCAAATATGTAGCCCTCGTGACCTCCACACACCCTCCCTCGGTTTTCGGGGACATTTAATCTCTAATATTCTTCATGTCATGCCATTACTAATAAATAACCTATGGTACTCTTCTGCAGTAGCACAATCTAACCTCAAACCCAAGTTCCATCAGCATAATGCCACCATCGTAAGCATAGTTTTCGCCATCTATACTACCATCAGTTGTTTTCTGTAAATAGTAATGCAACGATTTCCAATTGTTACCAGTTCCATCTCCATTTGGTATCTATTGAAATGAAAAACATGAAAGAAAATCACATGTAACAATAATGTGAGCTTGAATACCAAAGTGCATAAACAACAAAATATCAAGATATACAACTCATTTTCAACGACACAGACCACTAAATACTATGAACATTTTCCCTTTCTTTTACCTTTGGCCGATCCGACACGCCTTTTTTTCGAAGTGTCTTTACCCCTTTTTTCTGTCTATAGATTAAAATAACACTATACATGTACCATAATATATAACTATTACTCGGGCAACCTGTGGTAGCCGAGTCTAGGTTTCACGATTCTTTTTATTATTATTATTATTATTTTTATTTTTATTTTTTTGCGACGCGTTATTAGTCCTCCGCGCGGCCGCTGGCGATATTGACCAATAAGCTTTGCGAAACTGAGCCATGTGACCAACTGACCATATGCATGTGACCAGTGCCTTCTTTCTTTTCGACTGAGTGAGTAAGTGAGTGAGCTTTCTCGTCTCGGATGTGTTTTGTTTGTTCACAGACATAGTTATTGGGCAGTAATGTCGCTGGCAGGTACCTTGATATTATTATATACACTTACAATCGCACACGCCGTTCATTAAGTGAATTTGCAGGTGACACTTTATAGGTAAACATGAAGCTGTGTAATTAAAGGCGAAGAGACTTGACATATTGACCGTTGTTTCTTTCTTTGCTTTCCTGATATCACTCGTCTCGGATGTGTTCTGTGTGTTCACAGACATATAGTTATTGGTCAGTAATGTCGCTGGCAAGCATCTTGATATTATATACACTTACAATCGCACACGCCGTTGATAGTTGTGTTGATATTTAATACCTGAAGAGACTCGACCTATGAACGCTGTGTACATGTGTGGAAATACGTTAATAAATACAGCCAATCGTGTTTTGTTATTGCAACTTGTGTTTTCTGTCGGAGAATTGGATTGCGTTCTGACTTTTGCCTGTGACCATTGTGTTTAATAGACTTTAGACCTTAGCACTGCATAGCACTGTGATTTTGCAGTAGCCCGAGTGAACGCCTGACCAGGCGTCTTGTTTGTAGTTAAAGTGGCTAGACTAGTAAAAATCATATAACAAATTCCATTTCCCCCCATAAAACGTTTTGCACTGGAGTGGAGTGGAGTGGAGTGGAGTGGAGTGGAGTGGAGTGGAGTGGAGTGGAGTGGAGTGGAGTGGAGTGGAGTGGAGTAGAGTGGAGTAGAGTAGAGCAGAGTAGAGTAGTAGATCCTTCGACGTTTATTTTACCAGAAAAAGATAAGAGAAACGCAGAGGTTTTACCCTGATGAATAGTTCCACTTGAAGCGTCAGCATTTTCCCCATTAAATTTATTTAACCACGTTTCGCCTATGCCCTATGAGCTACTAAAGCTCGTTCATAATGCGATCATAAGAAAAATTTACGAGTAATTTTTATACGTTGACTTTACTCACCCTTTAGCTGTTTTGAGTGGCACTGGAGCATCTGATTGAACAAGAGCAAACCTCTGAGATTGAAGGTACTGTGTGTAGTAATTAATGAATTCCTCCCTTAGATTATAATGCCATTTGTCCTCCTTTACCTCGCTACACGGGCGCTTTTGACCATCATCTTGATTAGCATTCTCTTTAGACAGCTTAGGAAAGAAAATATTTATACTAAGTTGTTTGAGGCTTTACGTCGGATTCTTTTTTATATAATAAGCAACAACATTTCTTTTGGAGCCAATATCACAGAAATCAATGTGTTTATTTTACTCATTTTTAGGAACGCGTCTACAAAAAGCACAATAACTGACACGTTTGAAATAATGAAGGCGCCATTTTGTTGCTTTAAAGTGGTTCCCTGATGAAAATATTGCCAGTAATGTTTCTTCATAATTTTAAAGATATAATGGTAGTTGGTAATAGTGCAAAGTTTCATTTCGAAATTCTCAAAAAAAAAGATAATTGTTGTAGTAGTTGTCATTGAGTCTATGACATCATAAGCTTCCTCGACTCATTCTTATCAAGCTCGGCCACTTTAATGGCGGCGCTCCAAAATACAAACTTCACACGAAAAGTAACACCTTTTCTTCAACGAATTTTGAAATGAAACTGTGCACAATTACTAACTACCATAACATCTTTAGGATTATGCAATTTGCAACAATATTTTCAGAACCACTCTAAGCCGGAAGACTATAAGTACTATTTGTAGTGATGTAACTACTTCCTTTTCGAAAACAATTAATTACCAATGAGTAACAAATGGTAGATATGAGGTAGTCAGGTGTTATATTTTGAACGCTTTCCTCTATACACGCCTCGCATGTTCGACGCATTTACCAGCATTTTTTTTTTCAATAAACATTGTGAATATACGTATACTCAATAATCTACAATACAAATTTTCTCTTATATTTTCTCAAAATGGTGTTTTCAACTTTTCTTGTATACCACGCAAAAAGCAACTGATAATTTGGGCCACAGTGTTCCTTGTAAAATTAATTTTGAACAACAATTCACAAACTGTATACCCATATGTTCTGTAGTGGTCTAGTGAGATATTTAAAAAATACATATTTGAGAAATTGTGTATGGTTCAAATACTTCTTGCAAGAATTGCTGAATCTATTGCAATAAGTAGTTTCTTCGTTTCACTCCAAGTCTAGATGATGGTTTGACTGTATACTTATTCACGTTTTCGAATTTCATTCCAAAATCCGATCTTTTTCCTTTTGAGACGTCAGTACACAACATCCACCTTTATGAATTATTATTAACTTATAATAACACACAGACTCGCATGTTAAGATTTGCATTTATGATTGAAGTTATAAGGCAAACCGACCAATGAGAATTTTGCGTCATGATTTAGGACGCAGATATCTAAAATTCTATAGCATCCGTGCACTCTCTCTAAAATTCTATAGCATCCGTGCACTCTCTCTCTTTCTCTTGTCGGCATTCCCCTCCCTCTCTCCTTCCACAAGAGCCTGCTCGCAGGCTAGTATTTCAATAATGGACGAGATTCCCAAATTAATGTGGGCTAACGGTCTGTCCGTTCGCTCCTGTTTCTTTGCTATCTGTAAGTGTGTCTCAGCATCTATTATAAAAAACTACCTGTTCTTCCTGATTGACTTTCAAGATGGCTTTCTCTTGCATACTTTCCATCCATTCTTCAGAGGCCAAGAACGGTGTCTTACAGCAGTGGACCAATCGACTCTGGCGCTTTAACGAGCTAATGCTGTTATCCTATTAAAATACACAAAAACGCCCATTCAAACAAAATGAAGGTCGTGATTTCTAATCCTAGATTATCAAAACCAAACGCAAATTCAAGTTCCGCAACGAACCGCCATTAAAGTGTCTATATAGTGAAAACTAAATCAGTTCAGATTTTGAAAGGACACTTGAAATGACAAAATAACAGATTTTACAGTTTTTCGTTTCCTTGCATGCGTTGTTGTTGAGATAGTTTAATTGTTATTAAACATCTTGACGTCACACGTGCATAAAGAGTTATAGGGGAAAGCTATACATCTTTGCCATTATCATATATAATTACTTGAAAATTCTACATGTTTCGTGTTGTGGACGGAACACGTTTCCAATAAAGCTTGTAAGCATGTTCGCGCTAATTAAATCACTAAATCTCGAATATATCGTTATTATCAGTTAAGAAACATACATGATAAATAACATAATCTAGAAAAAAAAACCCAAAATGAAATGCAAAAGCATCACTAAATGAAATGGGCAAATGTAGTTTACCCCAGTTACGTTATTGAAAGGTCCAGCCAACCACGAGGTAAACAGTTTCTGAAGCTCCGCATTTCGCACAGCCTCTAAAATAAGTCAATGAAATATCATTTAGACACTATGTCATGTGTATTCATATGATAAGTTGTACGTATACATGTAGTGCATGTGGAACGTTTGCGAGCTTGGTTTCAATGTAACAGACGTTTGGTAGACATTGAGCTCAATGGTCATTGGCAGGTTGCAGGATCGAATTCGATCCCTGTCTGAGCTCAGAAATCTCGTTTCTAAATAGGGCAGGTTATCACAATGTTCTTTATTAGAACAAGATTTTAGACGCTTGCTTAAGCGTTTACTCGTGCTACTAATTTCTACAACTCAGGCACAACGTATACACATTGTGAACATTGCATGTAAACACATTTACGATCACGGCAGTTGTCAGTCATGTTACTGATTAACTACAAAGTCGTTTTCAAAATCTGCAACACCAACTGACGATCACAGAAAAAGAACACCTCGCCAAACGGGAAAAATGTCAAAAAAAGAACTCGTAAAATTGAGCATGCAATATTCCTTCCAGTTCACAAAGCCTGACCGGAAGTGAATTGAGCACTTTGCAAATCCGTGACACCCACGAAATGCAACCAAAAATAGCAATAGAAACGCAACTACGCAAGCAAAAACCTAGTATTTTGACAAGATAGATAGTCCAAAAGACGTTTGATAGACGTTAAATTTGCAATATTAGCTTTCCATCTGAGTCTCAGTTGCTCAATGGTTAGAGTGTATAACCGGTGTTAGTTTATTCATGCATAAATTATCTTTGATGTGGGGTCATGTACCGCGGTTAATATATAGGTTATTGACCTTGCATATTAAATGACCTACTATATCGCTTTAAAACTACGTCTAGAATACTATTTTGTTGGTAAATAACGACAAATATCGGCTGTATCATGAATAAACTAAATCAGTTAATTACCTCGAAGTCGGTAACTAATTACACTTAGTTACCTCCTTCTAGGGAGCTATATTTTGAATGGGCAGGCTTCTGGAAACAAAAAGGTAAAACTATCTGAAAATTTGGAACAATGTTTTATAAGACTTATTTACGCTAAAACAATTAAGGCAACTTGCCCTCGTTTTCTACGAGCAGATAGTCAACTCGGCTTCACCTCGTTGTCTATCAGCTCGTAGAAAACAAAACTTGGTCTCGTTGTGTAATTGTTAAATAGACCTTTTCACTAATAATGGCGCTATCTTGAATTCGCAATGCATTGTGGTTTACCCAGTGTAACGAGCTTAATTAAAAAGGTGATTGCGTAGTGTTGAGACACAATGAGGTAACTGTTTCTTTATAAACACTTTCGTTACAACAATGTCTAGTACATACGAACGTTGTAATATTTAGTGAAAGTAATAATGCTTGGACATATGAGGATACATTTGTCATGAATCTATCCTTATACGTCCGAGAATTGTTACTTTTACCAATATCACAACAATTATATTTAGACATTATTGCCACGAAAGTGTTTATAAAGAAAAAAATACCTCATTGTGTCTCAACACCACGCACCTTTTTAACTAAGCTTGTTATCTTGGATAAAGCATAATGCATTGCGAATTCAAGATGGCGCCGCTATTGGTCGAACCTAACCTGCAATCAGGCCAATTGTAAACTATGGTCTGATACAAATGTCGTTAAAAGTTCGTACAGTACTTCCAGATTTTGGAAGTCGTCCTGATTGGCTATAGCCCGAAAAGCTCTATTCTGATTGGTTTGTGTACGATATGATTTAATTGTAATTGATTTGTTTATGAATTCTGCTTTACATAATTAACAAAGCGGTCTGACGAATCTAGCGATTCAACGATCTTTAGTGAAGTTTAAACTAAAAAATCTAAAGAAAGAACAGCGCGAATGTATAGAAAAAGTCCTGTTTAATGAGGATGTGCTAGCTGTACTCCGTACTGGTTATGGCAAGAGTTTAATATACCAACTTCTCCCAAGCGTCAACGAAGACTTATATAAACTGTATAAACAAGCTCGTGAAGGAATTACTCTGAAACAATTCTGGATTGTAGTCGGGAGTCCGCTTGAATATCTAAGGAAACAGCAAATTTCAAACTTGGAACGGCTGGATTGTGCGATTAAAGCTTCGTCGATTGGAGATTCAGAAAATTCATTGGGGGCGGAAAACGACCAGGTAAAGACTTGTATCAGGCCTTATTTCTCGTCTTCTCGCCCGCCCGCCCGCCCGCCTGCCTGCCCCCACTTGCTTTTTAGCGGAGGACGAGAATAATGCCTGATACTCAGGTTAGTTGGAACCCTGTCTGGGGCTCAGAAATCTTTTCTGACGAGCTTGACGAACGTCCACCAAAAGTCTGTTACATTACATCAAGCTCACAAACGTACTTCGTGCACTGCATGTATACGTAGAACTTATCATATAGATAGTCCAAGTAATATATCTCACATAAAACCTATATACGCATGCTAAAAGCGCGGAAAAACTTCGACAGAAAGAAGAGCATAAGGGACCAGTCATTATTTATGGCCGGGATGGGGGCCGAAGAGAAAATGGTGGGGTAACTGAAAAAATGAGTACATCTGAGGTGGGGTAAAAAAAAGTAATAGAGGAAAAGGTGGGGTAAAAAAAAATTAACGTAATAATTGTATAGGCATACAGCATAATTAATCCAAAATTGGTTTCAAATTACTGTTCATCATCCGTCAAAATGTCAATTGCAACATCATCGATACTGCTGCTACAAATGGAACTCCTTAGTACTCTTTTTTTTTGTTCTTAAACCTCTGCTCGATTTTTTTTTCTGGCTTTCCTTTTCCCTTCACCACTGTCAATAGCACTCTTGTCAAACCTGTTCTCAACTTGATGGATACCTTCGACCTTTGCTGAATAGGTCTCCTCATATAAAATCTCGCTGCTCACCCAGGGTGTGGTATCCGGGTATTGTTATAAAATCCATAATTTGTTTTTATCGTTTCCCTTAATTAACACTACTAATTCTGTCCAATTGCTTGTCAAGATGAGCTCAGTTTTCTGTGCTTGAAGAAATAAATCAGACAAAGACTGTTTGCAATAATAATGGCTATGTGCGTGAGCCCAAAGCCGGTTTATTTTTGTAATCAATTACGTAATAATTATTATGACAAAATATTAAGTAAATTAATTTAGAGTTAGCACAGAAAAGGTGGGAGTATTAGAACGCAGACTAGAAATATAAAACAACCTGCAAGAGCTGCGTCAGGAAAACGGGGAGGAGGGTGGGCAAAGATTTGCTTGAAGCTTCTGCTTGATCTTGTAAAAGCCGACGTGCAGTAGGGAATGAACCGATCACACATATTACAGCTTTTATATAACCGTCAATTCCTATCCCGTTTTCCCGCGCATTGCGCTCATATGACTACCAATATTCCCGCAATTTCGTTCACGTGACAAATAGTCCCGCCATTGCACTCATGTGACCACAAATATTCTCGCGCAAATAATCATGTAAAGAATAATCTAATTAGCTAATCTACAAACGGGAAGCAATAAAATCTTTATTGGTATGCCAATAATTCCTATTAACACTTTGACTGTCATGACGATTTTACCTTGATGAATTAAGTTTTCTGGTTTTAGCCAGAGTAAATTACAATGTAAAGGGCACCAATGGCAGTGAAAGGGTTAACATGTGACTTTGTGTAACAAAATAGGTGTAGGGGTGGGGTAAAATTTTTTATCTGTCTCACAGGGGTGGGGTTAAAACATTTTTTGTTTTAAAAATGGTAGGGTTAATCAATTTTTGTGATCCAAGATATTTTCTCTTCGGCCCTCACCCCGGCTATAAATAATGACCGGTCGCTAAATCATTGGTGTTACCTATTCTTTTACAATACAAAAAAAACACACACACACAAAATGTTTCATTAAACGAAAAGAAAAACTTACTTCGTATTTGTATTGCTCTTATTTCCTAAAGAAAAAAGTAAACTATAAGTTTGAGAGCTCGAAAAACTGACAAACCAACTGAGGAAAAAAAACTTTATAAATTGAACTATTATAGAAGTAAAAAATAAGATAAAAGTAACATAAAAAGGAAAAAGGAGTATAATAATTAAGACTGAAGGTAATGTAAGAAAAAATTAGCTAAGGTCTTCGTTAAGGTTTGCAGGGTCATTTCTGTAAAGCGCTCTCAATTCGTCAGAATTTATGCCACAAAAATAAAATAGATATCGTTAGAAAGCTATGAATTTGTAGAATTATTATTATTATTATTAAATCTTTATTTAAACTGTTAAAAACAATCCACTCAGCTAAAGCTGGTCTTAATTTTATATAATAAGGTAGGTAGTGGGACCTCCACCGGCGTTAAATTGTGGATAGGTTTTCGAGCATATTATATACAAACAAACGAGATGTACTAATGCGTAAACTGCGGTGTTATTTATGGGTGGATGTATGTAAAATGGGTGTGTCCTGAAGTATGTTGGAATGAAGACGAAGAAGTGTGGAAAATTGTGTAAGTTTGTTTACTTTCCATTCACGCTTAACCCTCGACGCGTTTCGACCTTCCAGTCTTCTTCAGGAGGGATTTCTCAAGTCAGTGTTTCAGTATGTTGGTATAAGGATATGTTCACCAAAATTCACCGGTGAATTTTTCGACCGGTGACGTAATGTGGGAAATAATTATATTCAGGCTAAATTGCTTTGCAAGTGCTATCTTTGTAAGTTGGACTTAAACAGACTCTTGAAAACGTTTTAGTAGAACCACTGGGGTAGAACCACTTTCCATTGCATGTACGACAACCCGAAACACGTCAAAATAGGGCGATGTACATTTCAGCGATTTCCCACCAGAATATTTAATTAGATTAAAAAACCTGCAAGCGAAACAAGTCCGCCTCTTTCCTCCCGCTTTTCCGCTCTCCCGCCTTTCCGCTCGCCCGCCTTTCCACCCGGCCGCAAAAACTGGCGCTAAGAGGTGGACTTGGAGCAAGTCTACATGTGGGTAGAATTGCAGGTTCTCTCCTGTGCCTTGGAGTTTTTCCATCGGGTTCTCCGGTTTTCCTATCTCCGCGAAATCAGCACCATAGTTTCTCTATGCAGTTATTACAAAGTAATAGCATGTTATCTCATGATACACTCAAAATTCATTGCCTCAAGAGACGCGTTAAATCCTTTATCCAACTGTCTTAAACGACGTCAAGTGACTCAAGTGGGCAGGGCTTTGAAGAGAGGGAATTGTAGGGTAAAAATGGTCATTAGTATGCGATAACTAGTGGAATAACTAGTTATCCCACTCGGATAACTACTTATCACGCTATGCATACAAATGAATTATCACTGCTAATTTAAACCTAGACTCGGCCTACCACAGATATCGCCCGTGTAATAAAAATGCCCCCTGAAAACTCAAGAGCGTTTGTCAAAGCAAATGTTTGGAGACTGATTTAATCACTAACATCTCCCAATATATAAAAAAAGTTATACCTGAAACTGTGATCCATGTCTTTTAACTGGATCACGGAAGGAGGAGTGTTTGGTGGTCTGCAACGGTCTGGGAGGTACAATGTCCCGTAACGTTTCTTCAAAAAGCAGCTTACCAACAGGAGGTATCTGTTTTTGACCACTGGCACTTTTCTATAATGAAACCAGAGATGAATGATTACCAGAAGGCACTCAGAAACTGCATACCTCTGCCAGTGGGTTATTATTAGAGATGTTTAAAGAGAAAACAAATCATCCTGCTAACGAGGCTAGCGCACATGACCTACACATCTCAAAATCATTAATAATTCATGAGGAAAACATAAAGGAAATCAGTACCGTGTCTGTGGTTTGGATATCGGAGGAAGAAATTACATAAATTAAGCAAACTTTCATCTTGATTTTCTCTTAAAATACTGATTTGTTTGAGATGCTATATCATACACTCGGATGAGTGTTTCATCAGGAAATCCAAACACCTCCAAGTTTGTTCAAAAACCTCGGCTTCGCCTCGGTTTTCAACAAACGTCTCGGTGTTTGGATATCCTGATGAAACACTCCTCCTCGTCTATGATATATTACATGAATGAATAAATAGAATGCTTCACTACACTTGTACCGAAATTATGCAAAAACGTTTGCACACAATATGGTTCATAATGAGTGCAACCAAGCATTTCGTGATTTTCGTCTATACAGGGGATCTTGCGGTCAGATTATAATCAAATTCTCATAGAAATCTCAACCAAATTCAGTCAAACTTGAACGGCTTGGTCCTCGATCTATATTGTTCAATCTTTCCACAACAGACAGACAGACAGACAGACAGACAGACAGACAGACAGACAGACAGACAGACAGACAGACGGACGGACGGACGGACGGACGAACGGACGGACGGACGAACGGACGGACGAACGGACGGACGAACGGACGGACGGACGGACGGACGGACGGACCGACGGACCGACCAACAAACAAACAAACAAACAAACAAACAAACAAACAAACAAACAAACAAACAAACAAACAAACAAACAAACAGACAGACAAACAGAGGTAAATACATAACCTCCTGGCGGAGGTAATAAAATGTTTATTAGTGCAATGTTTCTTGAGGTGAAAGATGAAATATGTTTTTCTAAATATGTTGCCCAACTCCGGTGAGTCCCAATATTTTCGTAATTTTCTGGATCACATGTAACCTCAACAATTTAAACCGGAACCATGGTCAGATCTGGTTTACAGCAGGGTTTGTTTAAAACATATTTCACGAAGTATTTGGAAAACGTCGCGAAAGACTGAGAGAGTGATTTTGAGTCTTCCCTTTTAGCAACGACCACAATTACACGGCCCAGCTGCAGACAAATACGAAACCGTACCGAAATTTGCACAATTCCCTGTTTATAAAAGCTAGACCAATTGCATTAATACCACAATGCATCAATATACACGCATAGCCTCGATTTCATTCTTTTAAATTCTACTCAGTTCTATTCGTTGTTCCGAGCCTTTGTCTTTAAGGACTTATTAACCGAGTGCGAGGTCTGTACGGGAAAGTATTTGCCTGAGGTTTTCGTACAGACCGAGAGACGAAAGAGCGAGGTTTGTGCGATAAAACCGAGAGCAAATACTTTCCTATACAGACCGAGCAAACGAGGTTAATAAGGAATTTACTATATGGCTATTGGTTCATTTTATTTTTAAGTTTCGAGCGTTGTTTTCGCCTTCGGAGCATGCTGTTTACTTTATAAAATACCTGTTAACTTTTGTACATGTCGCTTCTTGGCCTTCTTGTTTACACCAGTTCGGCTTTTATTTGTCGTATTTTTAGATAAACAGCTTTAAAGAAAAGCAGCAGTAGTTTTCCAACACATTTTTTTGTTCAGAATATTTAAATAAAGATATCCAGTACTCTTTTATTTATATTCAAATCAACTCAGAAATCTTCTCGCCAAAACTTACAGGGACGAGAAAAAAGCGTATTGACCCCGAGGTCAATATCGTAGAATGCCGACCTCTCGGGAACCAATCAGCGTGCGTCGTTTTGCGTACGGATCGGAAATCAAACCCAGCCATAATATATATATATATATATATATATATATATATATATATATATATATATATATATATATATATATATATATATATATATATATATATATATATATATATATATATATATATATATATATATATATATATATATATATATATATATATATATATATATATATATACAACCGAAAGCATCTACAATGTCCAACATGTAACAAATATGTTACAAATATGTTACAAATGAGACCAACCAAGTTTACCTCAACATCGAGCACTTACTTCAGGTGAGCTTGGAGCAGTTTGTTTCAGAAGCGAAAAAAGGTGATGGTCATTGACTGTTTCACAAAATGGATTTATTTCCTGCAAAATAAATACAAAAAACACAGAGGCAAGTAATTAGAAGATAGGAATGAAATAAAATGGCAAAATAAAAACATCAAACGTCTAATGAGAAAGTAAGAGAAAAAGAACACGATGAAGAAGAGACAGAAAAAAATAGAATAAATAAGCATGCTTTGGCGTGCATGTTTATCTACTGCTCTGCATGTTAATAAGCAGTCCAATTGAGAAATTTTACTTAGAAAAGTAGTTATTTGCAAGTAAAGAGCCCTGGTAGTAATCTAACTAAACTGAATAGAAAAGAAATTGAAAATATATACAATAGTTTTGGTCAGTACTACCTATTATAGCAGGATTGATCGATTCTAGCGGAAAGCCTTAGAAGGCATTTTTGCACTCGGTCCCTGTTTGGTCTTAAAAATCTCTACAATCGAACTTGTTCTTCACCTAAAATCTCTAAAAAATGTAGCTTAATCTAGTGTCCTTCGCAGGCAACTCTCGGGGTTGGGGTCATTGGGGTTGGCTTGAGTCAATCTCGTTCCCAGAGCCCGCGTTCCTTCTGGTCAGTTTAATCATGGCGCAAAATTTGAAGTTGATTCACTGCTTCCTGTAGTGGAATATTGCAAAGTCCATCAAGGTTCAAACAAGTATCAACATCAACAACGTTAAGGCCGTAAAACGCAAAGGGGTGGGAAGAAATTATATTAAAAAAAGTAGAAAACAGAACGATGGTAATGGAAAAAGTAATGCGAAGGCATAGTTAATCAAAATAGTGTTGTTTAGCAAGGACGGACATAAACAGTGTTTTCACTTTAAATATTTATCTATTTTTACTCTCGCTCATCCTTTTTACACCCGCTCCTTCTTGCTCATCGACGGTATGATTAGCAAATGTCTTTCGCATCTCATTATCGATTTGTTATTGTTATTTTTATTTCATTGGCTAATTTTTCGCATCTCATTATCAATTTGTTATTGTCATTTTTATCTGATTGGCTTATTTTTGGTCACGTGAATACCTTTCGTATATAAGCTCATTGTTTGTTTACACTCTTTCCGTTTCTCTCTGACGAAGGGCCTTCGCTTGAAACGTTAGACTCCTACTTCTCTGTTTCGGCAGTATATCTAACCTTACTATATTTCGATTGTTAATCAAAATATATGGTCTGGAAATTCAGCGAAAGTTTTCGTTCTATCTTTTTTGTTCACGTTTATGCAAACTTGTGCACGGCAAGAACAATGTATCCTTGGTATAATGAAGCAATCATACAACAGCAGCATTTAGTTTCAATCGCTTAACCACGGATTTAAATAATAATAAGCGAAAAACAAAAGACTTGTGCAGGTGAAGACCATTCGAACATAAAATCACAACTCATTATAAGTGTTTTGAAGTTGGCGAGTTTCTAGACCTTCTTGAGTCACTACGGTGAAGACAAGTGAGCGAGACAAAAAAAAAAGAAACAGGGCACAAAATTAGAATGGTGCAAGTACAAACACATGCCTTCTTTCCAACGTTCAGTCCTTGAAACGTGGAATGATGAAATAATCCCATTTTCTGTTGAAATAGGCAAGAGACAAGGTGACAGCGAGCATTGTTCCAGTTTATTAGGCGAGTGAGGCGAGCAGTAAATTGAGTATTAACGTCGTTCGACAGATTGTAAGTAGTTGCCATTATCTGGTAATACAATAAAAAACAAAATCAACATAATCAATTGCCAATATTATTAAGAATAATATGCGAGTAAAGTAATAAAATGTATTGCCCCATTACAAGGATATGTATTAATTTTAAAAATATTTAACAGATATTGTTTCATGATAAGTTGTACGTATACATGTTAACTCATTCCTGTCCGGGGGCTTCCCCAGAGGTGAATAAAATCGTCTGGCGTTAGCCAGAATAAAATACTAAAGACCAATTCGGACAAGAAAGAGTTAAAGAGATAGTTTATAACTCATTCCTGTCCAGGGGCTTCCCCAGAGGTGAATAAAATCGTCTGGCGTTAGCCAGAATAAAATACTAAAGACCAATTCGGACAAGAAAGACTTAATGCATGTGGTACGTTTTCGAGCTTGGTGTAAAATATTTCTGTGCCGCAGACAAGGTTCGAACCTGCAACTCTCTAATGACCGGTTATAGACGCTCTATAGCTTTCCATCTGAGTTAGAGCGTCTAACCGGTCATTAGAAGGTTGCAGGTTCGAACCCTGTTTGGGGCTCAGAAATCGTTTCTGAGTAATTGAGCTTGACGAACGTCTACCAAACGTCTATTAGATATTGTTTCGTTGCCATATGGTGCAATTTTATGGAATTCAATTTCCAATGACTTAAAAAAGTGTCAATCACTTTCTGTATTTGAAAGAAAACTTAAAATGTATTTAATTGATAGTTACGACTCCTTGTAATTTTACCTATTTTTTCTAAATAATTGTGAAATTACTATGAACTCATTTTTTCATTTACTTTCAAGAACTATTATTCTGACAAATGTTGTTACTTTATTCATATGAAAACCCTTAGATCAACTATTGTAATGATGGGGGTATTCTCTAGATTAGCTTTGCTATTAGAATACCCTGTACTTAGTTATCCTATTTATAGTTGATGATATTTTATTTATGTTTATATGACTGATGTAATGTGATGAGTACGATTATTAAAAATTACAAATACAAATACGTAGCATCATCAAAGAATAAAATAATCACAATTGATAATATAGAAATTATAAATCACGTATTTAAGATATGTTAGGCATTCGTTATAATAAACGGTCAATTCTATCTCTGCCCCTGTTCTGGATACCATAGAGGTACAGCGTCAGGTAGAAAATCAAGGCTAAATTAACAGTTTCGCGTATGACAAAAATGATATTTGTGCGCAGAAAAATGAACAATATTCTGAAACATTAAAGGGGAACCTCAGTCAGAAAATATATTACTTTTATTAATTTGTATAAATTCGTCGAAGAAAAGGTGATATTTTTGTTGACAACAACAATGCTCTTTTGTTTTTGTTGAGTCTATGACGTCATAAGTTCTCCTCAACTCATCCTTCTCAAACACGGCCAATTTACGGGCGGCGCTCCAAAATACAAACTTCGCATGTAAAAAAGAACTTTGTTTTTGAGAATTTCGAAATGAAACTTCGCACAATTACTGACTACCGTAATATCTTTAGGATTATGCAGAAACATTACCAACAATATTTTCATCAGAGAACGACTTTAATAGTTTTACGATATCTGCCCTCGTATTCGAAAAGTGACGTTATGCCATTTGGAGTTTGAATAACGGCTCAATTTTAAAGTATATATTAAAGTGCTCCTAACCTCGAAATTTTTATTGTCTTATTTGGAAGAACTTTTAAAATGATAAACTAACTCTTTGGAAGATTTTCACTTTTTCGCTTTGTTTTTGAGATATTTCATTTTGTTTGATACGCAAATGTCTGGAATTACGCGTCACACATGCATGACTTATCGGAGAATGTTATATATCTTTGCGTTCATCAAATAAAAACACTAAAGTATGAATAGCATGTGTGCGTGTTTCTCCCACAACACCACGCTTCTCGATTTTAAAGGATTTCGTTCGAGAATGCAAGAGATACACAAACTTCTTCGATAAGTCATGCATGTGTGACGTAATTCCAGACATTTACATATCAAACAAAATGAAATATCTAAAAAACAAAGCGAAAAAACGAAAATCTTATAAAGAAGCATAGTCAATCGAGATATGGTCTGGAAACTCGGCAAACTTCAAAGCGCCTATAATGAGCTGGGATTTTATGTTGAACCGTACCTTACACCGTGCACATCCTTTATTTTAGGTTTATTAATATTTAAATAGCACGGTTGAGTGATTGAGCTGAAACGTTGCTATTGGACAATTCGTTCATTATACTAAAATACAATGTGTTCAGTGACCGTGCACCGTGCACAAAAATGCATAAAGGCGAACAAAAAGATAGACCAAAGACTTTAGCTGAGTTTCCAAACCATATCTCGATTGACTATGAAAGAAGTTAGTTTATCATTTCAAAAGTTCTTTCAAATAAGACAATAAAACATTTCGAGGTTACGGGCACTTTAAATGAAAATTAGGAACTCCTGAAATGATAAAGTCACACCTTACACAGTTTTTCCATATCTTACTTCGTTCTTGGGAAAATAAGATTTGCTTAGCGTACAAATACCCCACTGAATACGTAACACAGTACACGAGTTTATTGTAAGATTACCAGTGTGACGTATGTATTGGATTATTTGCATATCAAACAAATCTTATTATAACATAGCTTTGATATAGCAACAGTTTTGATTGACTGTCGTGCGTGCTCCATTTAACAATTAGACAACGAGTCCGAATTGTCTGAGTGAATAGTCAACGAAGGCGAAGCCTGAGTTGACTATTCGCGCATAGACAACGAGGACGAGTTGTCTAATTGTTTTAGTATACACCCTGTACCAACTCTACAAAATACAGTTTTTCTAGTGCAAACTGACGAAAATGTTGTGTTATTTAACCACTCGTGAGCGGCAAGTAAAAGCAGATTTAATTAATAAAATACGGTTTAATTGTATTTCGTTCCTTACCATTAAAAATCTTCATGCCATATTTTGTGTCGTTTTTAGTTTTCTCAGGGATAGAATTTTCTATCAAACTCTCAAAAAATTCCTCCGAAACGTCTGCAAAACGAAAGTTTACTGCCATATTTTTTCAGGTTTGTTTTCATTTTTCTCAAACGTTGTCCATCACGAATAGACAACGGTTGAGTAGCCAATCAGAATGCAGGATTTGTAATAGACGATGGTTGGGTGTATACTAAAACTCGATGGAGCACAGCAAAAAAACGCGGGAAAAAATTTCAAAACAAAACTGAGTTTTAAATTGACTTTTTATGGCCTTTTATATTATCAAAATACAGAGTCATTTAATTTTATTGAGTAATAAAGAACAACGACCCAGAAGGCATAAACTGGGTCTGGGTAACCGAGTTTAAACTGTCCTTTTGGTTGGATTTTAGTGAACAAAAAAGACTTGGCTACGAAAGTAGAAAAACACAACAACCAAAACGATTCGCCGGCTTGTGAAAGGATTTAATGCTATGTTATAAAATAAATGGCTCATGATTTAGTGTGCTCCATCGAGTTATGGATGCACTTGGGAAATTTGGAGAGCACTCAAAATCTAGAGAAAAGCTCTTACGATTTTTTCGTGCTCTCCCAATTTCCCGCGTGCATCCATAACTCGATGGAGCACACTAAACCATGAACCATTTCTTAATTAGCCATTTCCCAAACGAGTTGAAGATTAGTAAAGAGGTGCTGGTATTCTTGGGATCGTTTGGAGGAAGTTTCATCGTGCCAAGCATGACAATCTGTCGCTCCAAACGATCCCAAGTACCCTAGCGTTCCTAACCTGTCACCAGTCTTCAACTCGTTTGGGAAATGGCCAATTTTCTCAAGAACAAAGTGAGATATAGAAAAACTGTAAAAGGTGTTACTTTATCATTTTAAGAGTTCTAGCTTTCAAATAAGACAAACTTAATTTTCATTTCATATACATTTTAATATAAAACGGAGTTTTCTTTTCAATTTTGACGTCATATCGTCAACTTTGACCTGACTTTGACAATATGACGTCAGAATGAAAAGAAAATTCCCATTTCAAAATTGACCCATTCTACAAACGCCAAATGGCGGCTATAAAATTCAAGAATCATTTCCCGAGTACCGAGAGCAGATATCGCAAAACTATGAACATTTCTAAACATGATTTTTGACTGAAATTCCCTTACAAAAAGTACGTCATTAATCATCTATTTCCCCCCGAGTTTTGAAGAGTCTAACACCATGATTTCAATCATCGTTTTTTTATAATAATAATAATAATAATAATAATAATAATAATAATAATAATAATAATAATAACAATAACAACAATAACGGTAACGGTAATAGTAACAGTAATAGTAATAGTAATAGTAATAGTAATAGTAATGTAATAGTGATAGTAATAGTAATAGTAATAGTAATAGTAATAGTAATAGTAATAGTAATAGTAATAGTAATAGTAATAGTAATAGTAATAGTAATAGTAATAGTAATAGTAATAGTAATAGTAATAGTAATAGTAATAGTAATAGTAATAGTAATAGTAATAGTAATAGTAATAGTAATAGTAATAGTAATAATAATAATAATAATAATAAGAATAACTTTATTAATATCACGGTTCCCTCGGTTTCTTTTGTTCTCGCAGGTACATTTAACGTCTAAATTACCTAATCCATAAACATTAGGTACGATTAGTAACTAATCATGCCTAGGTGCGATTACTAACTAATCATACCTAGGTGCGATTAGAAACTAATCTGCATATCTAATGTTTATGGAAAACGCTCGTTTATCCACACGCATACATACTGTAGCACGATTGCAAACTTTAATTTCACAAAAACAATTCTACACATACTTTTACATATAAGCATGCGAGTCATAATGACTTAATTTCATCTTAATCTTTATTCACACGGGACTTTTACATCTTCCTCGTAAAAGGGAGATTTAGTAAACTCCCTCGGCTTTCGGGTACATTTAATCACTAATCAACCTCAAAGCCATGCTATTACTTATAATTAAACATTTAAGACCCTGGTATTAACAAGATGAACAGTATTTAAAATTATATAAAAATCAATATATCTACTTAATAAAAACACGTTAATTAATATATTATATACAATTAAGAACTACAGACATGACACTCAAAGTCAGCTTCTAATAAATAATTAAACAGAGTTTGTTTAAAAATATTAAATGAATTAATTTCTCCAATGTCCGTGGGAAGCGAATTCCAATCTCTAGCTCCCACATATTGGAACATTGATTGTCCTACTTTATACAATTATTGGATGAGGTTGAGCATGATATCAAGAATTATCAAGGCCGAGGTTTGTGTTATCTGCCGAAGCCGAAGGTTGAGGCGGATAACACAAACAGAGGCCTTGATAATTCTTGATATCATGCGATAACCGAATTCAATAATTGTTTTATTATACAATTATTATAAATGCAGAAGCCTTTAGAAAGTTTTTTACAAAGTTAGGTAAAAATAGTAAATATTCATACCGTCTTCAGTTCGAGGTTCGCTAACTTTTTTCGCTTTCAAATACAATTTTCTCTTTCAAACACTGCTTTAAACTCTAACAGCTGTATGTGTAGCTCGCTTGTTTTTTCTTGGTGGTTTTAGCGTCAGCAAAACGTGTCAAATCCGCCGGATTAATCCGCTTCTGATCTTCACTCCTAAGGACGGCCGCCATGTTTGTTTTGTTCAAACCGCTGGTCAGCGCGTCATACTGTAGCTACAGATAATTTTTGATATTTTGTAGGTGGCAAGACATCAAGAATTGTCTGTAGGTTGTTAGCCAATCACAATCGAGATTGTATCAGTATTGCATAATAATAGTGTTTACTTTTGGCAGATGTAAGTTTGCTTCCTAGTGACACTGTGAAGTAAAATACTTAAATACTACCAACACTTCATCAACCTCCATCCACAATAAATGCCGATGTAGAAAATATAATAAAGATACTGTACCTCCTTGTCTTTTATATCGATAATGATTAATCGTTGTCGTGAAACGAAGCCAGGAGAACAGTTTGAAAAGGGAGCTGTGGTTCCCTTCGCATCATCGTGACAGTCAAAATTCCAAGACTGAAATTGTTGCGACGGATAGAAATCTAAGACAACAAAAGAGGAAAACAGAAATTAACTTTTTATTTGATCAAGATGCATATAGCATTTCATACTAACAAACCATATCTCGCTTTTAGGCAGAAAACAAAAACAAAGATGCAGGCAGTACAAAGTTAATTCAATCAAAATTAATAAAAGCACGGAATATATATATATATATATATATATATATATATATATATATATATATATATATATATATATATATATATATATATATATATATATATATATATGTTTAATATAAACATTTTAGAATTTTGTGACGTCGCAGTGAAAACCATCCGAGTGATTTGTTTTGTTTATCCTGTACTTCTCCCGAATTGTTATAATTAGTTTGTTGCTCGGCATTAATTAAAAGACGGTTAGAAGCTATAAAGCAGGAACTGGCTAGTAGTCAATCGCTGCATATAGTAGTTAATATAGGTGATCATTTAATCAGTTTGGTTGACTTCAACCGCAAAGCTAACCGAAACTCTTACAACAATCATATCCTCAAACCAAAATAGAAATTCGCCAATTCATATACAGTTGCAACCGTCGTTAGTTGTCCAGTGACGTCAATTTAAAATTAGTGACAATGTCAAAACGGTCTTAAAGTGCTCATGACATGAAAATTAAGTCACTTTATTATACAATACTGACACAATCTCGATTGTGATTGGCTAAAAAGCTACAGACAATTCTTGATGTCTTGCCACCTACAAAATATAAAAAATTGTCTGTGGCTATGACGTAATTTTTGCCAGCTGGCCAGCGGTTTGAGCAAAACAAACATGGCCGCCAAGACCTTTCGGAGTGACGATCAGAAGTGAATTAATCGGCCGGATTTGGCAAGTTTTGTTGACACCAAAACCAAAAAGAAAAACCAAGCGAGCTACACATACAGCTGTTAGAGTTTAAAGCAGTATTTGAAAGAGAAAATTGTATTTGAAAGAGAAAAAAGTAAGCGAACTTCACTCAAACTGAAGACGGTATGATAGAATTCCCCTTTTATCTTACTTTCAAATGTGTATAAAACTCCTTAAAGGCTTCTACATTTATAATTGTATAATAAAACAATTATTGAATTCGGTTGTCGCATGATAGCTTGTGTTATCAAGCCTCGGTTTGTATTGTCCGCCTCAGCCTTCGGTTTCGGCAGATAACACTTACCTCGGCGTTGATAACACAAGCTATCATGCTCAACCTCATCCAATAATTGTATATTATTTGCTATGTAAATGTTATATGTTGTGACGTACACATGTGTGACTTATTGGAGAAAGTTAGATATCTTTGCTATTATCAAACCAAAGTTAATTCGAAAGAAGCATGTGAGTGTGTCCCAAAACACCAAACATGTAGAATTCCAAGTGATTTCGTTTAAAGTGCCTATGAAGTGAAAAATACGTTGGCATTTTTGTTGTTTTATTGTACAGAGGAGCATGACAGGAGCACTCACTGAAAATTTCAAGAGAATCTGATGCGTAGTTTTCGCGCTATCAACTCTCAAAATTTGCCGTGGATAGTTTGTTTTGGGGAAATTTGGGCTTCTTGGTAACAATGCCTTAGACGTACGCAGATGGATCATTAATAGTGAAATCTATTGTTCTTATGCACAAATGTCCATCTGCGTACGTCATAAGCATTGTTACCGAAAGCTCAATTTTTCTCCAAGAACGCACTAGCCATGGCAAATTTGAGAGTTAATAGCGCGAAAACTGCGCATCAGATTCTCTTGAAATTTTCAGTGAGTGCTCATGCCATGCTCCTCTGTACAATAAAACAACAAAAATGCCAACGAATTTTTCATTTCATAGACACTTTAATAATAGCAAAGATATGTAACCTTCTATGATAACTCAATATGCACGTGCACGTCACAACATATGGCATTTATATCAAACAAAGTAAAATATCTCAAAAACAAAGCAAGGAAACCAAAAACTGCAAAAGATGTTACTTTGTCATTTTAAGTGTTCTTTTAAATAGAACAAACGAAATTTTCATGTCATAAGCACTTTAAACGTACTACATTAAGATCTCATTACGAAAAGATCTTGCAAAAGTATATCAGAAAACAATTTAATAACCACATTTATTATATGGCTGGGTTTGATTTCCGGTCCGTACGCAAAACGACGCACGCTGATTGGTTCCTGAGAGGTCGGCATTTTACGATATTGACGGACCGGTCAATACGCTTTTTTCCCTGTAAGTTTTGGCGGGAACATTTCTGAGTTGATTTGAATACAAATAAAAGAGAAACAGGTATCTTTATTCAAATATTCTGAACAATAAAATGTGTTGGAACATCACTGCTGGTTTCCTTTAAATCTGTTTATCTAAAAACACGACAAATAAAAGCCGAACTGGTGTAAATAAGAAGGCCAAGAAGCGACACGAAAAAGTCAACAGGTAAGGTAAACTGCATACTCCGAAGACGAAAACAACGCTCGAAGCTTAAAAATAAAATGAACCAATAGCCATATAATAAATTCCTTATCAACCTCGTTTGCTCGGTCTGTACTGGAAAGTATTTGCCCTCGGTTTTATCGCACAAACCTCGCTCCTTCGTCGCTCGGTCTGTACGAAAACCTCAGGCAAATACTTTCCCGTACAGACCTCGCACTCGGTTAATAAGTCTTTATTACCAACCTTTTACCAACATCGAGGGCGTGCCTGGTTCAACATAAGAAGAATCTGTCAAACAGAAAATAATTAGCGCAACAACAATGACAAGAACACTAACACCAACCACAATAACAGCAGCAAAACCAACACCAACACCAACACCAACACCAACACCAACACCAACACCAACACCAACACCAACACAAAAACAGCAATAACAATTATCTTCTATATTACAAACCTTTAACTCTTTTTTGAAGGTTACTTCGCCATTGGGGAACATTTCGAGAAATAAACAAAAACGAAGAGGCAGGTCTTGCTGAGGTGACCACGTACGAACCAGCCATGTCTACAGAAGACTCTTGTTTATCACTAGCCTGTTAGTAATATTTTACAAAATTATGATGCGACAAAGATAACTTCTGGCACCCAGGGTAAGATAACTGATAACATATGACAAAAAATGTTGAAGTGTCCATGAAGTAAAAAACCTTTTAGTGATTCTGAACAGATCAGCATGATAGGACCTAACTGAGAACTTCACGCAAATCTGCTGCCAAGTATTTAAGCCGTATTTAACTTTTAAAGTTTGCCATGGCACATCTATTTTTGAATATATTTTTCGCTTGCTTTAAATAGCGTGCCTAATGACGTATATGCAGTTGGACAACTATAATGCATAACAACAATGAATAAGCCAGTTCGTAACCTCGACTGCGCATCAAAACGATGCGTTCTGCGTCGGGACAAAGCTTATTTCAACCCAAGGCCGCAGGATTCATTTGCGTTTTTATTTACACTTCCAAATTCGTTACACTGAATTCCCCAGCCTGATGTTATGAATTGAAACAAGTTTTATCCCGATGCAGAACGCGTCATATTGATGCGCAGTCAACAATACAAACTGGCTTATTTCATTTAGTATTACTAATCGAACGGCATACGTCATCTGCCCCATATATTACTGAAACCATAGTCCCTAGAATTATATTGTCTGGAGACGCGCCGAACATCAAAGCGGTTAACAATGAGCTACTATTTAGGTTGAGGGTGGCAAATAAGGTGCACAATCTGTTGTTTTATGTTCATTAATATTAATAAAGCAACGCTGCTATTGGTTGATTGCTTCATTATAACAAAAATACAATGTGTTCAGCAAGGGTTAAGTTGAAATAAGGTGCACAAACGTGAACAAAAACCTAGAACAAGGACTTTGGTCGCGTTTCCAGACAATATATTTCTAGAGACTATGCAGAAACCGATGATGTGCGGCATGCCCCCCCCCCCCCCCCGCCCCACACACACACAAAGAAAAACACGTTATAGACCTTATTCAAAAATGGCCGCCGAATTAGAATTCTTTTAGCCCTTATGACCTCGTTTTAAAGTAAAAATTCTTTTGACTTTCACACATGAAAATGAGTTCATAAGGGCTAATTTATATATATATATATATATATATATATATATATATATATATATATATATATATAAAATAATTTTAATTCGGCGGCCATTTTTGAATAAGGTCTATGATTTCCGCCCAAAACATTGACGAATCCGTCTGCATTCCTCAACATATTTGGCTGGAGAATTCAAAAGTAGCGAATGGACCAATCATATCGCAGTGACCTCACGGTGTCAATTTCAAAGGTTAAGGAATGCAGACGGATTCGTTAATGTTTTGGTGGAAATCATGACATTTTTTTTGGGCCATGCTACGGATCATCGGCTTTGGTAATACGTATTCAATCCCAGTCTTTTCTTATTTTGTGACGTCGAGAAGGCAACTATGGCACTCAGGCTATGTGCACACGGTAACGTTTCCGAGCGTTTTCGTATTGTTTCAAGTAATGAGCTGATTGTTCTCGATTCCCTTGACAACAGTAAACAATACGAAAACGCTCGGAAACGTTACCGTGCGCACATAGCCTATACCGGGCAGTAATTAGTAGGACCCTTCAGAAATATATATTTTTTACTTTTAAAAAGTTTTGTCATCCACATTACACGTATATCAATTATCCTGTAAGGAATCATTCTGAGGAGGGGGGGGGGACAAATTTCCGAAGAGCGGGACATATTTCCTAGGAAATGTGTCCCCCTGGGGGGACATATTTCCTAGGAAATGTGTCCCTGGGGGGGGGGGGGCATATGTTGGGGGGGGACACATTTACTGGGACACCGGCATCGTGTAAACGGGGTCTAAGGCCATGTCCACATTAATCCGTTTTCAAACGAAAACGAGACCTCGTATCGTTTCCGTCCACACTATCGTTTTCGAATCGTTTTCGCCGTTTAAAAAGATCTACAGGAGTATGAATGAATACTTCTAGGTGACTGAAACCAAGATAATAACATCATCGTGACATCATCGTTTTCCAAAAGCTTCGTTTTGGCTAGGCCTTTCGCCTAACCATATCAAAATGGACATGGCCTCAGTATTTTGAAAAGTACATGCCAGATTTATTTCATTTTTTGAAAATTGGTTACTTAGATTATGAACTTCAAATTTGTTCGATCGGAAATCTTTACTTTGAACAATAAAGAAAACATCTCCCAAAACTTTAAATAATTTTCCGTTAAAATTTTGTCAGTAGGCTTACACGGAATAGATTGATACGAATCGGATGAAGAAAAAGATTATATTGCATTTCATCGATCTTCAACACACATTAGTCAAACTCAATAAATACGACATTAAATAAACATAATTACTTACGTGCAAAGGTGATCGAATAGGATCGTATAACATGTACTGATGTGTCGGTAACATGAGAAGACTTTTGATGGACGAAGGATTGCTAAATATATATAAAAAAACACAATATTCAATAGACAAAGAAACTATTGAGCAAGATATAATATTGTCTGTAATTTGTTTAAGGTGGCTCAATAGGAAAAAGCTATGAAAAATCAGGTTTTTTCTTCTAAAACACTTTGCCGTGTAGATTTGTTCCTCATTCTAGTTCCTTGCACAGCCTTAGTAGTACTCTTGAATATTAAAAATTTTTTGGATGAGGCTGAGCATTATATCAAGAATTATCCAGTCCCAGGTTAATGCTATCTGCCGATGGCCGAGGTGGATATTAATGACCGAGGTTGGGTAATTCTTGTTATATAGCTAGAGTTTCGCTGGATACAACGATGACTGTCATTGGTTGGTTTGTGGTCACATGACCTTAGCTAAATTCCAATGTCTACCGAGCGGGCAATAATTGAGAACTTATTGCCTGCTCGGGCAATAAGTTTTCAATTGTTGACCGCTATAACTTTGAACTCTTCACGGTTTCCTATAAACAAAAGCTTGTTTGGTAAGAAAAAAAGAATATTCATAGGTCTTCAAAGCATGTGTGAAGATTAACTGGAGAAATGTATTGCTGTTGTTTTGTTCTGAGACTCCTATTTGTTTGTTTGATGTGAAACTACAGAGCCAGGCAAAATGTTGTGGTAAGTCTTCAGTTTGTCTTTTCGTTTGTGTACTTTCCCTTGATAAACGTCGAAATTATTCAGCGAAACTCAAGCTATATAACAAAACACTTAATGTCTAATCCCTCGGGAAACAGTTAGTTTTGTTTTCCATCGAGTCTCGACGTTTCCCTCGACTTCGTCTCGGGAAATATCAAGACTCTCGGGAAAACAAAACTAACTATTTCCCTCGGGAGCAGACATTAAGTGTATATTGTTATATAGCTAGAGTTTCAATGGATACAACGATGACTGTCATTGGTTGGTTTGTGGTCACATGACCTTAGCTAAATGTCAATGTCTACCGAGCGGGCAATAATCGAGAACTTATTGCCTGCTCGGTCAATAAGTTTTCAACTGGAGAAATGTATTGCTGTTCTTTTGTTCAGAGACTCATATTTGTTTGGTTGAAGTGAAATTACGTAGCCAGGCGAAATGTTTTGGTCTTTCAGTTTGTCTTTTGTGTACTTTCCCTTGATAAACGTCGAAATTATTCAGTGAAACTCTACCTATATAACAAAACACTTAATGCCTGATTACTCGGGAAACAGTTAGTTTTGTTTTCCCTCGAATCTCGATGTTTCCACTCTCGGGAAAACAGGGAGCAGACATTAAGTGTATAGTATTCGACGGAAATGACGTCACAGCCGTCCAATAATTTACAATATTCGGCAGAAAAGACGTAACAGCTGCCGTACATTGAGAATAAACGAAGGTACGTTGACCAATAAGAAACGAGAATGATAAATATTAGGCAGTCTACAGCTAGATTTTGAGCAGGAGGTACTCTTCGTTTAATTTTAATAAAGTCAAAAGTTTTAATTTGCTTCAAATTTGCATATTACAATAAATGCGATTTGTCCAGGTACACAAATCTGCAAGTGCATGTAAAACTATTCAATTGTCACCACTAATTATCACTGATATTAGGGCTGTGCAAAGAACTAGAATGAGACACAAATCTACACTGCCAAATAAAATTTTTCATAGCTTTTCCCTATCGAGCCCTTAATCTCTGGCAAGAACTGACAGTTACCTTGGAATTGCGCGGTATATTTTAGAATTCATATCCGGACAAAGTATTTTCACCAAGTTCGTCAGTTCATAGAGAACAGCGTCCACGGAATATCGAGTAAGGAGCGTTCCTTTCTGTGCATGAATGGATGGTGTGTCGAGATCCTTGGCAAACTGTAGCAATTCCTGAGCTGGACCTTGAAAGCTAAAAATAATCAGATTTAAGAAGTTTTGACAGAGAAATTTATATATATATATATATATATATATATATATATATATATATATATATATATATATGATAATACCATGATCGCCTCGAATTCTTTTGTTCTCCGAGGGAATGTAAACCTCGTATTTCCATCATTGCTCATGCAAGAGGGAAATTTTCCCTTTGTCTTCTAATTTTCCCGTGCATGTTGTTGAGGGAAAATTAGAAGACAAAGAAATCCTTTGTCTTCTTCTAAATTTCCCGCTCGCATATATTTTCCCTCATCAACATGCACGGGAAAATTAGATGCAAGTTCTCTGATCAACCGTGTAAATTTCCTGTCGGTAAGATTCTCAAAGTTCCCCTCGGCGATCATAATATTACAAACTAATACCATGACTTTTTGGGAAATTAGCGATTAAATTTCCCTTTTGCCTCGGGAAGATTTGTAAACGTCCTCGGGCCGCACAAACCTTCCCTCGGCTGCGGGAAATTTAATCGCTAATTTCCCTCAAGTCATGTTATTACTTATAATAAATACAGAGAGCTTATAACTCATTTTTTAAAAAAACCCAACCCAAACAAAAGCGACCTTAAATTGGAATCAAATTAGGTCAACATTTACTAATAAAAACTTGTCTTTTACCAATTAAACCAGAGCGTGGCACGGTTTTAATTAATTTTATATCAAATACAAAAGCACGGTATTGGGTACCTCAAAACAATTTCACAGTAGTGGACTATTACAATCCTGCCTTCTCATTGGCTTTGTTACTCACTGCTATTGGCAATAGACCCATATTAGCTAGAGGAATCAATTTTCAAATTCAAAATAATGGCAGCAAACTCGCGTTTTGCAGTCCGTTTCTTTAAAATAATATTTTGTCCGACTATATAGTTGGCTTATACTATAACAATTACGACACTCTCCCTCATTTCCTTAAAAAACTCAGGCTCGTGGTCTAAATGCCAAATAGACCTGGTTAAAAATGTTTGTGAAGGTTTTTGTTCTATATGCATTTGTTCACAAAGAAAAATATCATGGCTTCCTTACACTGTGAAAGTCAACCAAAAAAAAATGTCGACTCGGGCGGAACTTAAACCCTTCGATTTCCGGTCTTCGGGATTCCGGTGTTTCGGGTTCCGTCGGAATTCCTGTGTTTAGGATTCCTTCGTGATTCCGGAGTTTTGGATTCCTTTGGGATTCCAGTCTTCGGCTTTCCGGAGTTTCGGATTCCTTCGGGATTCTGGTTTTCGAGATTCCGGTGTTTCGAATTCCTTGGGGATTCCGGTATTTGGAACTCCTTCGGGATTCCAGTGTTTCGGACTCCATCGAGATTTTGGTCTTCGAGATTCTGGTGTTTCGGATTCCTTCGGGATTTCGGTTTTCGGATTCTTTGGAGATCCCGGTATTTTGAACTCCTTCGGAATTCCAGTCTTCCAAGTATTTCAGTTACTTTCGGCATTCCGGTCTTCGGTCTTCGAGTTTCGGACTCCTTCCGGTCTTCGAGAGTCTGGTGTTTAAGATTCCTTCGGGATTTCGGTGTTTCAGGTGCCTTGGGGATTCCTTCGAGATTTCGGGTTTCGATAGCTCAACAAGCAGAGCGGAGAACCGAGGTGCAAGTTTAAATCCCGCTCGATTTGTGTCGTGTACATGTAAGTCAGTCTATCTGTTATTCTGTCCGTCCTAAAAAAGATCTTACCTTGAATGCAATTGTCCCATCTCGCCATTCTCGTATTTCACTCTTTCTTCTTTCAGTTCTTCATTGCGGCGTTTGTTCATTTCGATTTCTTCTTCCGTAAGGAAAGAAGCGGTCGATTCCGACGAGGTCTTTCGAGAAGAGTCAACCGAAAGGGAACCGCTGTTGGCTTTTACAGCCTCGTCGCCAAATTCCCTTGATTCCGTCAACTCATTTTCGGTAAACGTCTCGAAAGGAGAAAACCTACCACTCTCGGAATTTGGAGGTTCCGAATCTGATCGAGGCTTCATAGCAGCAGGGTTTGATAAAGTTCTCGTAATCGCCTGGAAGCTTTTGCTAATAGTTCGACTACCTTCGCTACGACTACGACGCTTTTCTTGCATGTCGGTCGGACTAGACAATGTTTTCCTAGACGGTACTTCTAAACTACCAATTTCCTTGTTGTCAAAAATATTAATATCGCTTTCTTCTTCATCTACTGTTAATGTAAAATCCAAGGCGGGTACTTCATGCTTGTCTGTTGGTGTGCCTTTAGTTATGGTGGTAGATGATGGACCAAAGCAAACAGGAGACACGGGTTCGGAGGTAGGGGATATGTGCACAGGTGAAGGCGCTACTGGACTATGCTTGCGTCCATAACCAGGTGAACCAGCTGAAGCGGTTCGTCGATGAGACAAGTGCACCGGTTTCATAGCCAACAACCGGCTGTAGTCATTTTGAACATGAGGATTAACGATATTGAAAGATTTCCCCGTTTTCCCCTTTTTAGAACACTCGGGAATATCGAATTTCGCAAGACAACGTTCGGGAATGTACGACAGCGAAGCCGTCAAAAGATAATACTCGATCAGAACATCACACAACGAATGCTGCGCGGCCTTTCGTAGGCGCTCTTTAAGCTGTCCAAGCCCAACATCACCTCGTTCCCATACAGAAATTTCAATGATTGTTGCGTTATCTACAAAGAAAGGAAGAAATGCAGTTAAGATAATCTAACACAAAGTACTTTGTGAAGCACGTGCCCAATGGGCGCCTCGTATGCAGACCTTCACGCAAAAGACATACAGACAGACAGACAAAACAATAGACCATTTACACGATGAGGTACGATGGCGTTGGGTGACTACAACTACCAGAATGCGTCGATAATAAATAGAGGATACTAGCAAGGCATTCTGGTAGTTTCACAGCAGTTACTCAACACCATTGAACGTCATTGTGCAAACGGCCATGCAGTTACTCTACTCTGCAATGGATGCATGGATAGGGTAAATTTCTTTGGTTGCTGGTAATGGTTTATAAGCTGTACTGTGCCAAACCACGTTATACCTGCATATTTTCTTAAAAACTCAGGCGTTTACAATCGCAGAGCGGTAGTTGGAAGTTGAGGATCTAGTAGATTTGGGTGACAAATTTAGTCCAATGGATTAAGTGAGAAAAAGAGTGGGGAAAGATTGTAAAGCAGACTTCAATAAATTATGGTCGGTGAAAGCTTGCAGACGATCAGGGCAAATGAGGAAGAACGGTGGTGGAGTTGGCGGCGTTAAGCCTGGTTCTCATATGTCGCCGATCGTCGCCAATCGTCGCCGACCCGTGATTTAGATGCTTGTTAAGTAAAAGAATAAAAGCACTGCTTTTCTGCATTGTTCTTTATTACTTAACATGCTGCTGCAGAACCACGTAAGTAAAGCCTCAATTTTCCGTTCTTTACTCTCGTGGCAATAGAAGCGTTCCGTACATGGCGTAGAATGCCAAGTCACATCCAGGAACTTAATAGTATTTAACGGCAAGTAAGAGCCGCAAAGTTTGACTGGATTTGGTTGTCGTAAATGCCCAAAACGCCCGTAACCTACAAGTCTTGTCGTTTTTGTAATAGGTACCACCTGGAAATGAAAGTATAAATAAAACAAATTATGCAGCTAAGCTCAAGTAATCTGGAGACGGTGGGCTTTTTGCGGTTTTTCAGGTCAGAAAACATGTTACGATTTGACTCCATGCGTACGATCATCAGTGCATCGACGATCTTTAAACGACAGCTGTGAGTAAACAATGGTTGATTTTACGAAGGGTACCACTTGGAATATATCGGGCTGTGATCTCTCTTGAAAGGCATAATAGTCTTTAATAGTAGTCGAGAATGTAGGGTGTAGTTTCACAAAAGTCCAAATGAGTACACGCTCTGCCCTGTCACAGTCATTCTGAATATGAGGTGCACTTCGAGGATTCTGTGAGGAGGCACACGAACACGCCAGCCAATCACAGAAGAGAATTAGGCAAACCATACAACTAACCTACTCCCCCTCGGGAAATATTTTGACAACCGCTCAGCAACGGGCATTCTACGCCATGAGAATATTGTGACAATACATTCCTCAAGTTGACCAAATCATTTGATAAGATTCTTGACAAATTCCTCTTTTAAATTCTGTTTTGAATTTGATTGGTATTTGGCAAATAATCCTGTTTCTTATTGGTTGTTTAAAAACCAGAAACCAATCAAATTCAAAACAGGAAGTTAGCAATAATTTTCTTCAAATAAATTGGGCAACTTGAGGAATATATTGCAACGATATTTTAGAAACTTGAGGAATATATTGCAACGATATTTTAGGAACGCTTCTATTGCCACAACAACAGTACAGGCTTGGACTGGCTATTGTGCCATTTTACCACAGAACAATGGCTGAGTATTGCAGAACAATGTATGCCCATTATTCCAAGGTAAAATGGCACTATGGCCAGTCCAAGCCTGCAACAGTAAATGAACTAGTGTATTTCCACGCACATTACCTCCCCTTGACGTCAAAAGTGGTACGTATAAATGTGCCAGTTGGGTGTACAGGATAAGTTCAAGTTCGAAAAAAATGTTTAAATGTTAAAAAATGTTTCTAAAGGGATGAACGTGAACGTTATGAACGTTAAACGTTTTTCTAATGTTTCTAACAGGGATCAACCCAGTAACCTTTTAACCACTGGTTAGACGGTTAGGGTTAGACGCTCTAACCATTGAGGTACTGAAGTTAAAACTGTAAATTTATAGTCAAATAAGTGCTCCTCAGCGGTAGCGTTTGCATATGAGATGACAGAACTTAAAGTGCTTATGACACAAAAATTAAGTTTGTCTTATTTGAAAGAACACCTAAAATGATAGAGTAACATATTTTGAAGTTTTTCGTTTCCTTCCTTCGTTCTTGAGATATTTCAGTTTGTTAGATATCCAAATTAAACATTTTAACGTCACATGTGCATGAGTTCGATATTTTTATATTTTTATGTACAGTGGAACCTGAGTTTTACGACATCCCGTTTTACGACCACCTGCTGTTTACGACCACTTTTTCTGGCACGGACGATTTGTAATAGAAATGTACCTCCAATGCGCGACCACCTGCCTAACGCGACCAACGACCACATTTTAGTGTCCCAAACAAGATATTTACCTGTTATGAGCGACCATCTCAACGTAAAACTGCCGAAATACGTTAAAGAAATCCCGTTTTTTTCGTAGTAAACAAATGTGAATGCGACCACATGCGAAAACAGAAAACCGGAAGTGTTGCTAGTGAAAGTATTATTACTCATAGTTAACAATATAAACAAGATATGAGCGTAATATGATGAAAGTTGAAGGCGTATACTTGAATGATTCAAATACATATGGTACACTGTCGGTATTGTTGAATTTCCCCCCTATTATTTAATGTTTTGTTGTGCTGTGCAAAAGCGACAAGCGATATCTCTCAGCTGTTATGTAATATTTGCATGTTGTTATCGCACATTCGCGCGTTTAATAGTAGTCTTAAAAGGTTTCAGATTATGTTTTCGGTAACACTAGTTGACAATCCGATGGTTATGGAGACAACAGAAGAAATGTTGCCCCTTTTGGATGGACTCACACTCCAAGAGTTTGTCGAACATGACGATGATCTTGCCACGAGTCGCGAAGTAACGACAGCTACTGGTTGGGAACAGCAGTTGGTGAAAAGAACACAGAACGGATATGTTTCAGATTCTTGCGAGGAATAACCATCAACACCAATTGATGAGACAGACGAAGCTCAGGAACCACCTGCAATTACTGTGCAAGATGCAGCAAGAATGATCGAAGAGTGGCGCCGTTTCGGGTTAGACAACGATATGTCATATGCCAGGAGTCGTCGAGGCCACGCTCCAAATTGAAGGGATGGTGCAACAATTTAGATTTGACAAAATTAAGAAATCGAAACAATCGACAATAAAAGACTTCGTTTCTTGTAGCTAATTAGCGTTCTTGGCTGTTTTTTTAGCAGTGTAATTGTTGTAAATAAATATTTTCTCAATCAAAATTGAAGTACGCATTGGGTTCTCTTTTACAGCGTGAAACTGCCTTTATTTCAGCGGGGGGGAAAGCTTTCTTTCTTTATTACCAAATATTTTATTGGTTTAGATCAGTGGTTTTAAATTACAACAAAGCGAACTTTTAGGCATTTAGCGAGTACAGAATTTAGCGTCCGTAACGATAATTATATAAACAATGTTTTCCAATATATATGACTACAACTACCAGAATGCTTTGCCAGTATTCTAGGGTTTCGGCTAAAACGGATGACTCAAAGGGACCCGTCCAGTCCTTTCGCGGTTTTTCCAAAATATATTTTCCCAAACCAGACTTCTGATTAGGGTTAGGGTTTATGTTGTGGTTAGGGTATCGAAAAGATTGCTAAAATCTCGAGACTCGCTGAAACTCGGCGACAAATTTGGAAAAACAAATTTGACGACATATATTGGAAAAGCCGCGAAAGGCCTGGACGGGAACACCGCTGCCAAACGTTTTGCGCATGTGCGACGTCCGAGCTCGTCCTCGGAAAAAGAGCGGGAAAACACTGAAATATTTGGACTGGTCCGAGAGTCCGACACCAAAGTTAAAATTATAAGCATACTACCAAAAAGATAAGGTAGGTAATTTGTGCATGGCTTCCTTCTCAATATTGTAACATATTCTGAATTTACCCCTTCATAATTTTCTTTACCCCTTTTTTAAAACACAAATGAAAAGTCGAGTCTTACTTAGTCTTCACTGTCTGGTTGTTGTCGCCCAGCATATTCTCTCACTTAAAATTCATGATTATCGTTAATTGTGAAATGTCGTAGAATTAACAATAATTCTCAATTTTAAAAAATAATTCCCTACCCCCAACCCCCCCCCCCCCCCCCCCCACCCGATCCCCACCTCTAAACCTAACCACAACCCCCTGGCAACCCTAAACCTAACCACGACCCCCTGCGGGAAAAAGGCCAACCCCTCAGACACAACTTCCCACTTCTCTTGCAATGTTTACTCAGCGAATTCACGCATGCGCAAACGTTTGGCAGCGGTGTTCTGGACGGGTCCTTTTGAGTCATCCCTTTTTGCCGAAGCCGTAGAATACTGGCAAAGCATTCTGGTAGTTGTAGTCACCAAACGCCATCTCACGTCATCGTGCAAATGGATTATTAACGTCGTCATCGAGTTAATCGAATTTTAGTCGAATTAACCTGCGTAGCTGGCGGTATTAGGGAGTTCGAACTCCCTAATACCGCCAGCTACGCAGGCTAAGTCGAATTTAATTGTTTTTTTCTTGGGCGCGTTGAGCCTGAAAACGACTCCTCGAAAATATGGCGCCGGATTGTCACAGACAGAAGAGAAACATTTAACTCGACGTGACGATAATTCGTCGTGTAACTCAAACACGCATTACCGTCGTATTATCCGTCTAACTCAGACGAATTTAATTGCCCAGACGAATTTAATTCGCATACGTCGAATTTAATCGAGTTTACGTGGCAGTTTAGTTGAATAAAATTCAGGCAATTAAATTCGTCTGAATTATTCGTCTATTGTGCGACGTTTAGCGTAGACCTTAGTAGCTCAATGGTTACAGCATCTAGCCGGTCATTAGAAGGTTAACAGGTTCGATCTCTCTCTGAGCCCCAGAAATACTTCCTAACTAGAAATACATGATCGCAACAACCCCTCGCCCACTTTTAATATATACATTTTTGTAAACCACCCCCACCACCACCACACACACACTTTCTGGTTGGTTCTTTTGTTTTTTGTTTTTTTTGTATTTAAGTCTATTATAGTTTTTATATTTTTATATTTAGTCTATTATAATTTTAGTATGTAATAATTTAACAGCGTGAAAATTTTTGAATAGAAAGAGAGAAACAAACCAGTATAACATCAAAGAAAATTCATTGGCAAAGTTCATCTGTAGTCATGTATATATTGACACACCGAAAGAGCATACAAAGACAATATCAAAAAAGAAACAACGAGATGAACCAAATAACAAAGTTTCATTCAAAATAGATAATAGTGGCCAAGAAAAGACACAATGCCACGTCCTAGCGTGCAAAGACAACTGCAGACAAGAAAATTATTTATATTGCATGATTTTCTTTTTCAAGACTCGGCTAAACTGGTAAATATGAATCTCCTACCGTTAAACTTTCTTCTGCTTTTGTCACCACAAACACTGCCAATTCAGTCTATACTCTTTTCAGAACACAGATTGTTTTTCTCCTTCGGTTTCTTACTTTTTCCGTGACCAGGCATCATTCAGTTCTCTTCAAGATCTAAAGAGCCGTTTGTTTCAAACTGATTTCTTCACCGTTCTCGCTCGAGTTAAGTAGAATACACCAGAACAAAATTCTTTACAGGCTTTGGCCACGGTCTTTGCCGTAACAGTTACCAGTACCCTGCTATCCAAACTGCGAAAGTTGCGGATTTGTTGACATATATATAAACATCTCGCAGAATTTCTTTCCCACTTGCGTGTAATTTCGCGTGTAAGTGAACTCCACGTGTGTCGAGATTAGCACCCTCACCCGGGCTCCGGGCCTTCGGCCCTACGCCCGGGCTCGGGGACTATTTGAACTTGACGGAAGTCTATACCAAACGCTTTTTACCCCTTCTTGTCCTTGTTCAAAACCTCAACGCTACAATACAATTCAAGGTTTTGTCCAACCTCGTACACAGGGCCATTTGTAGGGAACTGGGCCAAGATGACGAATAAAAAAAATATGGCGGGAACAAATGGCCCTGGTGGAGGCTAGCTCAAAATGCATCGTATATTTGCGCTTTTTTTTTAGATCTAGAACTCAGCTCTTTACACAATAATTATACCTAATTACACCTAATTATTGCATGGTTTAAAATATCATTTCCTGCGCTGTGTGCAAGACCAACTTGACAAAGCCAAAATATTTTTTTTTTTAAAAAATATTACAAAATCAAACCATCAAATTTATGCAATAAGCCCTTGGCCAATCAGAGACTGAGATAGCCTACCCTCCACCAGGGCCACTTGTTCCCGCTATTTTGTTTTTATTCGCCATCTTGGCCCAGTTCTTTACAAATGGCCCTGGGTACGAGGTTGGGTTTTGTCTTTTTTAGCGTTGGTTGTTTGATCGTCATGGTTGAATATTCTTCGCCAGACACGCAAAACTTGTTTCGTCAGTAAAAAATAAAATGCTATTATATACAGTAGAGAACATTTGCTGACGAATTCATACCTGGTAAATTATCAGACTCATCTTTTTCAGACTCTTTATCTTTCTCAGGCTCCTTAGCTATCTCAACCTGAGTAAACTCTTTGATGCTGTGTTTAAATGAAACATTCAAAAAACCAATTTCTTTCTGGTCTGGAGTGAGCTGTAAAGTACTTCCATGTGAATCCGTAATGTTTATCGATAAGCATGCCACACCTGAAAGATTGACGAATACATGACATGAAACGCAACCGGGACAGCGGAAAAGCACGTTTGTCTGTGACGAAGGCCTCCCCTCGAAACATTAGACTACTATATTCTCTGTTTAAATCTAACCTTACTATATTTCGATCGTTGTTTCAACACTGCCTACGCAGCACGCTACTTTTAATACACGAAAAAGACGGACCGTGGTCTGCATTGACCAATTAGAATCCAGACTATTATAAAGCATGAGTAATATAAATAATATAAGACTTACACATAGTTTCTGTAGAAAATAAACAAACAAACAAACAAACAAACAAACAAACAAACAAACAAACAAACAAACAAACAAACAAACAAACAAACAAACAAACAAACAGACAGACAGACAGACAGACAGACAGACAGACAGACAGACAGACAGACAGACAAACAAACAAACAAACAAACAAACAAACAAACAAACAAACAAACAAATAAATAAACAGACAAATAAACAAACAAACAAACAAACAAACAAACAAACAAACAAACAAACAAACAAACAAACAAACAAACAAACAAACAAACAAACAAACAAACAAACAAACAAATAGACAGACAGACAAATATACAAACAAACAAACAAACAAACAAACAAACAAACAAACAAACAAACAAACAAACAAACAAACAAACAAACAGACAGACAGACAGACAGACAAACAAACAAACAAACAAACAAACAAACAAACAAACAAACAAACAAACAAACAAACAAACAAACAAACAAACAAACAAACAAACAAACAAACAAACAAACAAACAAACAAACAAACAAACAAACAAACAAACAAACAAACAAACAAACAAGTCAATCACAGACCTTTGGCTCCAGGGGTGTATGGCTTGCTAAAAATGAACACGTCGTTCTCTGGCAAGGCTTTCGAGTATCCCACGCCCTTGACAAGCTTCTTAAAATGATACGCCTCCATTTTGGTCGTGTATCGAGGAGTATTTAGGTATTGAAGAAGGTGTTGTTTGAAAAAGTATGAAAATGGATGAAGATTTTTCGACGCAAACGCAGGAAGAACGAGCCGGATAAATGAAACGTTTGTAGCTCCTTTGGGCTGAATAAACTAAACAGAAGCAAATTTTATAACATTTAATAACTCTAAAGTAACTATTATTTTTGTCATATATAGTACTCTCCAATATTACAAGAACACTTGTACAACTAAAGAAATGTCAGCTAAAGACAAAATCGTTAAGTAATATTTATCAAATTCCTTAATAATTCATAACGAAAATTCAAAAGAAATGAATGTTTAATCAATATGTGTAAATACTGTTAAAACATTGATTAAGGTGAGGTAATACGAACAACAAATTGCTGCAACATTGTTGCGTTGCAAGTTGAATGCACGTATTACCACCCACCTTAAACAATGTCACGCAACAACATTTCGTTGCAAGTTGAAACAGCAAATTGCAGCAAGTAGAACTGGACTCTACTCTTTTCAACAAATTTTTTCAAAAGGTGAGTGGTAATACTTTTTTATTTATTTTTTTATTTATAAGCTTTGCCAAAAATGACAGGGAAGTCCCACAAAGCTTGTGGCTCCATTATGGGATCCCATAAATACAAAATTAGTATGAAAGACATTAAAAAATAAATGTAAAAAGTAACTTCTAACCAATACATAAATCAACAGTACATTTTAACAAGAAAAGTGGCATTTTACACAGACGGTTTTAAAAGTTTGTGGAGTTTCAACATTGTATACGTGTTCGGTTGCGTGGTGGTAGTATTCTAACAGTTTAGATTTAAATTGACTAATAGAGAGGTTGACATTTCGCAAATGTGATAGCAAGGAGTTGAAAATTCTCGGTGCTCTACAATAAAAGCTGTTCTGAAAAGTTAGAGTGTTTACTTTAGGAATATTTAAAACAATTTCATTTTTTTGGTTAGAGAGCCTGGTTACACAGTTAGAGGACATGACAAATATGTAAGGGTCACTTGCAATACGTAAACGTTTAAAGAGGTATACTAAGACCCCGTTTACACGATGCCGGTACAATTTGAAAACGGAACAAAATCATGCAGTTTAGGCCTTGCGTTTACACGATACCGGCACAAAAATAACATGAAATGTTATATGCTGTATTATTTTGCATACCGTCATAATTTTGTTCCGTTTCAAATTGTACCGGCATCGTGTAAACGGGGTCTAAGTCAAGGTACTCTTGCCAGTAGGAGAGAGGTCGAAGTCCTGTTTTTACAAGTCTATCTGATAGGTGACGTCGGATTTAAATAGCCATTGTTACGCGGCGTTGGACTCTTTCAACGTTGAGAATTGACGACACAGACTGCGGCGACCAAACTTGGGAACAGTATGCAAAGGGACTTCTGTAACTAAAGCTGTGTATAGTGCAGTACGGACACACAGGTCATATTTATCAATTGAAGATCTTCGAATAAAACCCAGCATTTTGTTGGCTTTAGTCAATACTGCAGATACATGCGAGTTCCATTTTCCTCTCTGAACGCTGATGGTCTTAACTGGCGTGTCCGTCAGATGATAACATGTCTGAATAGGTTTGGTATTCCTTGCTACTCTCAGGATACCACACTTGGTTTGGGTAAGATCAATGCGCCAGATTCCACACCACTGGGATATCTTGTCAAGATCACGCTGGAGACATGCATTTCCCATCCTCTGTGTAGCACGATAACACTTATCAGCAAATAAAGCAACGGATTATGTGTTGGTTACATTAGGAAGATCATTCACATATATAAGAAATAACAAAGGACCGAGAATCGAGCCTTGCATGGGGCACGCCAGATAGAGCTGGGAGTCTTCAACAAATTTCCACAAATACCAAAGTTGTGTTGCATGTTTGCAACGCTTTTCAACTTGCAACGCAACTTTAAACATAAATTAGTACACAGTAAAAACTGATTGGTTGAAACAACCGATTTGAATGGTTGTCTCAGACTCAGACCAAATTTAATTGCATGGTTGAAACAACCAAAACATTTGGTTGAAATAACCATATTTTGGTTGTTTCAACCAATAATTTAAGTTGTTCAACCTTTAAAAATTGGTCAAAACGTGAGTCTGAGACAACCAATTCAAATTGGTTGTTTCGACAATCAGTTTTTACAGTGTACTTATACTCAACAGAAAGACGAACCTTTAAAGGAATCTACTGAGGAATCGTCACTAGACCTTTGCAAGTTGCTCAAGCCAAACAGACAATTAACAATTATTGGATGAGGTTGAGCATGACACCGAGATTTATCAAGGCCGAGGTTGTGTTATCTGCCGAAGCCGAAGGCTGAGGCGGATAACACAAACCGAGGCCTTGATAAATCTCGGTGTCATGCTCAACCGAATCCAATAATTGTTTTATTATGCATGTAATGCGCGTTTACACCTAAAAATGTAATTTGAACGACACAAGATAAACAACTCAACAACATGCTTTTTTCTACTATGGAAAAACTTTACGTTATAACATTACAAGACCTTGAACTCGTGATGTTATCATGAATAAACAATAGGCCAGAAAAAAATAAACGATAAACCCGTCAAATAAAGGAAACCCTTAAAGTGCAGCAAATCCACTTAACTATATGTCATTTATTAACAAAGAGGTTCAAAACAAGCAAAAGTTAACTTTCACTCACTGCGAGATATTGACATTGCAGTTATAAAAATTAAAGTCCTCCTATTTTCAGTGTGAGTATTTTGGATAAAAACCTCTTCTTGGGAAAGGGTTAAACTAGGAGATGACTGTTCTTGATTCGGAAGTATTTCCTGACTGACACCTTGGACAACTAACTCAGCTGACAGCGTTTGCGACATTCTTCTTTTGGTTGAAATGTCTGTTTTACTGTAACTCCGAATACTTGCTTCGTTTTTATGCCCGCTTACTGCCATGATGTGTCTTGCTTCGAATCCAGATTTATCCAAGATAGTAACTGATGTGGCTCTTATGGAGTGGTTTGTATAAAGTCTTGAAAGATTTGCTTGTTTGGAAATATTTTTCATCTTTTCACCCAGCGTGCGTTCTCCTACAACCATGTTGTCGTACCACACTTCGTCCGGTAAATTTTCCACTATTAAATCTTTCTTCTTTGGACGTTGGAAAAGAAACTCATTACATGGATTTAGGTGTTTGACATACATATCGAAGAAATTTACAAGACAAGTTGCAGTGCCAGGTTTTTCAAACATCACACCTCCCTCGAAGCCTTCGTCGTTTTCCCTTCTGTTTTTCGTTAATTCGTCTGTGGTTTTGCAAACACACCTGTTGCCTTGGGCATCGGTGTTCAAGAGAAAATCGTTTTTTTTTAGTTGACGGAGATTTTGTCGACCGCGACGACAAAAGTATAGCATCACTTCAAAAAATACTTTATTTTGCAGTGTTGTCGGGTTGTTTACACAAAACACACCACTCTCGTACAACTTTTGTAGATCTTCTTCGCATATCGGCGGCGTATGCTCAACTTTGGCGAAACCTAGTCGTTTGAGTTCGATACATTTTGCAGCAAAAACTTTGTTTGCATTGGTAAAAGCTGGGTCGTTGATGATATCTATATCGAGGGAAGACTTGAAATGTCTGTTAAGACCAAATCTCATACCAGTCAGCGTGCTTTTTGAATAAGAAGTTCCATCATGTTTTCTAGCTTCAGCGTAAAACAGTTTCAAAACACTGGCAATGGACTCTTTGTCTTGCGGCTCACTTATTCTTCTTTCTTTCAAGTATTCGTTAAAAGCTGTTAGAGCTGTCTTTGTCACACGTTTGGTGTTCGTCGCTTCCTTTTGATCTAACAGATTCTGTAAATCATTTTCGGTTAAACTAGCGAATCTTCCTGAAGATTCGGCCATGGTGGCAACTGGCTTCGCCACTCAGCAAGCCATTGTCAGTCGGTTGACGTCATTTATCTACAGACAATAGACGGTTGTCCGTAGGCTATTAGCCAATCAAATTTGAGATAGAGTTAAAAATGCATAATAATCAACATTTGTTGCGTTGCAAGTTGAAGAAAAATGTTGCTCGTATTACCTCACCTTTATATACCTTTATATATTATATGTTTTATCAAAGTTATAAGACTCTTAAATAAAGTGTTCACTTCAAAAAATAGCATCACTTCAAAAAATACTTTATTTTGCAGTGTTGTCGGGTTGTTTACACAAAACACACCACTCTCGTACAACTTTTGTAGATCTTCTTCGCATATCGGCGGCGTATGCTCAACTTTGGCGAAACCTAGTCGTTTGAGTTCGATACATTTTGCAGCAAAAACTTTGTTTGCATTGGTAAAAGCTGGGTCGTTGATGATATCTATATCGAGGGAAGACTTGAAATGTCTGTTAAGACCAAATCTCATACCAGTCAGCGTGCTTTTTGAATAAGAAGTTCCATCATGTTTTCTAGCTTCAGCGTAAAACAGTTTCAAAACACTGGCAATGGACTCTTTGTCTTGCGGCTCACTTATTCTTCTTTCTTTCAAGTATTCGTTAAAAGCTGTTAGAGCTGTCTTTGTCACACGTTTGGTGTTCGTCGCTTCCTTTTGATCTAACAGATTCTGTAAATCATTTTCGGTTAAACTAGCGAATCTTCCTGAAGATTCGGCCATGGTGGCAACTGGCTCCGCCAACTCAGCAAGCCATTGTCAGTCGGTTGACGTCATTTATCTACAGACAATAGACGGTTGTCCGTAGGCTATTAGCCAATCAAATTTGAGATAGAGTTAAAAATGCATAATAATCAACATTTGTTGCGTTGCAAGTTGAAGAAAAATGTTGCTCGTATTACCTCACCTTTATATACCTTTATATATTATATGTTTTATCAAAGTTATAAGACTCTTAAATAAAGTGTTCATTCGCGTCCGAGATTTATGGGCATCTACAATGACTCGCCTTTGGCTCGCCATTGTAAATTCCCATAAAGATCGGCCGCTGATATTTTAACTACTATATACAATATGAGCGGCCGAACTGTATGGGATTTACAACGGCCAGCCGAATTTGAGCCAATGGGTCCTAATTAGTATGCTGTAAATCGGATACAGCATTGATGTTTTACAGCAATCAATGCTGTATACCCGATTTACAACACCTGATTAAACATTCATTACTTTTGAATTTCATTCATGAATTATTAATGAGTAGTTTAAATATTACTTATCAAATTCATTAAAATTTCATGAAGAAAATTCAAAAGAAATGAATATTTAATCAATATCTGTGAATCGCCAGATTCGTCCTGGTTTACATAAACTTTTTCCTCAATTTACTTTAAAATCACTCCAAGTTGAAAAATAGTTTGAAAACATGGCTATTTAGATGCGTCCATTTCATAAGTACGATAAAGCACTCGCAGCCGATCTGTATCTGATTTACTATACGGCTCGCTTGCAGCTCGCTTTGTTAAGCCGTTTTTCCACTAGGCGGAATTTTGCGCGCGGAGCGGAATTTTTCTTTGTCTTTTCTAATTAGTTCCACCCGAGAAATCACCGAAGACAAAGAAAATTTCCGCTCCGCGCGCAAAATTCCGCCTCGTGGAAAACATGCTTAAATCAGATACAGATCGCTGCTCATACTTTATCTATTACTTAAGTATAATGAGCGAGCGATTGAAACAAATAAAACTCGAACAATTCACTGGCCATACAACTCATTGGCCATACGATATTTCATCACTAGTGGAAAATACCGTATCAGTTTTCTAATTTGCTATAAAAGACAGGGACTATAGCGAGAACTGCACGTAACGGAAGGTTTATTTATACAAAGACAACTCCGGAGTGCTCACCACCATTGGCCATACGATATTTCATCACTAGTGAAAAAAATACCGTATCGGTTTTCTGATTACATCGATATCAGGTGAAATGCACATTGTCACCTTCATGAAATAGAAAACATTTGCTGTATTCCAATTGAGTTAAAAAACATGGGTACAGTAAAAGTTTTGGAGAACCAGAAATAGCGTTATCAAGAAAAATCAAGAGCCCATAACGAGAAATGCGCAACGCGGTTTCAAGCCAATCTCACCTGCACATCTTGGTAAGCCAGCTTGGTGTTAGGATTTCTAGCAAGGAACATTGTAAGCATTTCCAGAGTAAAGTCGTCCAACCGTTTTTGCAAGACACTAACCAAATCCTTTTTAATTTCGTCACTGGGTTCTGTGACACCATGTACACTAAGTACAATACACTGTTCCACATGTTCATTAATGGTCTGATTAAACAGAGATCCATTGAGGCTAACAGAGTCTTTGTCACCAGTAACACCTGCACTTCTTTTTCTTGAGCACTCGTCCTGCGAAGAGAAAACGGAAATACCCTAGAATAAATCATAAAGCAATTTTTATAGATTTGTGGTATTTCTCATCAACAACTGACGTTAAGGTTTTTTTAAGAATTGAAATACTTATTAAGAGGAGAATTTTTTCTCTGTCACGTATTTTCAGTGAAAAGCGCTCATGAATGTAGATATGATCAAGCTGCAGTGATCAGCATAGGAATCAGTTTTAAAGGGAAACTATACGTTACCAGGTTATTCTATTTTCCGTTATCGTCGGAAAGGTTCAATCGAAAACCGAAGAAATAATTGAAACCAGTCACTCGGTTCCACTTTTATGAACTGTCTAAATTTGAGTTTTTGCTCCTTTTGCTGAACTCGTGAGAACGACGACCGCGTCGAAACAAAAACTAGTGCTAATATTATATCTCAACTGTAAATTGTCCAGTCAGAGCTTGATTTGTACTACGTGACCAGTTAATTTATCGTAGAATTACCCGCCACAGCGGGGTATAACCTCGAATACCCCGCTGTGGCCGGGGTATTCGAGTCGAATACCCCGCTGTGGCGGGGGTATTCGAGTTTGTGTACTTGTCAACAATGGCGGAGTTTGGCGAGACAAGAAAACGTTTCGCCTGAACATTCAGATGTTGACAAGAAGATTGTTAGGTTACAAGAAAATAAGGATTCAGGGAATACAAAAAAAGCAACAAACAACGTATCCAGAAGCCTTGAGACGACAACAGAATGGAAACAGACAATGAAAAGCGGACAAAAGTTAAGCTAAGCGAACTTTATTAACATTATTTAAGCTTTTTTTGGAAAGGTTAATATGTTTCGATATAATATATCATTTATAGACCTTTCGCTCAGGGTAATATTTCTTCGAATTCCCCTCGCTCCAGGTCTATAAATGATAATAGTACCTTGTGATGTCATACCGGTAACAAACAACAAGGTGATTGGTGGGTTCTACCGGTATGACGTCAAAGACAATAGAGTACCCATTCTCCCATAGAAACGCGGTCATGCTTCAAGAGGACCTAAGAAGGCTTCGCTGATAAATTATTTGCATTACGTCGAAATTCATATTTTTCTTTACTCTTGCTAAGTTAGATGATAACCTTTCAGAAGAAAGCATAACTTCAAAAGGTTTAGTTCACCTTTAAGTGCATGTTACGCGACAGAAAAATTATTTTCATAAAGAAACGAGAAAAGAAATAAAAGCCTAATTAGCATCGTCCTACTTTGCACAAATATTTTCTTTCGATTTACTCAGAATATGGCTTGAATATTTATAAGTAATAACATGACTTGAGAGAAATTAGCGATTAAATTTCCCGCAGCCGAGGGAAGGTTTGTGCGGCCCGAGGACGTTTACAAATCTTTCCGAGGCAAAGGGGAAATTTAATCGCGACTTTCCCGAAACGTCATGTCATTAGTTTGTAATATAATGATCGCCGAGGAAAACGTTGAGAATCTTACCGACAGGAAATTTACACGGTTGATCAGAAAAGTTGTATCTAATTTTCCCGTGCATGTTGATGAGGGAAAATATATGCAAGCGGGAAATTTAGAAGACAAAGGATTTCTTTGTCTTCTAATTTTCCCTCATCAACATGCACGGGAAAATTAGAAGACAAAGGAAAAATTTCCCCTCTTGCATGAGCAATGAGGGAAATACGAGGTTCACATTCCCTCAGAGAACAAAAGAATCCGAGGCGATCATGGTATTACCGAAATAATCGCTAAAAATGGTCAATGATCATTGGTCATCTACACTCAGTTGAAAATTAATTGGAACACTTGACCTGGAGTATACATCCCTGTACCGATGACGTAGATCCAAAGATATCAAATTTGCATTGCCGACAGTTGACAACATTGATTTGTGTAAAAAAGGGAAGGGACCCTTTTAGAAGGTCATTGTTCCAACAATTTTGCACTCTATATTGTAGATACATTCGTGCTTAAAAAATGATACATCATATAGGTGACAGAAGTGCATTAGACTTACAACAGCTCACCCTGTTAATCCTCGTATACAGTTGGCTCGCTCATGCTTATCTATATCTATATTCCATATCGCCCAGTTACGTTCTCAAGTTTTATTATCTGTATACCAGTACCATTCAAATTAAGCACAACCCAGTGCACACACTGCAGTTGACAGCGTTCTTTTTTAGGGGATTTCAAAGCTTGCTTGGCCTCAATAATTTTGATTAAAATGCATTGTTATTTGTACTGTCCTTGCTGACATTTCGATGCAAGAAATACTACAGTTTAGCAACTTTGAATGTAAAAATAATTGAATAATTTCTTGAAAAAAACTAAAGAAATGATTATTGATCTTCGCACTAAGAAAAGTAAAATATCTAAAATGGCGATAGAGACAATCTAGAAATTGACAGGGGGAAATCGTATAAACTTTTAGGCATTTGGATCAATTCTGACTTGAAATGACGTACGAACACATGTTCCATTATAAAAAGAGGAAGAGGAAGACTCTTTTCTAAAAGTACTTAAGAGATACGGCGCACCTGTGAAAGATCTTCTGGCACTTTATTGTTCCGTTATTAGGTCAACATTAGAATATACGAAGACGTGTTGTGGACAAGCTCACAAAGCCTTGACATTGAACGAATTCAGAAACGTGCATTTAGGATTATTGCTCCGAATCTGCATTACGACGAAGCCTTGATACAATTCAAAATGAGTACTCTACAGCAAAGACGTGAAATGCACTCTGTAGAAACGATCAAACGAATGTCAGAATGTCGTCGCATAAATTGCACCACTTACTTCCAAGTAAAGTCAGTGAGGTTCGCCAAAGAGAGACCAGATATGATCGTGATAAATTTTATAATTTTAAATGTAAAACAAAGGATTCAAAACTAGCGCTTTGGTAAACGCGATTAATAATTATAACTAGAAATACATGAACGCAACAACCCCTCGCCCGCTTTATATGCATCCAGTGGTTTTAAGTCGTATTTATTGTTGTCTTTTTCTCGCTGCCACATCTCTTGTTAGACTTCTTTCTTTGGTCTTTTTTCATAGTAATATAAATGTACATTTTAGCTGACACCATTTTTTCTGGCAAAGATTTCTTTCGTCATGATCGTTGAAAAACTATTTCGTAATCCAACCGAACTTATAAATTATAATTTGCTGACGTAAATTTAAATAATTTGAATAATTTAACAGGTTAGTTACCAGTACCCTGCTATTCGAACTGCGCAAGTTGTGGATTTGATAACATACATACATACATACATACATACATACATACATACATACATACATATATATATATATATATATATATATATATATATATATATATATATATATATATATATTTAGTAGAAACTTACTAGTATTCTATTGCAAATGCTGCAATCTGATTGGCTACTCTACTCGATATCTATTCATCAATAGATAGCGAGTAGCAAATTGAGTACCAGTACTCGCGCGGCCATGCAGTAAAACAACATGGAGGACACGAGGAATGAAAGATTGTTTTGCCTTGGTTTTCACACAGAAACAATGGTTATGCTTCGTTTTTTGAAATAATTTGGAAGAACTAAGATACACAAGTTAGTTTCTACTAAAACAATTAGATTATTCGCTCTCAATTTCTATGAGATGATAGTTGACTCGAGCTCCGCTCTCGTCAACTATTCACTCATAGAAATTTCGAGCTCATAATCTAATTGTTAAATATATATATATATATATATATATATATATATATATATATATATATATATATATATATATATATATATATATATATATATATATAAATATTACCAGGGTTAAGTCACGTTGGCCTGAAAAACAGAGAAAAAATCTTCTCGACGTTTCGAGCGAAGGCCCTTCGTCAGGAGAAATTAGTTTCTCCTGACGAAGGGCCTTCGCTCGAAACGTCGAGAAGATTTTTTTCTCTGTTTTTCAGGCCAACGTGACTTAACCCTGGTAATATTTGGATTTCAACCGTGGCCGACGCTGTCCTAGAAGCTTTTAACTATATATATATATATATATATATATATATATATATATGTATGTATGTATCTCGCAGAATTTCTTTCCCACTTGCGTGTAATTTCGCGTGTACTCCACGCGTGTCGAGACTAGCACCCTCACCCGGGCTCCGGCCCTTCGGCCCTAATCAGCCCGACATACACTGAAACAAGTTTCCGAAACAAGATTCTGAAACACATTTTCGAAAAAGTTTCCGAAACTTGTTTCAAAAAATAGAACAGTGTTCTAACAGGGAAACTTGGTTCCTGAAACAAAGTTTCAGAAACTTTTTAACATACACAGGAAACTTTTGTTTCTGAAACCATATTTCGGTAACTTGTTTCGGAAATTTTCTCTAGTGTATAACGGGCTTTAGAGTAACCTTGGGATATAGGTCTTTATATATTGTAATTCATATTTTTTAAATTAACAAAGTATTTAATTCCTATTGTAATAAGCTATTTTCCTTTTAAATATCCATGTAAAAACATGATAATTAAGGTTTCCTTTTTCATGTATTGAAATAAAAACCCATGCAATTACATGTATAACACGTAAAGTCAAGCATATGTAACAATATCAGCAAATAGACATTACGAAAAAAAGAACCTGATGATAATCAAATCAACTTTATGGAAACACTCCAAAGAAGTTCACAAATAGCAAAAAGAAGAAAAAATATTACCAGATCTTCTTCAAGTTCAGCCGTTCCAGCCTTTGAAAGTGAAAAGAAAGAAGAAGTAGGAGAATTTGGTTGCGATGGATTACTCTCTTCCTGACCATAATCTGCGTTGTCTTGACAATCTTCCACTTCAGCTTCTTTGCTCACGCATAATGACTCGTCAAGACTAAAGAAGGTAAGATTTTAATGTTACTGTTCACTCACAGCTTCAAAAAGATTGTACTTTTTGCGACAGCTGAAACGTGCGAAAGTGTCTGTCACTGAGATTATCTGTTTTTATTGCACCATAGACTAGAAATACATAAATGCAATAACCCCTCGCCCGCTTTTACAGCAACACCCCTTGCGCTCTTTTTTTATTGGAGGCCTGGAAATAGCTACTCCTGTCGGAATGAAAATATAGTTTTAATTCTGGTAGAATATTTGAAATAAAAAACAAAAACTCTATTTTTTTAAAGAAAAATGCAACAAAAAACAAAGAAAAATTTAAGGATGATATTTCGTAAAATATATTGAGATGAAAAAAATTGCATGTCACCTCCCAGGTTTCGAACTCGATCTCATTCGCGTGCAAGCCGAAGATGTTAACCGCCACACTACCGAAGCAGGCGTCAAAATTTTATCAAAACATTAGGGTTATATTGTACAGTTATTTCTTTCCATGTTTACAAAGACCATTGCTTGGTATCTAAACATATTTGCATTTTGAAAACTACTCAAACTGCCTGGCTGGTATTCATTTATGATATTTTAAATTTATTTAAACAAATATAACAAAAACAGTTTTTCATTTCGAAATCTGAATTGCTGAAAATGTTTTCACATACATGTTAATGTCAATGGGCCTTTGTACGTTCAACAGCATTTGTACGTTTTAAAAATAATGTTCCTTTTCCATTTTTTATGCTAAATTATAAACAACCGCTAAGTCATATTAAGTAGTTTTACAAAAAGAAAACTATTTAAAAGAAGATAAGACGGCAGCCACAGGTATAAAATACAACGGGCATCGGCAAGAAAAAACATGCAATTATGGATATAATACGTTTAAAACGGACTTCAAGGACACACAAAATGTCATAATATAAGACAAAGTTAACAGTCATAGATGTAAACAGGGAAACTCGAACAGTTTTGCTACGAAGTGTTCGTGATTACTGAGAGCGACTGCTCTATATTTTTACCGTAGCTTAAACTTTTCGGCCTTTATCATCGTTGGTTTTCTATATCTTTTTCCCTCTTTCGAGGTTCGGTTTGACGGGTTTCCTTTAGTCAAGACGTTGATTTGTTTCTGTTCTTTTGAAATGAATGTACGTATCCCCAAAACTCCTTTTTCAAGTCTTTTTGTCAAGAATATATTACTTCAAATCTTTTTTGTCAAGAACTATATTGTTTCCAGTGCCCTACAATCTTCACCGCGCGTGGTCCGTCCACACACACACACACACACACATATATATATATATATATATATATATATATATATATATATATATATATATATATACAAATATTCAGATCGCTCAAACTGATTTGCATTTGAACACGCGTGTAAAGCGGACTCCACGCATGTCGAGATTAGCACCCTCACCGGGCTCCGGGCCTTCGGCCCTACGCCCGGCTCGGGGATAATGGAAGGGGAACTGGATAGGAAACTTACGAAACCGGAAACGATGTTTGCACAACTTGCTATGGTAAGTATACGCTTATAAGCGGGCAATGCACTTAACGGGTGGTCCCACATGGCTAAAATCAGACACTGCTGAACTTAAGTGATATTACACTTTTGTCTAATTTCAGCAATAGGTGCATTAGCTGCTTTTAAGTGTGTAATTACCATAGCAAATTGTGCAAACAACGTTTCCGGTTCTTTAACCTCGTTTGAAGTTTCCTATCCAGCTCCCCTTCCATTAGCAATGATTGCACCTGCATTCGACCTATCGTTAAATATGCGTCATCTGTTTGCCATTATGGAATTCCTAATTATCTGTGTAAAAACATTGAACGTATACACCACTTTCATATTAGCGACTAATTTGAATATTCTTTTGTGTGCATGTTAATAAGCCTTTCTGGCCTCGTTTGTGTGTCTGCAATTCCAAAGAATCTTTGCTTCATAACGAGGCCAGAAAGGCTCATTTAGATGCACTTCAAAAACTCATTAATAATTCATGAGGAAAACACAAAAGAAAATCATGACCGTATCGTATCTTTATATGTGATAAAGATTTCTCCTGATTTACATAAACTTTAGCTTTGATTTTCTCGGCTTAGACAAGGTTATTTTTCAAACTAACTCCGCCAATCAAGTTACCAAGTGGTTCGTTTTTGAAGCCGTATAATAAACTCGCAGTTCGTGTTTTATCAGATATAAAAACTCGGCTTCGCCTCGTGTCTTTATATCTGATAAAACACTCCTGCTCGTTTATTATACAGTACATAAAAGACTATTTAAACTGAAGGCCTTTATGAAAGTGGTGTATACAACGACGTGCAATGAGAATTATATTTCACGACAAGCCACGTGCGAAAAATTGTTTAAACAAATTACGGAAGACCCAGATCATAAATTGTACCCACTACTACCAGAGTTGAACACAAACATCACACATACTCTGAGGACAACGAGAGCATTTAATATTGAGTATTTAATTTATTATTGAGTTGGGGTTTTTTGTTCTTTCGAGGGATTTATATCGCATAAAGCCCTTGAATACTAATTAGATAAGAAATGAAGAAAAAAACTAGGAAAATCTTTGTGGAAAACGTCAACAATAAATAGCATAAATCCTTCGTTCTCGGGATTTATCTATTACTAAATGCAAGACTAATAGATTTAAGAACTCATTTATAATTGCTAGTTCTTGTCGTTCGAAGCTTTAAATCGTTCGTTTCTACATACTTTTTATGTACATATCTAATTCTATTTAATATTAATATGTTATTTATTACTCACTGTAAATTTTTAATACCTTCGTAATTCAGCCATTAGCTGTAAGTTTGCTATTTTTTATTAAATCATTAAACCACCTGACAATTTCCATACAAGTTTAAAAGAGCTTATTAAAACGCAGTCAAAATTCCAAAGTTTGGATTTAACAAATAGAGTACATTTTCCCGCGCGCGCGTACTGTATTAAATAAATCACAGACGATGTCACGGCGCGTAAAAAACAAAAAAACAACAAAAAACAACACGAGACGAAATCAAGTGACGTGACTGTCGTTCTTTACACACTGTGACGTCTTCTGTGATCTATTACAGTACATATACAGGGAAAAATGTAATCTATTTGTTTTATACAATAAAAATTCAAGTAGTTCATAGAACGGCTTTTGAAAAATATAAAAAGAAAAACAAGTCTGCTGACGTGATCTGACGTGATTTGACGCCATCTGTGTGTGTCCTTTAATAGATTACGATCAACTGGAAAACGCAGACAGAAGTCACGTTACATATTCAGTTGATCAACGGCGACGCTATATACAAGCTCCATAAGTTAACACATCAGTTACCAAGAAGACAACCACAAACACACCTATATTGATTGACAAAGTAAGGTGTCCTCTACGCACGCTCTGATTGGCTGGGCTCCATGCATTTGTAAGAGTATGGAGATCATGAATGACGTCACATGGTGTGGAATGGCGTAGAATAAACGAAATCGGAGTTTGGACTGCGCATACAATCTGAGTCGGGATAAAACGTAGTTCATTTATAACATCAGGCTGAAGCAGCCGTAGTAAACATAACATTTCTGATTTCGGAAACTTTTTAATGTTTAGGTATTCTATAAGGATAAAATTTGCTTATCGATTATTCTTGACAATAATTCTAAACGTAGTGTCTAAAAATAATGAACTCAAAACATGAAAAAACAGTCCCAGCCTATGTTATCTTCCCGTTATGCTTTATTAGACACAATGTAATTTGCATAGGGATCCAAATTGAATAGGAAACTAATATGCATGTCGGCCTAAATGAAACTACGATTTGGTGTGTGGCGTCAGCTGCACGGAAAAGCCAGCCAAATTTCAAAACTTTTAGCTTGTTTTTTCCCTTCTTGTTTTATAAAACAAATAAAACATACCGCTCCTGCGCATATATGTACTCTTATAAAGGTACGTTTGACGTCATTTTAACACGAAAGAAGTACAAAGGTACTCTACCCGACCTCTTTCGTGTTCTAATGACGTCAAACGTGCCCCTATAGGAGTACATGCATATGCACGGAGCTTTTTGTTTTATTTGTCAAATAAAAATATAGAAATATATATAATATTATATTCCGAGAGGTTTTTGCGTCTAAAATTCAGGGGAGGCTTATGGATGTTCAAAGATTTCTTTTTTGGGAAGGGAATTAACGCAGCAAGTGGACATTACCTGAAATAAAATATATCTCCAGTTTTCTCCCGGTACACGTACATATTAGTTTTCTCATTTAACGAGAATTTATTCAAGACAGTTTGCAAAGCCTTGATTGCTCTGCTAGTTGCCGTGTTTCGTGGAGTGTTGCCTTTCAAACGGAAATGGATAGGAAAGTTCTTCGTCCACTTTACAGGGCACTTGAAATAGCCAGGTGCAAAACGATATTCAGGATGGACAACTTTGCTGCCTAAAACAGAAACGTTATGATGTAAACATCGTATAAAAAATAACAAGTATAAGTCAGACAAGATTCAAAAATTTTTTTTATAAAAAAATGACATTAAAATTACCAATGTTGAAAAGCTCAACCCGATATAAGCAAATTGCGAATTAAGGTCTTCATTAAAGCCTGGTTTCCATATAATAGCTACGATCGCAACGATCGCTCAAAAATTAACTCGGCGATCGCAACGATCAACAATCATGTCGCTGTTTTCATATGATCGCTAAGGCGGCCATGGTTGATCGCGACCATTGTTTTAACCCTATCCAGACCGGGCTTTTTTGTCAATATCTCCTGAACCGTTTGGTGTATTCTGACGAAACTTTTACAGGTGGATGGTATGCCTTGTTCAAGTATGTGTTACACTTATGTTGTCATGGCAACAAATTATGACGTCATTAATTGCAAAAACCCCGGATTTTTAGAATTTCCAAAATTCTTTTTCTTATTGTTTTGTTAACATAAAAAAAGGTCCTATATCAAAAAAATAGTTTCTCTTTATTAAAAGTACCTTTGTACTGGTTTAGGAGATATTAACTTTTAAAATCAGCGCGGGCACTTTCCGACACCCCCCCCTCCCCCCCCCACCCCACACCCCAGTCTGGATAGGGTTAATGGTACGCTGGGATGCATATACTGATCGCCAAGATCACCGAGATTGCGAAATCACCGCTTCATATAAAACGCCACGATCGCTGAGATAGAATATTTTCTATCTCGGCGATCGTAGCTATCGTTGCGTCAGTGCATGATTTCCATATGATCGCCACGATCGCTGCGATCGCCAAGTTCATTTTTGAGCAATCGTAGCGATTATATGGAAACCAGGCTAAAGGTGGGCAGGGTGCACAAAAATAAAATAGATATCGTTAGAAAGCTATTAATCCCCGAGCCGGGCGACGGCCCGGAGGCCCGGAGCCCGGTGAGGGTGCTAATTTCGACACGCGTGGAGTTCATTTTACACGCGTGTAGAAAAAGCAAGGCAGACGAAAATCTGGAAGCTGTTTTTATATATATATATATATATATATATATATATATATATATATATATATATATATATATATATACGTCGTAGGGTGTCATGCGGTAAGAATTGTTGGCTACTGGTGACTGACAACGAAGCACCACAAAATTTTAAAGTAAATCTATGGCTATATTTTGAGAAACAAAAGAAACGAAATGGAGCCCGCTCTACTAAAACAACAAACAGCGGTTTAATATATCTTGAAGAGAAACCAGAAAACCTGAAGATACTAAACGCTGTATGGTAAACAAAAAGTCGATCTGAATTGGCAGTGTTTGTGGTAACTCAGGTAGGGGATTTGTATATTTATTTTGCTGATTGGATTCATTGTATTAAGTGCCAAGACCGGCAATACGTTTAAATAAAAGCCCTTTTATAGTCACTCGTCCGTTAAACTTAATCTGGCATCTATTATATAAAGTTTAATACATTGTGTTCTTTTCATGTTTTCGCTTAAACCTAAATGATATACAGCTCCACTTATATTCGTGCTTACCTTTTTACACTAACTTGTAAAACTTATCTGGACGTGGTGTTTTTCATTGACTACGTATATGCACTTCTTATAATATTTATAATACTCATGGGCCGACTTTGCCGATTTTCTAGGCAGTATTTCCAAATTTTCGCCAGAAACGTTGTCTGTTTAATATTTCTTTCTGGAATCCGATTCTACTGAATTGTTTTTATCTCAGACTTTATATTATAAATGTAGTTTTGGAGCTGTTAACTTTTAATTCTGCCTTTGCAAAACATGTATGCAGAACAGCAGAGGGAGGCCATTTAAAGACTTGCTAAAAATAATTCCCTTGGAAACCTATAAACAATGAATATATGTTTTACAGCTATAGTTCAATTAATGAAACCTAAGTTTTGCTTTCATATGTTCAATTTTCAAATCAGAAATCTGAAAGTAAACAGTTAGTCACCCTATAAATGCATATCAGGAGGGCTTTAATATTTTAATCAGGGGGTGTGTGTTTCAAAAATACATATAAAATTTAAAGATGATCTGTGTGTCATTAATACAACAAAAACAGAAATTAGGGGAGGGGAGGGGAGGGGGGGATAGGGTTAAAAAATGCATATAAAGCAGGCGAGGGGTTGTTGCATTCATGTATTTCTAGTTTGTAGAATACAACTTTGTATTTGATTTTGCGATAAACATATGCAAGTAATAGTTGGGAATTTCTTAAGTAAAACCAGAGGGCTTTACTCGGAGCGGATCACCAATTCTAAATGAGAGGATATCACTGATCTATATATACTGGATAGCACATTCCTTATGTCCAGCAGTCAAAATTTTGAAGTCAGATCCCGCCATCTTACTACTCCCTGTCCAGTACTGCCGGCTTCAGAGTAGTGAGAGTTAACTGGGGGACCAGGGGAGTTGGAAAAGTCGTAAAACAATACCACTAGGAAACAGAAAGAAAATACAAGCAAATACAGTTCGAAATCGTCAACTAACATACTTCAAGGTTTGTAAAGACATATTTTACTATAAAAGGTACATAAAGAGTTTCATAATGAAGTTATTGACTGTTTTTCTTGTATTTTTACGAGTTTTGTTGATGTAGGCAAGTTTGTCGATTACCGGGCAGAGTAAAAATACTATGAAAAAACACGTTTTACTGCTTAATAATACCAACAAATGCAATAACTAAGCTTCTAAACTTTTTACAGTGTTCTTTGTTTGATACCAACGGCATTTTTTTCGTCTCTTTTCGTGCTACGAAAACATACAAAGTTTCCGTGGCGGCCATCTTCGTACTCCCAATTAGTCATCTCCGCCCGCTTAATTTTTGAAGCCAAATGAGCAATCCAATTATATAGAGATCAGTGGGGATATGCTGTAGTCGGCCATACATACATCGGCAAATAGACTTGGCACAAGTAATGACATAGGAAATCGAGACGAATACTCACTGACCTGTATATAACTGGACCGCTTGCTCTTGCCAAAAAAGTGTGGCCATTTGAAGATGGCGTCAAATGGCGAATTTGAGTCCTTCTGCTCATGAGAGCAGCCACTGACCAGTGCTTGACACTGGTCTGTAGGCGTTTTATGCAGTACGCTGTTCTTTTCGCAAAAGAACAAATTTCTCTGTTTGAAAATTGATCTAAACTGGCCATGTTTTTTTCAGTTTAATATATTTTTACGTTACTTTGTTGGCAACTAGTGACACCTGGAGAACACCATCTTATAGTAAGTGCAGTTAAAAGTTTCAATGTAATCTGTCAAAATACAAAATAAATGTTTTACATCGTACGTTTTTCAGTATATTATTGATGTTTCGGGTTTATGTTTTAATAAGCTTAACAGTTATGTTTACTTCGTATTTGCTTGCCTTCACTGGCCCTTCTGGGTTCAGATTTCAAACTCACTGGAACATTTCAACATAAGGACAGAATTTTTCGCAAGATTTGGACATTTGGTGATATGTTTTACAGCAAGAAATACTGATGTTTTACAACAGTAAGCTTATTAAATCCTTTTCGAAAAGTACTAAAATGTGCCGAAAGCCTACGAAAAGTATTAAAATACAAGCCGTTGAATTGCCGGCCTGGTATTCACCTGTCAGTTCAGTTGTCCCTTCTTTGTTTCGGCAACAAAAACAATTTAATAAATATACGCGGCAACAAAACCGAGTAACCAACAGGTATTTCGGTACCTTTTTTAACCTTTCAAAAAAGATTTGTTGTGTTTATCTTTGAAAATATCAGCGAGTCAAGGATTTTTTTTCTTCATTTTCACGGGATTTTTTATAAAGCCTGCGTCTGTAATCCAGTCAAAATCGCGGTCAGTGTTGTCTCCCATGAGCAGAAGGACTCAAATTTGCCATTTGACGCCACGTTCAAATGGCCACACTTTTCATAACTCAAAGATAATAGGAGCAAGCGGTCCAGTTATATACAGGTCAGTGCGAATACTAGACTTTTAAATGAATTTTTCATTCCATACACGGACTTCAAAAAAACCAACTTACCGTCTCGTCCATCTAAAACTGAATGAGGAGCCGTGGAATAAGGCCAGCTTTCATTCCAGATATCGTCTTCAGACCTCTGTTGTAGGAGAGGATGGCAAATTCTTTTTTCGTAAACATCTCGCAGCAACATTTTCTATATGAAAGCATTGAACAAAATTAATTATGCACAATACTGACTACTAAAACTATGGTGATAAATTCATGTCCAAAATAACTAGGATAATTCATGTAGGCCTAACTCCAACACAATCCCTATTCATTTAATACTATACCAAAATTAGTAGAGTGCTCGTCACGCTCAAAAAGCCTAACGCAAAGGAATGTGATCACGTGAGTGAAAGTATATGGTTCTTTAGTTCTTTCTATGGTAGCGTTCGACGTTACATCCATTGAACTCTAAATAAACTGGAACGCTAACTCCATAAGAAAGGCCCTATGATTGGGTGAAGTCAAACTTCCGGCCGCTGGGGGTCGCCATTGCACGTCTGACGTCAACTGAAAACTCGCTGCAAAAAACAACCATTTTTTAGACCTAAAGTTTTTTATAGATGATAACGGAGAAGATAGTATGTATTGGGCTTATCGGTCTTGCACCTGAACAATTTCTACACACGAAAATGGATTGAATGACGAAATATCTGCCGAACAAAAGCAAAATTCGAGTCCGAAACTCGTACGGGAAATGCATGTTTCGCTTGTATTTCTTTGCTATCTCAAATGTTTGAAATTGTTTGCCCAAGAATTAGTAATAAGATAATGCTAAATTATAGCTTTAACTCAAGTTTCAGTTGTGGAAATGCTAAATCTGACATTTTTCGATACAAAGAGTAATTCCAGAGCTGTAATAACAAACGGTGAAGAGCATTTTGTTGGGGGTTTTTTCCTACTGAAAATTGAGAAATTTAAAACCCAACTGTTTTTATAAACAATCTCTTCATTTTAAACCTGGGTTTCATATGTATTTTCTTTATATTTGTCCAAACCAATGGCAATTTTGGTTGCGTATTGTTGACTTTCATTTGAGAGCTTATATTTTTACTGTTTTCCTTGTTTTTACTCGTCATGTCAGTGTTCACCTACTCTACGGTATATTGGAATTTGACTTAAGCCTAAAAGTGGTTAACAAGTTTAGTTTTTCTTTGATTTCAAGCTGTTCTTGCAACCCAGTTCACCAAATTCAGCTTCATTTTCTCTCGCTTATACAGTAAAAGGGACTGGGGTTGACGTGCATGGCGGTCTCCATGTTGGCTTCAAAAAGTGCAAGCGAGTTATCGTTCCAGTTTATTTAGAGTTCAATGGTTACATCTAAAGGACGCAAACACTAGACTGCATTCGATGACATAGTTTACATTTTAACATCGTGTACATATAAGACCCAGGCGTTGACTTGCGAGATCTTTTCAACGATCGAAACGTCTTTGTTTGCTCTCTCACACGATCACATGCCTTTGCGTTAGGCTTGCCTTTGGCGCGTTGTTATTTTGGGCGTGACGAGCGCTCTACTGATTTTGGTAGTACTTATACTGCACCTGGTTGACAAGGGAACACAACTCTTTAACTTTATTGGTAGTGTCTGTGTATAAATAATAGTATTCACCATCATGGCTCTCTCTAAAAATTGAGACAGAAACAGTGGATCAATTTCCAGAAGTTAATGATAACAGTTATGCCGTTCTTTATACTGTAGTTTATACAGGTAGCGCTATCCTCACCCTTGCTCTACCTAATCGCGTCTTATTACCTCCGCCATCCAGGGGGTTATGTTTTTACCTCTGTTGTCTGTTTATCTGTCTGATTATATGTCTGTTTATCTGTTTGTCTTTGAGTCTGTTTGTTTGTTTGTTTGTTTGTTTGTTTGTTTGTTTGTTTGTTTGTTTGTTTGTTTGTTTGTTTGTTTGTTTGTTTGTTTGTTTGTTTGTTTGTTTGTTTGTTTGTTTGTTTGTTTGCTTGTTTGCTTGTTTGCTTGTTTGTCTGTGAGGCCGTCTGTCACCAGGATATCTCACAAAATACTTGACAGGTTTTCGTGAAAGTTTGTGGAAAGATTGGTCATAGATCAAGGACCAACCCTTTGAATTTTAGTTGAAATTTGGATGAGAAATTGGTAAAAATCTGACCGCAAGATTCTTCATGCAGAAAAAATAATTGATTGAGCTCATGCAATATCCTTATTTTATGCAAACATTTTCCCATAATTTTGGTACGAGTGTGTAATCAAGCATTTTATTCATTCCTTCATGTGTAGGTCTCGTGAGCTAGCCTGGTTAACGGGATGGCTCGTTTTCTTTTTACTTGGGCTACCTGTGGTAGCCGAGTCAAGGTTTCGGTGGCTTTCCTGTATAATTTTTATTTTTCTGGGCGACAAATTACAATTATTGCATCATCCCGAAACCACGTGTTGTGGCTCATATTTCATGCGCCATCTTTTCTTTCCTGGTCGCTATTGCTCGATCGAGTGAGTTGTTGACCTGGTTTGAAGCTTGTAGGAGATCAGAAGTGACTTACTGAACAATGTTATTGATCAGTCATGTGGCTGACAACTGTGTTAATGTTAAATAAGGCTCACTACTCTTACAACTGCAGATCTTGGTGGCGGTATTCCACACTTGATGCTGAGCTATTTATATTTCGGTCTGGGTTATATTCCGCCGTCTCGATCAAGACAAACTGATTATAAACGATTTATATGATTTATTGAATTTTAAAACCGAAAAGTATTACTCATGCTCACAATCTGATAACCTGTTGACTATTGGAAACTATCTGCAAGATGAGCGAGACATAAACAACGTTGAAATTATATGCTGTGTTGACATTTCCAACCTCGTCCCCAGGGCATTTTGCCTCCACGTTGGGAGTCGGCGAAAATGGCCCTGGCATCGGCTGGTCACGTGACACCCAGAATTTTGGGGTGTTTTGGCAAGAAAATTTATGCGGTCTTTGTGTTTCGTTTTTGTATAATACGTATACATGAATAATAAATAAGAAGTATTTAACGCTCTGCCGAATCACTCATGTGAACCTTTATCATAAATGCAACTGGTTAGCATTATTCGTCATGATACTCCCCACGATTATCCAGGATACATTTAAATGTTGGGAAGAAACATATATCTAATGTTGTTCTTGACTTTAACCAAAGCTATCGTTACAATTCTTTGGATGAACTTCGCAGAGTGGATTTATTGCAATTCACATTTTGATGAATAAATTACACTGTATCTGAATTAATCAAGTTTTTAAACCGGCCAATCCGATTATAGAATCGACCAGCCGATGCCAGGGCCATTTTCGCCGACCTCCCAACGTTGAGGCAAAATGCCCTGGGGACGAGGTTGTTGATATTTCGTACAGAGACTCAAGTTTACGCTAAATGGGAAACTTAAAATGTATTGAGGTAATTTTCCCCGAGCCCGGGCGGAGGGCCGAAGGCCCGTAGCCCGGTGAAGGTGCTGATCTCGACGTGCGTGGAGTCCACTTTACACGCGAGATAAAAAGCTGAATGCAATTCTGAAACCTGAAATATTATCAAATATATATATATATATATATATATATATATATATATATATATATTGCGCAGTTCGAATAGCAGGGTACTGGTAACTAACCTGTTAAATTATTCAAATTATTTAAATTTACGTCAGCAAATTATAATTTATAAGTTCGGTTGGATTACGAAATAGTTTTTCAACGATCAAGACGAAAGAAATCTTTGCCAGAAAAAAATGGTTTAAACTAAAATGTACATTAATATTACTATGGAAAAAGACCAAAGAAAGAAGGCTAACAAGAGATGTGGCAACGAGAAAAAGACAACAATAAATACGACTTAAAACCACTGAAAAAAGCCTAAAAATTAATACGATAAAGACCGAAAACGATGCCGACCGAAATGTATAAACTGAAAGAAGGATGTGTCCTGAAACTGTTCAAACCCGGTAAAGAATTTTGCTCTGGTGTATTCTACATAACTCGGGAGGGAACGATGAAGAAATTTTGAAATAAGCGGCTTTTTAGATCAAGAAGAGAACGGAATGATGCCTTGTCATATTTATGTGTCAACAACGAAAAAAGTAAGAAACCGCGAACGTCGAACGAGAAAAACAATCCGAAAAGACTAGACTGAATTGGCAGTGTTTGTGGTGACACTGTTTATATATACATTTTTTTGAATGAAAATTTGTCATTTGGTTCATCTCGTTGTTTTTTGGGTTTTTTTTTAAATATTAACTTTGCATGTTCTTTCGGTGTGTCAATGCATGACTACAGATGAACCTTGCAAACTAATTTTCTGGGATGTTTTCTGATCTGTGTGTCATTAATACAACAAAAAACAGAAATTAGGGGAGGGGGAGGGGGTTAAAAAATGCATATAAAGCGGGCGAGGGGTTGTTGCGTCCATGTATTTCTAGTAATATTTGTAATTTGCTTTGTTATTGCCTGGATTATGTATTGTTGTGTTAATAAAGTTACGCCAAATAAACACGATGTGATTCAACTGCTTCACTAGCTCACGTGTGCATTTTAATAGTTCCTTGGTACATGTACGTTCGCCTGTTGTCGATCGTCTAGGTACCAAATAATGCAAAAAATACTGATAAACATGTACTATGTCGAACTGTTTGCACGTCTAGATTAACGCCGTGAAGTTAGCTGCCAGTTCGCCGCTGCACTTGTAGCTCGTTCAATCCAGCTCTTTCACTAACGGCAGGCGAACTGGCAGCTAACTTAACGGGGTTGTCTAATAATCGCTTGAATCTACCGAATCTAGCACTGTAGGTTATTTTGTACTTTTTAACAAACGCTTAATATGTGCACGCTATTTCGTGCATAGGCTATACCAAGTTGCATTGCTATGAGTAGCCGGAGTGAACGCCTAAGCAGGCGTCTTGTTAAACATATCTAAAGGCGGTTTTCCACTAGGCGACATTTGTCGACAGACTCGACATTTTTCTTTTGTCTTGGCTAATTAGTTCAACTCGAGAGCTTGCGAGACAAAAGAAAATGTCGCTTCGCGCGACATTTTTCGCCTTGTGGAAAACCGCCTTAATAACCCGCTGGCGAAAGTATATGCGGTCTCTAAGTGCCCTCTTGTTCTCAAATATATTTTACGCCCACGAAAACAATTGTTTTCAAAATTTTTAAAAAAAACAACATAACAAAATCCTACGAAAAATGGTCATAAAATTCCAAATCCACCCACCTCGTGTGAAAAAATACATCCAACACGTCGGACTCAGACTTGCGCAGAATAAGCCACATCTCGGAAAAGTTGTCACGTGCCATTGACTGGTGGCGCGAAGAGGTTTTCGCAAAATCCATGTTCCCTTCGTCTTCTGCGGGCTGAGAAGGGCTATCGTCGCTGAAAAGAAAAGTGATATCAGCAAATACCTCATTTTCAATATCTTCAGTTTTACTGGGATCTTCATTTCCAGCTAAAAACTGTTCCATATCCATCCTGGTAGACGAAGTAAACGATGGTAGACGGAGGTAGTGATAATTTCCCAGCGTCGACAACGTGTAGCCTCCAATGCGCGTCTTTTGCAGTTCTTCGATGAAGATTTCTAAACTCTGTTCAGAATCCAGAACAAAGTCTAGCCTCATGGAACTGAACCGACTGGATCTCGTCTCCAGTTCCTGAGACTTGCGAATATGCGCGGTTACGCTGTCAAGGACAGCAATAGTTATGGTCTGAACGTGACACAATGAAAACACAATTTCATCTTGCAAAAGCCAGTTAATATCGTCTCTGATTTCACGAATGCTCTCATTCTGAAGGTACGGTAGCCCAGACACGATGAAGCTAAAATAAACATAAAAATGTTGTTAACCAAGATGTCAAAATGTTTTTATTTGAATCACGCTACTTGCATAAAAGTCTTAGGCCTGCGCTATAAACGTCGCTCAATAGACGAATTTAAGTCAGACGAATTTAATTCGAATTATCTTCGTCGTTAATGCGACGTAAATCCGACGTCGAGTTAAACGTCGAATTTCAGTCGAATTTAATTGTAATAATTGTTATAGTTGTTTGCTGTACAAGCTGTGTTAGTTAGTAATACTCAGAAAAACTCTGAGCTCTAAGCGGGACTCGAACCCACAACCTTCTGAATGCTAGCCAGACGCTCCAACCATTGAGCCACTAGAACTCAGATAGCGGAGCAAGGTTAATTAAGGTATTTATACCTTAGACTGTGCCCAATCCTCCAGGAACGAGTCTTAACCGCTCGGTTACAAGTACTTGTTGGTCTACAAGTCGCACTGTAACAGTAACTTTCCAGTTAAACACTGTTAGTTAGTTTCAGAAATTGCAGCTTGATGTTAGTAGTAATTGTCAGTTGTTTGCTGTACAAGCTGTGTTAGTTAGTAATACTCGGAAAAACTCAATGGTTAGAGCGTCTGGCTGCTGGCTAGCATTCAGAAGGTTGTGGGTTCGAGTCCCGCTTAGAGCTCAGAGTTTTTCTAAGTATTACTAACTAACACAGCTTGTACAGCAAACAACTGACAATTATTACTAACATCAAGCTGCAATTTTGAAACTAACGAATTTAATTGTTTTTACTTGGACTCATGGATCCTGAAAACGACTTCTTGAAAACATGGCACCGAAACATTTAATTCGACGCGACGATAATTCGTCGTGTAACTCGAACACACATTATCGTCGCACTATCCGTCTGACCCAGAAGAATTTAATTGCCGAGACGAATTTAATTCGTGTGTCGAATTTACTCGAGTTATACGTCGCAGTTTCGTCGAATAAAATTCAAACAATTAAATTCGTCTGAATTAAATTCATCTATTGTGCGACGTTTAGCGCAGGCCTATGAAAAGTCTGTACGGTCATAGACTGATAAATTATTAATGTATGAATAAGTACGGCAGTAAATCACCAATTTAATACCACACTCTGCTTATCATAAGAATTGTCTTGAAGATGGTTATTTAGATTTTAGCATTTGCTTCATTCTGTTTATTCTTTTTTCAACTTTATGGTACTGGAAACGAAAGTACCTCCGAATTCATTGAATTTTAACCATTTAGTAGTGAGATGCGGCTTAAACACGCTTTTAATAAGTGCAGAGTACGTCATTTTCCACCACTCACGTCATTTTTAGCCTTTTGAATTCTCTTGTAAATATACAAAAGCTAAGAGAATAAACGAAATTGAAAAGAATTCAAAAGAAAAATTGAAAAGAAAAATTGAAAAAGGGGGAAAATTATGTATTCTATACGTATTAAAAGGGTCTATAGAAATGACCCATGACTAAGGGGCCGATTACATGGAGATTTTCTGCCCGGGCTGAAATTTCAGCCCGGCTAACCGGGTTGAAATTTCAGCCCGGGCTTCCGATAAAATCCTTGTAATACGGAGTTTGCGATTACATGACAAAAATTTCAGCCCAGGCTGAAATTTTCAATTGTCATGTAATCCACAAGAAATTTCAGCCCGGGCTGAAAAAACAATCTTGAAAATACTTTTGCTTTTGTTTATTTGTTTAGCAACCACAGTCTCATAAAAGTCAAACGTCGACATGATCAGCGTTTCAAGTTGTTTAAAGAATCGGAATAGCCATTTTACGAGTCTTTATCATTTCAGGCCGGGCTGAAATTCTCCATGTAATCAGCCCCTAAAGATAATTGTTAGATTAGCAACAACTCAATAAGACTAGAAATACATAAATGCAATATCCCCTCGCTCGCTTTTACAGCAACCCCCCCCCCCTTGCGCTCTTTTTTATTGGAGGCCTGGAAATAGCTACTCCTGTCGGAACGCATTCTCGTACCCAGATCCTCGCGAATGGTCGGAACGATGAAAATATAGTTTTAATTATCGTAGAATATTTGAAATAAAAAAAAAACACTCTATTTTTTTGAAGAAAAATGCCACAAAGAAGAAAGAAAAATTTAAGGATGATATTTCGTAAAATATATTGAGATGAAGAAAATTTCACGTTGCCTCCAGGGTTTGAACTCAATCTCGTTCGCGTACAAACCGACGACGTTACCAGGCATCAAAGTTTCATTAAAATATTAGGGTTATATTTTACAGTTCTTTTTCCCATGTTTACAAAGAACACCGATTGGTATCTAAAAATATTTGCATTTTGAAAACTACTCAAACTATATTCATTTATGGCATTTTAAATTTATTTAAACTAATATAACAAAAACAATTTTTTATTTTTTTTTCTAAATCTGAATTGCTGAAAATGTTTTCATACATGTTAATAAATATTCAGTTCAACAGCATTTGTAGTCTTTGTACCTTTTGCAAAAGAAGAAATGTTCCTTCTCCATTTTTATGCTAAATTATAAACAACCGCTAAGTCATATGTAGTTTTACAATAAGAAAGCCATTTAAAAGGAGATAAGACGGCAGCCACAGGTCAAAAATACAACGTAAGGAGCATTGGCAAGAAAAACATGCAATGGATATGATACGTACTTCAAGGACACACAAAATATAAAACAAAATTAACAGTGATAGATGTAAACAGGGAAACTCAACAGTTTTGCTACTAAGTGTTCGTGATTACTGAGAGCGACTGCTCTATATTTTTACCGTAGCTTTATAAACTTTTCGGCCTTTGTCTTCGTTTCTTTCGAGTTTTGGTTTGACGGGTTTCCTTTTAGTGAAGTCTGAAGACTTTATATACGTAAACGTTGATTTGTTTCTGTTCTTTTGAAAAGGATACGTATCCCAAAAACTCCTTTCTCAAGTCTTTTTGTCAAGAATAATATCAAATCTTTTTCAAATCTTTTTTGTCAAGAACTATATTGTTTCCAGTGCCCCACAATCTTCACCGCGCGTGGTCCGTCCACACACACACACACACACACACACACACACATATATATATATATATATATATATATATATATATATATATATATACAAATATTCAGATCGCTCAAACTGATTCGCATTCCAACACGCGTGTAAAGTGGACTCCACGCATGTCGAGATTAGCACCCTCACCGGGCTCCGGGCCTTCGGCCCTACGCCCGGCTCGGGGATAATCATCAGCACACGGTCACAGGCTGTTTAAAAGTTTGGATTTATGATGCGTGGATCAAATACATAGTAAGTTTGATTTAAGAAATTGACGTCAAAGGGTGAAATTACGTATTCTATACTTATTACAAGGGTCTATATAGGGAAACCCCAACCTCGTACCCAGGCTTTTCTCGTCGCTCCTTCGATCGATGGGAGGAGCGGAGAAAAGACCCCCGGTACGAGGTTTGGGAAACCCTTCGAAGAGATACGTTAAAATACTAGAATCTTACCTGCTCTCTCGGTCATGGGATGCGCTTACAGACACAGACTTGTTGGCACCGGTAACGTCTTCAAATCTTACCATTTTCTCAAGGGGAGAGTCAGATATAGAACTCAAAGATGACACGGAACTTGAACGAGTTCGGTGATAGCGAGAATAATCAGGTTCTCGAGGAGGCACAAGGCAGATTAGATCCAGAGTGATTTGTAAAGACGAGATAAAAGGATCAAGACATTGATCAGGGTCTCTGCGGGCTTGGTCCAGAATATCGGCTAAATATATAAGAAAACGGGACGTCAAAATGTATATTACTATGGATACTTGGCATTTGTGCTTAATTTAGATTTCATGAAAAAAAAAATTAAAACTAGTGGAAAATAATTGTAAGTGCGATAAATTTTAAGTTTAAAAGTTAACCGGGACCAGTTGCCTGTTAATCTGCCAGTTAATAAATACCAGCAAACAGACTCACTATCTGCCTAATTCGTCTTAAAGTGCCTATGCAGCTATAGTCAATCGAGATATGGTCTGGAAACTCGGCAAACTTCAAAGCGCCTATAAAACCTGGTTCTCATTTGTCGCCGATGGTCGCCGATGGTCGCCAAACCATGATTTAGATGCATGTTAAGTAAAAGAATAAAAGCACAGCTTTTCTGTATTGTTCTTTATTACTTAACATGCTGCTGCACTTCCCGTTTTAACATGCATCTAAATCACAAATCGCCGACGATTGGCGACCATCGGGGACATATGAGAACCAGGCTTAATGAGCTATGATTTTATCTTGAACCGTACCTTACACCGTGCACATCCTTTGTTTTAGGTTTATTAATATTTAAATATCACGGTTGAGCAATTGCACTGAAACGTTTCTATTGGATAATTCGTTCATTATACTAAAATACAATGGGTTCAGTGACCGTACACCGTGCACAAAAATGCATAAAGGCGAACAAAAAGATAGAAAAAAGACTTCAGTTGAGTTTCCAGACCATATTTTGAATGACTGATGCAATGGAGACAATAACATTAAAGTAAAGATTGAGATGACTTCTTTCAATTGTGAATGTTTCAGGGCGAATAATTGAAGGAAAGTATGTTGGCCCAGAAAGTTGAGACATATTTTATTCCACAACTAATGACATCACCAGGGCTTACATGAATTCTTATTGTCATCAAACAAACTGTTCAAAACACTCTTTAAAAATTAAATTCTCTTGGGAAAGTGTTCACAAAGATGTGTAAAATTTAATCATTCCAAGTTATTTGTTTTAAAATATACAAGGTCGATGCTGTATCAAACTTGGTTTTCAAACGCTAAATAAACATACTTCCATTTAATTGCTTGTCCTAAAAAGTTTACAGTCAAAAAAGGCGATATCAAACAATACTTTGATGTTGTTATCTCCAACTTGAAAATTTCGTTGCATAAGCACTTTAATAAACAAAGTTGGTAATTCGAGACAAACTACACAACAGAAATGGAAAACTGCCAAACACCTTGTTAGATAAACGCAGCGGTCTGAGTGGTTGAATTGACTTGCATGAACCCATGCATAACTATTATTCGCGCTTTCTCACAGCCTATAAGTGCACCACCCCGTAAGATGTTAATTTACATATCGCGGACCTTGGTGTCCGTTGGAAATGCTATTCGTTATAGACAGACAAACTATAAGAGTTGACAATCAGATTATTCGTCCGAATTCATCTGGACGAGCTGAGTTAACGTATTTGCCGGAGCCAGCCAAAAACGACTCCTTTGTTTTACTCCGTCTAACGCCAGACGATTTTACTTGTCAAAAAGAGAACCCCCAAACATTCTGACGAAGCAATGGGTTAACAAGTAATAGTAATTAACCCATTCCTGCACGAGCCAGCGAAAACCAGACGCTTTACGATTTTACTCGTCAAAGGGAGAACCCTCAGACTTCTGAAGCGGAAATGGGTTATCTATAGCAGACGGATGATTCGCCCAGTCGAATTATGAAATCAACTATTAGTATAGGTAATCGCATGGGGCCGAGGAAAATTAAGGTTTAATTTCACGAGTGTTTTCAAAATTCTACAAAATTGCCCGAGTCGCGAAGCGACGAGGGTAATTTGTAAGATTTTGAAAACACGAGTGAAATTAAACCTTAATTTTACGAGAACTCATGCGATTATGTGTTAATAATATAGCGGGCAAAATTATTCAAGAGCTATGTTATGTCCAGAAAATGTCGAAGTACAATGTACCTTATCACGGTCGACGCTCGGCAACATTCCAAATTTCCCTCGCTCTATCGCTGTGCATGTAGCTTTCTTTTTGTAGACACAGGCAAAAGTTCGTAAATTTTCTACTGTATTCATTTTCACTCATAGTTTACACTCCTTCAATAGTTCAAAGTAGTTCAAAGTAAACAAAAAAGCATTTTCAGACCGAAAAACCTTGCAGATTTGTTGAAAACATTGTCAGTCCTCTGAGGTTCACTGTTACTAAGTAACCAAGCGACCAATCACATGCAAATACTGCTGATCAAGGAACCAATCAAGTGCAAGTAATTTTGCCCCGAATTACAAAAAAATGCCCTCTTCATTAGCCAATCATATTCGAGAAATTTTGCCCTCTATATTATTACTGATAAAAAAATCAGGAAAATCTGAGTAAGACCCCGTTTACACGTTGCCGGTACAATTTGAAAACGGAACAAAATCATGCTGGTATGCAAATACAGCATATAACATTTCATGTTATTTTTGTGCCGATGTAACAGGACCAGATGCCCCCACTTCAGAATGCCCCACGCCACTGAAAGCGCATTGTTAGCGGTCGGCAATGATTAATGGTTGTTTTTATATTTTTGAAACAGTGCTTCGGAGAAAAATCCGTGCCGAAATAGTGCCTTTTTCAGAGTATGCCAGACCCGAAAACCGAGGTCTATTTCAGCGTTTCGGAACATCAGCTCAACAATGTTACAATCAATAAAAAACGAAACTTGAATATCTATTTAATAAATTGGAAATTCGGCATGATCATGACCGTTACCGCCGACAAAATTGAAATTCTAATGTACTTCCGCGTTTTGGCTTTCGGACTTCCTCTTTCATTATTTTGACACCATAATAGCTATCAAATAACTTGGAATAGTCTGATAGCCATATACACTCAGTAAGAGAAAATATCAGACGTCTGCGCACAAAAATGGAGGCGTATGAAAAAGAAGGGGCCAATACACGGCACACCATATAATATATATATATATATATATATATATATATATATATATATATATATATATATATATATATATACATATAGCATGTTCTAAGGATTTAGGGTGAAGGAAAATTCGAGTGTAGAATATATACATTTTAAGACCAAACCGGGAGCAGTTGTGAAAAATGCAACTACACAGGCCCTCCGGCAGGAATTGAACCCACGACCTTGCGATTCTAGTGCAATGCTCTGACCACTGAGCCACGGAGGCCGTTGCCGAGAGCTTGATCGCGAGTTCTGTATATATAATAAGGTGGTAATGCCAGGAGAGAATTGAGTATATTATAAATGATATTGGGCATTTCACTCGATTACATAGCATGTTCTAAGGATTTAAGGTGAAGGAAAATTCGAGTGTAGAATATATACATTTTAAGACCAAACCGGGAGCAGTTGCGAAAAATGCAACTACACAGGCCCTTCGGCAGGAATTGAACCCACGACCTTGCGATTCTAGTGCAATGCTCTGACCACTGAGCCACGGAGGCCGTTGCCGAGAGCTTGATCGCGAGTTCAATATATATGTATATATATTCTTAAACTCATGCTGTCGGCAAAATAATGAGAAGAGAGTAAGTCCGAAAGCCAGGACGCGGAAGCGCATTAGAATTTGCCGAATTTCCAATTTACTGTATTAAATAGATATTCAGGTTTCGTTTTTAATCGATTGTAACATCGTTGAGCTGATGTTTCGAAACGTTGAAATAGACCTCGGTTTTCGGGTCTGGCATACTCTGAAAAAGGCACTATTTCGGCACGGGGTTTTCTCCGAAGCACTGTTTCAAAAATAGAAAAACAACCATTAATCATTGCTGACCGCGATTAACATTTCAATGGCACTTTGGGAGACATGTCAACGTCTATCGAACGCTTGCGAACTCATTTAACCATCTAAGAGTTTTATCGTTAGTTTCGAAACAAGTTTCAATACATTTTGAACTTGGTTTCAGAAGTGTTTTAAAGGATTTCACAAGGGGGCATCTGGTCCTGAAGGGGGGGGGGGGGGGGGCATCTGGTCCTAGTACCAGATGCCCCGGGGGGCATTCTGAGGGGGGCGGGGGGCATCTGGTCCTGTTACACCGGTATCGTGTAAACGCAAGGCCTAAATGGCATGATTTTGTTCCGTTTTCAAATCGTACCGGCATCGTGTAAACGGGGTCTAAGACTTAACAAAATCATTAATAATTCAGAGAAAATGCAAAGAAAATCAGTACAATGCATGGCGGTGGTTTTATATACTTGATAAAACTTATTGATGTCAGAAAGAACATACTAATGAGCGTATGTCATCCTTATTTGCAATTGAATGTATCCAAGTTACAAAAAAAACCCACAAACAACAATAACGCTTTTTAAGCTGTTCAAAACACTCACAGCACGTGTTTTATGAAGTTTAAAAGCACAAACAATTCTTAGAGTTGTTAAAATACACCAAAGGAAAAAATCAAGTTGACTAACCTAGGCACGTAGGAAGATATTCCACCGACATACTGACCATGGTGCTTGATAAATGACTTTTATCTCTGATAGTACAGCTTAGATTTAAAAATAAAGGCACGTTGTATTCCTGTTCCATATCATGGAGTTCCTCCATGTTACCGTCTTTGATTGAACTCTGGATATCAGATTTATCAGATGGAAAATCAGAATGCTTGTCTAGACTGTCTAACTCGTGCTCGGTCTTATCGCCATATCCCACGTCTTGCTCGTCCCCATCAACGTTCTCTTCATTCACGTCCTTACGATGATCGCTGTAACTTTCATCTTCATCCTGGTTCAGTTCCTCCTCTTCAATTTCAAAGACAACATCAGAACCAGTTTCGCTACCGCTACCAATGGTTTCTTCGTCCATTTCTTCGCCATCATCAATAGACTAATACCAAGAATAGAATACGAGAAAATTAATAAACCTCTTTTTCCTTCATATTTTAAAACCCAAAGTAAATTAACAAAATCTCAAATGGATTCCCCTGATACACCAACAAGTTGTTGTGTTGGTGCAATCTACTATCTATAATTTTGTACAAAATAACAAACGCTTGATTATTAGCTTTATTATATGCATATTGTACTGCAGTACAATTAACAAAAATAGAGGAGGCCCTGGAAACGATGTTGACAATAAAATTCAAAATGGCGGCCAACTCTGCAATGGAAAGTTTTCACATTTCCAACGACTTGTGGTACACTATGAACTAAAATTCCATGTAAATATTTTGAAATGAATACGGAGAACACCCAGAGTGAAAATGTTTCTTGTCAAGTAATGAAACAAGATGTTTTTAAAGGCGTGAGTGAGTACGAAGTGTACGTGTCGTACTTTTCTCATGCAGACAATAAGTGAGTAATCATATGATTTTGCTCGTACGATTAAGGATTTACACTACTCGTGATATTTCAAAATTGTGCCAAATTGCACTCGCCTAACGGCTCGTGCAACTTTGGCAAAATTTTCAAATAGCACTTGTAGTGTAAATCCTTAATTGTACTCGCTATCATATGATTACCTATACTAATCATTAAACTTTATATTTTAATTGTTAACTTAATAACTGCAGAATTGTTGTGGATTGTGCTGATGCATTGACGAAATTGTGCATTGGTGCAATCTATAGCCATTTTGTATAAAGTAAAAATACAATTGAATATTTTTTCGCCCTCGATATATCTACGTTTAGTTTGTTTATGTTTGTGTATTAGTTGTATTTCTATTATTGTACCATTTCAGTGACAGCCTTTCGACAACATAACTTTATATAAAAACAGGCACGCTCAACATGCATGTATCTACTGCGCTACGGTACAAGTTGTAACAACATTCTCAATTTAGTAGTTCAGCATCGCGTAAATAGAACCACGCGCCTCGACTTGGCTATAAAAAAATGTGCTGTTGGAACAACTTGTTCATGACTGTTGATTTATCCGTGAACAAGTTGTTCGAACCATAAGTGAACAACTTGTTGACAACTTGTTCACGGCGAGCAGCACAACATTGTTCACGCCTGTTGACAACCGTGAACAAGTTGTGCGTTTCTACGCGTGTACAGGACTAAAACCAAGAAGTTTCTAACTGTTGTTTTTTTAATCTTTCAGTTTCGACCAATTGATTATTTTGTGGAAAATGGCTGGTTAAAGTGCCTATAACCTCAAATAAGATATTACTGAATGATATGGATCCGATGTAACGTGAATAGTTGAATGCTAACATATTTTCTGACTTGAACTTCTATTTGTTATGTTGAGGTTCGTATTTCTAAAATGTTAATGAGGATGACGTCTATGTAGACATTTGTGTGTGTTTTTCTCTTTTCTTATGATAAACCGCTTGAAGACTTTAATGGAAAAATGATAAAATACTGAATACACTATTTCAAGTATTCCATTAACATGTGAATTGGGTAATACTTCGGCTGTAACGGAACACTGCGCATGCAAATTATGCCTACATTCAACTAAACACATTAAATAGAATCCATACGCAGTAATATCATATTTGGGTTTATAAGGACTTTAATGCCGCAACATCTTACCTGAGCGGAATCTTGCAAGAAATATGGACGGTAGAAATAGTAATCCCTTTTGTTTGGTATTGGTGCAAAATATTTGCCAAGTAACGCAGAAAATCTCTTTTGAATAAAGTCCTGCAGGCCATCAAGCTCCTCGCATTTTCCGTCCCAGGGTTGAGAGCTCACGCTTGAATGGTGGTTACTTCTAAGAAAATTAATTGCGCTTTGTTCGTGTTTTCGCTTTTGGCTTTCAAGTGACTCGTCTTCGTCAGAAGAGTAAGCCGACTGCGACTCGCGACCCGACGAATGTTCGATGTGGCCGCAAATGTTTCCTAGAAACTCGGTGATGTCAATTTCTTCTGGAATGTGGTCGCCACAAATTGCCAAAACCTCGTCCAAATTATCATCATCAACGTGTTCCCCACGCCGTAAGCTCTCGAACACGGTAGAAACAAAGCACCACATGAAGAGTTCGTAGATGGCCATGCAATGCGAATGGAGTTCTTTTGACTTGTCTAGAACGGTGCTATCCTGTTCGAATTGATCCAGTTTATTCCTGTAATCCAGCAGCAGGTTGTTAATAAACTCTATGTCACTGGACAAAACATTCTCAGTAAGAGACGACACAGAAAAGTCGTAGACAAAGAGAGAAAGATCCACGCAACTTCGCTTAGTATTCCTTTCACTGCACCAGAATTTACCGAACGTTCCCGCCGATGTATCCAAATCAAGGGTGTCAGTTGAGCTGTCAATTTCAAAACCTTTTTTGAAAGACGATGATAGCCTTTTGCGAAACGAAGACTTGATGCCATCAGAAGAAGCACTATTAGTCGACTGACTTTCCAAATTTGTCCGTGCTTTTAAAAACATTTGTAAAGAGTGATAAGAAGCTGGGACAAATGTCAGCAGTAAGTGTCTATTCTCAACTCTAGTAAAACATCGCCATGTAATATTTTCATCGTGTTTTATTTCTTCAGGTACATTTCGGATAAGACTAACAAACCTCCGCGAGTCTTCAGGTGTGAGAGTCAGCTCTCTGTCGTGAAATCGTTTCATGTGTTCCAAAATGTACTCGAAGAGAATGTCGTTTGCGCGGCGACATGAAGAAGATCTTGATGGAACTAAACAAACAAAAAATTAAACATTTTACAAAAAGAACTTCGAACAGGTTCAAAACATTAAAGAAAAACTGAAATGAAAATTGAGTTTGCTTCATCTTCAAGGTCTCCTAGAAATGATAAAGAACTGCTCTTACAGTTCCCCCTATCTCACTTCGTTCTCAAGTCACTTAGATTGTTTGATATGTAATCGTTCACATATCATTTTCTATGACGTAAAGTTGTACAGATAATTGTCAGTTAAATAGAAAATCATGTATATATCTTCGACATAATTGAACAAAATTTGTGATGGTCTTGTGATGTTTAGTGTATTGAGATGCATGTATTCGCAAGTTTTATGTAATTTTATTTAATAATTCCAAAGATATAGACATGGTTTTCCAATAAATTATAATGATCTGCACATAACTTTACGTCATAGTTTTTCTCATTTATACATATCAAAATAGCATTGAAACATAGTCAATAGAGATATGGTTTGGAAAATCAGCAAACTTCAAAGCGCCAATTAAGCCTGGTTTTCATATGTCGCCGATCGTCGGCGATTTGTGATTTAGATGCATGTTAAGTAAAAGAATAAAAGCACTGCTTTTCTGCATTGTTCTTTATTACTTAAGATGCTGCCGCATTTCCCGTTTTAATATGCATCTAAATCACTAATCGCCGACGATCGGCAACATATGAAAACCAGGCTTAATGAGCTGTGATTTTATGTTGAACCGTGTCTTACAATGTGTACATCCTTTGTTTTAGGTTTATTAATATTTAAATAGCACGGTTGAGTGATTGAACTGAAACGTGGCTATTGGATAATCTGTACATTGTACTAAAATACAATGAGTTCAGTCCGTACACCGTGGACAAAATGCATAAAGGCGAACAAAAAGATAGAACAAAGACTTTAGTTGAGTTTCCAGACCATATTTTAAATGACTATGATTAAGTAAGGTAAGTAAGTAAGGACTAAATACAAAATAAGTTGTGTGTTTATCGAGCCACTCGTAAATCTCATATTGTATCTCTATCAAAATTAGTCCGGATCGGTATAGAACGTTTACACTACTGCGTGATCTCTATACACGTACTGGATAGCGCCATTCCTTATGTGCAGCAGTCAAAATTTTGAAGCCAGACCCGCCATCTTACTACTCCCTGTCCAGTACTCATTGCGGGCTTCAGAGTAGTAAGAATTTACAGGGGGGTCGGAAAAGCCGTACAACTATTCACAGATGTCAATTCACCGTTACCACTGGAAAACAGACGGGAAATACAAGCAAATACAATCCGAAATTGTCAACTACCTTCTTCAAGGCTTTGTAAAGAAATATGTTTTACCACCAAAGGTATATAACTAGTTTAATAATGAAGTTATTGACTGATTTCGTTTTACGAGTTTTATAATATAGGCAAGTTTATCGATTACCAGGCAGAGTAAAAACTACGAAATAATACGTTTGACTGCTTAATACTACTAACAAATTCAAAAACTAAACCATGCAGAGTGTTCTTTGATACTGATAGCAAATATTTCTCAATAGCTGTTCGTGCTACGAAAATATATAAAGTTTCCGTGGCGGCCATCTTGGTACTCCAAATTCGTCATCTCCAGTGGCTTCATTTTTGGAGCCGGATGAGCAATCCACTTATATAGAGATCAGTGGTTTACACGGTGTCGGGTGAACTCCTATCCAGTAAAAAAACGTACGAATTTGCTTTCCGAGCAGAATAAAAATTAGTCCGGATAGCCAGTACAAAACTTGTTCGGATAGCCAAGTCATTACCAGAAATTTGGGTCATTTGTGCCGTTGCTCTCGGTCAGCGGCTATATTCGGCTAATAATATAATTATGTATTCTAGAATTTCTAATGAGTGTGATTCTACTGTATTCTAGTGTTTCTCATTGTTCAGGTCATTCAGTTCTTTAGAATTCGCCTAAATCGTGCACGATAAGGACTGTGAAATCAAGCAAGTTCAAACGCCTTTGGAAGTACTATGCTAGAGACAAATGAGGACCTTTATGTGCTCTCTAAGTAGACTGACTCATGTCGAATGCAACGCGAGTCGGGCACTTCGCATCGCCCGTAACGTGTTGGTCAACTTGGCCAATTTCTCGAACCTGTTTGCAAAGATTACTATGGCTAACACTATGGATAGTGGCGCTTTCAGTGCAAAAATAAGACGAGCAAGGGAAGTACTTTGTCGTCGAAGTAAGCAAATGTTTTTAGTTATAACTGTTCCTTAGTCCACGCTGAAGTCAGATGGAGTCGGGCAAAGAAGAAATATGTCACCGTTTAAGCAAAATTTGAATAATGATGTGCTCTCCTTATTATTGGAGAATCTCCATTATTATGGTCCTTAATACGCACGCGCGCCACCAACTTGTCCCAAATTTCTGGTAATGTACCGTGTTATAAACAGTAAGCCGATCCGGACTAATTTTGTTCCAGGTCCAAATTCATCCGCTACCATTTAAATGGGGTCATAATCACGAATATCCCTTAATGCCACGCAAGTACTTATTTCAATTCACTTTGTCACCGATTCTGAAAAGAAAAGGTAAAAACTAAAATAAATTTATACCGGCTCGCTCATTCTCAATAAGTGTTGAAAACAAGAGTTCCGCTTGTCTGGAGCGTTTAAGAACATTCATGACATCAAAAGGAAACGGAACTTCGTAAATCAGCGATTTCTTCTCGGGATCATGAGGTGGAAGTACGATATCTACGATCGCTTGACTTGGTGAGACCACGATATGATCATCGCACATGCGTAGAAGATGGTCATATGTCAGCCAGGCCGATATGTATGCTAGATCAGCTTCAAAAATCTGTAGTAATGAAAAAATAGAAAAAATTAATCCCTCTGACAGAGTTCGCCAAACTGTAGTCAAGAGGAGTAGAGTGGATAAGGATAAGCCCGTGAAAATTATTTGATGTTACCAAAAGATACTGATCCCCGAGCCCGGGCGTAGGGCCGAAGGCCCGGAGAGGGTGTTAATCTCGACACGCGTGGAGTCCATTTTACACCCGTGTAGAAAAAGACGAATCTCGGAATATCTATCTATATATATATATATCTATCTATCTATCTATCTATCTATATATATATATATATATATATATATATATATCTATATATCTATATATATATATATATATATATATATATATATTATATCTATATCTATATCTATATCTTATCTATATCTATATCTATATCTATATCACGTTATCCTATATCTATATCTATAAAAATCTATAAAAATCTTCTCGACGTTTCGAGCGAAGGCCCTTCGTCATCTATATCTATATCTATATCTATATCTATATCTATATCTATATCTATATCTATATCTATATCTATATCTATATCTATATCTATATCTATATCTATATCTATATATCTATATATCTATATCTATCTATATCTATATCTATATCTATATCTATATCTATATCTATATCTATATCTATATCTATATCTATATCTATATCTATATCTATCTATCTATCTATCTATCTATCTATCTATCTATATCTATATCTATATCTATATCTATCTATCTATCTATCTATCTATCTATCTATCTATCTATCTATCTATCTATCTATCTATCTATCTATCTATCTATCTATGAACCCACGACCTGCGATCTAGTATCGACCACTATGCCGGAAGTGGTTATCTGTATATATATATAATAAGGTGGTATGCCAGGAGAAATTGGGTATATGCACTAGAATCGCAAGGTCGTGGGTTCAATTCCTGCCGGAGGGCTTGCAGTTGCATTTACATAAAATGTATATATTCTACACTATTTCCTTCACCTATCCTAGACATCTATATATATATATATATATATATATATATATATATATATATATATATATATATATATATATATATATATATATATATATATATATATATATATATATATATATATATATATATATATATATATATATATATATATATATATATATATATATATATATGATAAACTTCAAATATACGACAAATTTTTTAATTGTAGACATGTTTCAGCAAAACTTATGCCATCTTCAGTACAGATAAACGGTTAACTGATTTACAAATGGATACGAGTGTCTTTATATATACAGTGAATAAGGATTATAAAATTCAAATTCAAACTTCGATTCAAAATTACAACGGGCAAAATTACTGAAATACCTAAAAGTTCAGTTGGTTATATGTATATGCTAATTAAAGAGTAGAACTCATGCAATGGAATTTACATTAATAAGACAAACTATAAGTGTAAACAGATTATAATTACAGGGTATGTTAATAAAACAAGCTGAGAAATAAACATAAAAATAGTGATTTGAAATTATAAGTTGAATATAGTGTTGAAATGGTGGACTTGAATATTGAGTTCAGGTTTAATTTTTTTAATGTGTAAAGCTTCTTTAAGTTTTAGGCGGAAAACCGACTGAGCAGAATCTAAAATTTTAAAGCAAGATGGAGAGTATTGATTTTCACAAGTCGGGGATTTTTGAAAATGTTTAAAGATATGCGAATTTTTGTCCGTTAAGACGTGTTCCTTAATCCTAGTGGTGAGATGACGAGTAGTTTCGCCAATATAACGAGAATTACATCCCGCACATGTAAATTGATAAACCACAAAAGACTTAAGTTCACGAGGAATAGGATCTTTGAAACTAAAAAGGTTCTGGATTTTGTACGAAGTAAAAATCAGTTTAAATTCTAGGTCAGTGCAAAAACGTTTAATGAGATGTTTTAATCTGTGTTGCGTAAGTATCGAATTGAATCCAATATATGGCAGTTTAAAGTAACGAATATTTTGTTTGGAGGAATTTTGTTTAGGCGAGTTTTGTTTGGCAGAAATGGTGTCATCGTTATACTTTTTGACAGCGTTATTAATGATATGAGAAGGAAACGAATTGCGTTTAAGTGTAAAGATGAGCTTTTTAAGATCATTTTGGAAACTAGCTTCGGTGTTGTGCGGGTCCTATCAATCAAAGTTCTGATTAGTCCGGTTTTATAATTGAGAGATGTGAAACTGAAAAAAATCATAAGAAGCCCGGTATATGTTTTCTTGTGAAATATGGAAGTAGTGCATGTGTTTGATGATTTGGTGAGCAATATATCAAGAAAAGGTAGTTTCCCATTTTTTTCTTGATATTAGGATGTTGTGAGTTTAGGTAGGTGAAAAATAACATAGCATCATTTTCATTATGAAATACACAAAAAGTGTCATCTACATATCTGCGATAAAATAAAACATTGGGGCCGTCATAATTGTTGAGCCATAGACGTTCATGAAAACCCATAAAAATATTAGCAAGTACCGGCGCTAATGGGGAGCCCATAGCCACTCCATCAATTTGATCGTAACAGGCACCATCAAATAAAAAATGTGTTTGTGCTGTGGCAATCAAAAATAATTCTTTGAGATCTTTTTTGTTAACCGGAAATTTAGGATTGTTATCGAAAACGAGATTTACCGCGATATCTATGGTTTCGCTTAAAGGAATGTTAGTGAAAAGACTTTCTACGTCAAATGAAATAAAAAACTTATTACTAAAGTCAAACGTTAAAAATTCTTCAACGAAAGAAAACGAATCCTTGGTAGTGTAATCATTAGGTAGGAGGGGAGTTAAGACAGAGCATAAGTACTTAGCTAGTTTATAATTATAAGCATTAATTGAGGAGACAATTGGCCTAAGTGGAGGAGCTTGATTAGGTTCACGGTGTTTGTGCAATTTCGGCAGACCATAAAATCTGGCCGGTTGTGAACCTTTAGGAAAAATATTACTATAAGTAGAATCATCTAAAGAACCTTTGTTTTTAAGTTTTCTAAGAAATCGTTGAAGTTTACCTTCTCTAATATCGTATGGTCCTTGGTTAAAAGTTTGAACTTAGACTGATTGTCAATAATTTTGAAACAAGAGTTCTTGTATACCTGTCGGTCCATGATAACAACACCGTTACCCTTGTCCGGTTTGAGGACGATAATGCTATCGTTATTTCTGATACTTCTTAAGATGTCGTATTTCTTGAGATCGGATTGTGTAGGACGGTAGGAAGAAATATAGCTTTGGGCCATATGAGCTAGTTCGTTTTTTAAGTGGATCTGATCTTCGTATTAATGTAAATTCCATTGCATGAGTTCTACTCTTTAATTAGCATATACATATAACCAACTGAACTTTTAGGTATTTCAGTAATTTTGCCCGTTGTAATTTTGAATCGAAGTTTGAATTTGAATTTTATAATCCTTATTCACTGTATATATAAAGACACTCGTATCCATTTGTAAATCAGTTAACCGTTTATCTGTACTGAAGATGGCATAAGTTTTGCCGAAACATGTCTACAATTAAAAAATTTGTCGTATATTTGAAGTTTATCATAGCTTTGGTGCTTGTAAGAACATATGGAATATATATATATATATATATATATATATATATATATATATATATATATATATATATATATATATATATATATATATATATATACATATATATATATATATATATATATATATATATATATATATATATATATATATATATATATATATTTATATCACGATTGAGTTGGTTTTCTTTGATGTACCGCGGGCTATATATAGGTTATATCCCGTGAATAAATAATTAGATAAAACTTGTGGATATAACTCGAAAAATCTTTGATCGAAACTCTTCGAAATTGACAAAACCATGTTCGAAAACCTCCTCAATCGTGATATAAGTCAGATATATCCCTCGAACTTGGGATATATGTCATATACAGACCCTCGGACCTTCGGCCCCTCGGGTCAATATATGACTTATATCCCAAGTTCGAGGTATATAACCTATACATATATATATATGTATATGTATATGTATATGTATATGTATATGTATATGTAAGGGTTATATACCGAGAACGCGGGATATAAGTCATATATTGACCCGAGGGTCAATATATGACTTATATCCCAAGTTCGAGGTATATAACCGACTTATATCACGATTGAGGAGGTTTTCGAACAAGGTTTCGTCAATTTCGAAGACCTTCGATCAAGATTTTTCGAGTTTTGTCGAAACATTTTATCCAATTATTTACGCAAGGTTGATAACTTATATATTAACCGCGGTACATCAAAGAAAACCGACTCAATCGTGATATATATATATATATATATATATATATATATATATATATATATATATATATATATATATATATATATATATATATATATATATATATATATATATAACGGTGTCACGCGGTAAGAATAGTTGGGCACTGGTGACTAGCTTTAATGAAGAAAACTATAAAATCTCTATATTTTGCGAAACAAAATGGTTTCGTTTAACGAAACGAAATGAAGCCAGCTGCCAGCTCTACTTAGCTTAAAAAGGAACAACGAAGAAAAGAAGAAGACAAACAGCCAGTTTAATATATCTTGAAGGGAAACCAGAAAACCTGAAGAACGCTGTATCGTAAACAAAAACTCGATCTGAATTGCAGTATTTGTGGTCACTCAATGGTCTCAAAATCATTTTAAAGTTAACGGTAGGGGATTAATTTGTATTTATTTATTTTGCTGATTGGAATCAGCATTCATTTAATAATATATTCTGTTTAATATATTCTGTAAACGCCATAACTTAGACACTCGTTAGTTAAACTTAATCTAGCAACTATCATATGTTTTATATACCTTGTCATTTTGTCCTTGTATTGTTTTCAAGTTTTCGCTAAAACCTAACCAATATACAGCTTCACGTTTTCGTTCTTTTCCTTTGCTCGTCCAAACCGTAAGTCAACTTAACTAAAAGCTAACTTACAACACTGAATTAAGCTTACAGATATATGTGGACGTGATGTTTTTCATTGACTTAATTGCATGCACTTCCTACTATTTACATGTAGCTTTTGAGCTGTTGAACTTTTAATTCTGCCTTTGCAGAAGATGCATGCATAGATAGGGGAAGTAATTCCTTTGGAAATTTCCTATATGGCTTCCTATATGCAGTTAAACATATTGATGTCACACGTACATATAACGTGTTACCGGAAAAAGTTATTTAGCTTTGGTATTCTCAAATACAATTACTTGAAAATTCGACATGTTTGGTTTTGTGAGAGAAACACATGCACCCACATGCTTCCGTCGAATTAATTTGGTTTTAATTTATAGCAGCGATATATACTTGAAATATCTCAACAACGAAGCAAGGAAACGAAAAACTGCAAAAATGTTACTTCGTTTCAAATAAGACAGACTTAATTTTTCTTTCATAAATACTTTAATGCAGATAAGGACAGGTTTGGGGATTACTTCAAAAAGCATGTAAAAGCGGGGGAGGGGTTGTGCATTGATGCATTACTAGTAAATGACAGGTACATTGTCAATTGTATAGAAGTGGCTGTTCAGTTGTCGTCCAGTGTCCATCCTTTTAATTCGCTGTTAAGTATTTCTTACTATATGCATATGACTCGAACTGTGTCTCATATGCAAATACTACCGCATAGGAGCACACAAATGACTATGAATTTGCAACCTTAGAGTAGATAGATCTCCATCCGAGCCTCAGTAGCTGAATAGTTAAAGCATCTGAACAGTCACTAGAAAGTTACAGTTTGGTCCGTTGAGGTCATCAATCTTGTTACAATCAATAACCTGTTAGAGATTTGTTAACAAACTGGGAACAACCAGTGCGAATGCATTGTAACAGCATTGTAACAACGTGCATACACACGCTTTCCGCTGCCGACATTTAACAATGGCGAAACACACATTAAATCAATAGCATTCCCAAATTTATCGTGTAAAAAAAATCCTGATTGTCCTGTGAGAATGTCATGCCCCGGTCGTCCTAGCAGCGGCCTCGGGTGACCCCTGGAGTACATCAACCGTACCGAAGGTTTTACCTCAGCTCCCCCACGCGGACATAAGATCCTGGATACGCGGTTGAAAGTACATGTACTCCAGATTTTCGCCAAGTTCAGAGCCGCTGCGTTATAAAAAGCTAACAGTAATATACAAGCTGGTAAAGACATAGCATGTCAAAAACAAAAGAAAATCCGTCGTAGCTATTTCTCACTTAGCCTAATAATGGTATTTACGCCCACTGTACCTTGCTTGGTACTTCGTAGTAATGCTTTCCAACTAAATACTCAGGTCTTTCATTTTCCATAATAACTCCTTGCTGAGGCTCGACCCACACCTCCATTACCAACTGCAAATCACGATCATCTTCTGGCAGCCGACTGTCGAGGGCCCAGCCAGCCACAGGGTTATGAGTTGATGACACCAACGGCGGAAACATGACAAACTGCACGACACATGTAGTCAGCGGTTCAGTTGCATCACTGGTTTCCTGGTAGCAGAAAAAATGTAAAAACAGACTTATTTAAAGGAAAGTAGTTAATCACATATACCTAAACCACGTTAGCCAACTTCTGAGCTCACAAAACTTGGTAATTTTTAAGTTTAAGGCTAAGGTTTGGGTTAGGGTTAGGATTTAGTGTTTTAGTCAGCCTTAGGTTTATGATTAAGACAGAAGTTTCTTAGTCAGGGTGTTTAGGAAGATGTGATGTAGTGCCTTCCTATATTAAATCACCAGACTTGAACCATGCTCACACGATACTGGTATTACATGAATCCGAAACTAAGTCACCACATATATGTCTTGTGTTTACACAGTACTGGTATATGAAATGAAGTGAAACCGTAATGAATTATTTGAATCCGTAATTCTATATAACCGCAACGATATTAATCGGCAACAGAACTATCGGCATCGTATGAACACATTGGCAGAAATTGCTTAACGGTTTAATGTAATTTCCTCTCGCACGAACGAACAAACGAACGAACGAACGAACGAACGAACGAACGAACGAACGAACGAACGAACGAACGAACGAACGAACGAACGAACGAACGAACGAACGAACGAACGAACGAACGAACGAACGAACGAACGGGCGGGCGGGCGGGCGGGCGGGCGGGCGGGCGGGCGGGCGGGCGGACGGACGGACGGACGGACGGACGGACGGACGGACGGACGGACGGACGGACGGACGGACGGACGGACGGACGGACGGACGGAACGAACGAACGAACGAACGAACGAACGAACGAACGAACGAATGAACGAACGAACGACAAAATTGATGTAAAGACAAAAAGTGATGCAGGTACCATGCGAATACATGTAATTTCATGACGATTTCGCACCTTTTCGCCAATTCCACACACGCATTCCAATTCCCATTACAACTCAACAACACCGATCAAACTAGCTTTCTGTTTGCTATAATCTTACCTTAACCCACAATTCTTTAAACATCGTTGTTACACCAAGATTACTGGCTATGAACTTGTATCCTTGATCCTCACGAAGCCTTGAGCGAGATAACATGATTTAGCATTGATAACACCTGACATAACTGCAACCTCGTTCCCAGGGCCTTTTTGAAATTAGGAGAGTGGGAAAAGGCCCTGGCATCGGCTGGTAGACTCTGCATTTTCATTGGTTGATTACTCTTCTAAAACATTCCTCAGGAAACGTAATTATGGATAGTTTTGTGACAGTTACAATCAAATAGCTTCAACGGGACCGCCAATGAGACCAATGAGTTCGCCCATTGCAAAAAAAGCGAGGTACAGATCACACTTCCACTACCGCTACCGCGACCGTAAATATAATTAAGCTTGTCAAATATTGTTTCTGCGTTCAGTAATGGTCGCAGGTCTAAAACCTAGTGCAAAAAGAAAGCGTTTTACGATACTAGGATTAAAACCACCTACGACTACAGAAGGAAAAAATGAACATTTACATCAGCTTAACCAAATTTACGGTAGCAGTAGCGGTAGTGGAAGTGTGATCTGAACCTCGCTATCTTCCACGGGACCGCCATTGCTCCGAATGATTTTGCATAAACACCCAGTATTTCTGGGTGCTGTGACCAGTCGATGCCAGGGTCTTTTCCCGCCCTACCATTTCGAAAAGGCCCTGGAACGAGGTTGGACATAACTGTTGATTTTTGCAGAGGGAAACATTAAGTTTGTCAGAGCCAAAGTAACGCGAGTCAGCATGGATCCGAAGCTGGAACATAGGCAGCAAACTGACGTGGAGAACGTGCGCGAAAAAGGGAGTCAGGGTACAAATGTAGAGAATTGTTAACTCACACCGAGATAAGCATTGGAGCAAGTCCAAACGAAAACTTACATAAGCTTATATATTGAATCACTTCGCTTCAACTTCCTTTAATTCTTATTAATACAAGATATACACAGGCCATAAGAAACTTGCTCTTTCTTCTCATAATTCTTTGCAAAGATGAATAGTTCATGATTTAATGGCGTAAAAGCCAGACTGCAGACGCTAGAGTAGATCTGAAGAAATATGACTTCGCATCGAAATTTTCACACGACAATAAATAAGTTCATATACAATTTTTGTAGATGCACATTACCCTTTCCGTACGATAACTGGTTAGGACTTTGTTTTGGAAACTTCATCATATTAGGCTCTTGCAGATGACGTCAAAGTCGCCATGTTGGGTGGCAACTTCAAAGTACCGACGTTTAGCGGACCAAATATTGGGAATGGTAATCATTTTGCCGTTTAAATTAATCTGCCACCCAGCTTGGGAATACGCGCAAGAGCTCAATTAACCCCCCCCACACACACACACACACACACACACACACCACCACCACCACCACCACAACATACACATGCACACACCGCCATCCTCTCAGTTACAGCACTGTAAACGAAAACAATTAGCATGTAGACGTACTTTGTTAAATATCGTAGTATCTTGGAAACGGTGTTAGACGACGATGTAGACCCTTCTTCTGGATGATGTAATGTAAACACCCAGCGCTGATGATAAAGATAGCGCGAGAGAACTTTCAAAGGACTCTCTGTTGCTCCTTTCGTTCGGTGCATCCACGGTTGAAACGTTTCCATAATTCCAGACGATTTTGAGGAAGGATGAGGACGCACCAGAAATTCTTTAGGTTGCTCGTCGTATCTTTCCAGGAAAATAAACATGGTTAATACTATTCACGTAACATATTATAGCTGAAATGCAATGTAAAATCGTTCTTCATTATATTAAACTATACGATAGTGTAAACTCGCTGACAAAAGATATTGATGTTTTTGTAACTAGAAAACTGAACTGAAAGACCACGGGCAGAATAACTTTGCGGTCAAGACCTCCCGATCGGTCAATAATTGTGATTGCAATTTTGATGATGGATGTAATAATGATCATGATTGTGTTATGATCGTGATTGTGATTATGATCGTGATTGTGGATGTGATTTTGATTGTGATTGTGATGTATTGTGATTTTAATGGGGATTGCAATTTTGATGATGAGTGTGATTATGATCGTGATTGTGATTATGATCGTGATTATGATTATGATTGTGATTATGATCGTGATTATGATCTTGATTATGAACCGTGATTATGATTATGATCGTGATTGCGATTATGATCGTGATTGTGGATGTGATTTTGATTTTAATTGTGATTTTCATTGTGATTGTGATTATGATTATGACTATGATTATGAAGATGAAGATGACGATGATGATCAATTATTATTATCATCCTTATCATTATCATTATCATTATCATCATCATCATCATCATCATCATGATTATCATTATTATCATCATTATTATTATTATTATTATTATTATTATTATTATTATTATTATTATTATTATTATTACCTCCGCCAGGAGGTTATGTTTTTACCCCGTTCTGTCTGTCTGTCTGTCTGTCTGTCTGTCTGTCTGTCTGTCTGTCTGTCTGTCTGTCTGTCTGTCTGTCTGTCTGTCTGTCTGTCTGTCTGTCTGTCTGTCTGTCTGTCTGTTGGTTTGTTTATCTGACTGTCGCCAGGATATCTCGAAAACTATTACACCGATGAGAAATTAATAAAAATCTGACCACAAGATTCTCCGTGTAGAAGAAATGCTTGATTGCGCTCATTATCCTTATTTTATTCAAATATTTTTGCATAATTTTGGTACGAGTGCGATCAAGCATTTTATTCATATATGCATGTGTTGGTCTCGTGAGTCAGCCTGGTTAGCGGGATGGCTCGTTTTCTTTTTAAACATCTCTAATAACCCGCTGGCGGAGGTACATGCAGTCTCTGACTGCCCTTGACAGTCCTCTATTATTATTATTATTATTATTATTATTATTATTATTATTATTATTATTATTATGATTATGATTATGATTATGATTATGATTATGATGATGATGATGATGATGATTATTATTATTATCATTTTTATTATTATGTGTAGCACGTAGCCAAGTCAAAAAGTAAAGTCTGGCCAATAAGACATTCGCACCAATAATTGTTGGGACGTTAACCGAGTCTTACTCCGATTGCACTAATCCACTCAACACTTTCCGTATAATTGGCTCTCCTTTCATAAGTACTGTCTGTTGCATTGTCCTCACTATTCTTGTGACGTTCTTTTCTTCCTCAATCACTTTTGCCACCGCTTTGCTCGTCTTCTCCACACCACCACCCATACATCCAATGATAACTGGTCCCACTTCCACTGCATAACCTGGTCTCTTTTCCCTAGTCTCGAACGCAAGTTGCTGGTACTTTCGCAGTTTGGTTCGCCTTACCTCCTCTATGTTCCTCTCCATTGGGCACGACATTTCCACCAACCATATCTTCTTCTCTCTTTCGTCCTCCAGGGTCATATCGGGTCTACGTGCTGTACTCGTTTTCCTCATTTTGTACTCAAAGTCGCAACAGAGTTGGAATTCATTACCCTTGAGTACATGTCCCTTCTTCCATCTCTCCCCGTACCATACTGTGCTTTCATACCATGAAATACCATGCATACCATCACTGCATTATTGTGTCTGCAGATGTATTCAGATCCCGCCAGCATTTCACATCCTGCAAGCAGGTGTTGAACGGTTTCATCGTGTTGTCCACATAACCTACACTTTCCATTTGTATCTCCGATTCCTCGCATCGCTTTCCATTTCCGGGTTTCAACCATTTGTTCCAACATATTCATAATTCTTGCTGTCTTCTGTGGTACAGTGTTTGAGTTCAACCAGATGTGCCTTTCTTTTTCCTGCCTTGCAAACACCAAAGAAGGTGACTAAGGTGTTACGAAAATTGATGAACAATTGGAAAACGCGGCTGGAGTTGAATATCGGGGTGGGGGAGATGCAGAGCAGATGGATCGCAATACAGTGTGGCTTTTTGCAAGGAGATAGCTATTCTCCGGTAGGGTACTGCCCAACCGAAATTCCAATCACAATGTTTTTGGAGGAAACAAGAGGGTAAAATTCACGAAGAGAACACACAGCTTGTTCATAGACGACTTGGAGACCTACCAGGAAAGCCATAAGCAAATGGAAGCTGCAAACGAAATAATTGTAAGAGCCAGTGATGATACAGGAGCTGTGTATGGTGTGAAGAAATGTGAAAAGATTGTGTTTAGACGAGGAGAGATGATCAAAGGAGAAGGCTTGATGATATTGGATGCGACGGCAGAGGCATTGGATCTGGAGAAGGAGTTTTATAAGTTCCTGGGGATTGAACAGGGAAAGCAGATTGACAAGGAAAGGGTAATGTTAAGAATAAGAAGAGAAATGAAGAAGAGATTGGATAGCTTGGTAGAGTTCGAGCTGAATGATAAGAACCTTATGAGGGCAATCAACTGCAGAGTCATACCAGTCGCAGGATATGCAATGAATGTTTGCCAGTTCACCAAAAAGGAACTATATGATCTTGACATGATGATGACGGAGATCTTATACGCAGAACAGGAATGCTAGGTAGGCAAGGAAGTGACGAACGGCTCTACATGACCAGGCAGGATGGTGGGCGAGGTCTGAGACAGGTCTACAAAGAGACGAAAGTGCGTGTGGCAACGTACATGGTGCTAAGCCCAAGCCGCTGGATAAAGACAGCACGGAAGAGAGAGTATAGCAAGCCTGAAAAGGGAAGCAGAAAAAGCATTGCAGGAAATGGGACTTGAGATCGACTTCAGGCAGGAGGAGATTTGGAAAGATGGAGAGAAGGTGGAGAATGATTGGTCAGGTTGTTGGAAGGGGCTGAAGGAGGAGATGAAGAAGGGATATCAGGATAAGCTAAAGAACGAGTATAAAGTATCCCCATCCATTCGTACACAATGAGCATCCAATCGTGGTGCACTTTATCGTACGCCTTCTGGTAGTCATAGAAAGTAACTGACAGATCCCTTTTATGTTCCCTCCCTCATCCATTATACATTTATCAACGAGTAGTTGGTCAACTGTACCAAGCACACCTTCTGTGGCTCCTAGCTGTCCTTCATCCCAGATGTCATTTCGTATAGCACGCTCTTTCATATATCTTCCCAGTATCCTTGTAAAAACTTTGTAAGATGTATTGAGGCAAGTTATTTGTCTGTAATCGTTTTCGGGTGACAAGTCCTCAGTCTTCGGCAAGAGCACTGTCCTGCCTATTATCAGCCATTCCGGGATACTATCTGGGTCTTCAATCCATTTCCTCATACTTCTTGCAAGTGCCTGCCAGGTTCTGCTCAACCGTTTCCACCAGAAATTCTGGATCCCGTCTAAGCCAGGAGCAGTCCAATTTTTCCTCCTTATGACTTTCCCAATGATTTCCTCACTTATATCAATATCTACTACTTCTTTAATTTTTCTTCTCAGCTCCTCTTTAATCTTCTTCATCCATGGTCGTTCGGTGGTAGTTTTCTATTCCTCCCATATACCTCCCCAGAATTCGACAAACTTCTCCATTGTGGGGGGCTCACCCTTGAATTCCTCTGTCCCATTAACTTTCTTATAGAAGGCCCTTTCATCTGCTGAGAACATTGCGTTGTTCTTCCTTCTTTTCCTCTTCACCACTACCTTTTCTAGTATTGCTTTCTTTACTCTCAGCTCGTCCAACCACCTTTCCGAGGCGTTCTCAAGTTCCTGTGTCTCTATTGATCCTCCTTCTATGTGTTCTTTCAGTTCCTTTACGATTTTCACCTCTTTCTTAGTTGCCTCCCTTCCTGTTCTTCTGCGATGTAGCTCATCACTTGCTCTTGCTATTCTCTGTCTCAATGATTTTATCTGGGCCTGCAATTTCCTTTCCTTCCTATCTTTCTCCACCTGTGGTTTCTTCTTATCGTATTTGCACTCTTTTTCATTTCTGGAGGTAGCTTAAGTTTTGGAAGTCTGTTTCTTTCTTCAACCTTAGTTGCATCTGTTGGTGTTAACTGTGCAAATTCAGCTAAGGTGTTACGGATATGCCTATCCTAAGACAGTTAATTAACTAGACGTTATTTGTTCACAGAACACTTAATAAGTACTTGTAACCAATTAGAAAATGTTGTAACTTAGCATGAATCAGCTATGATGTCATTTAGTAATTACGTAAATATATTATATATAGAATGAAGTATGTTACTATAATTATATACTCTAGAAACTATATAAGCAGCCATCGAACAGTTCTCAGACATGCATATGTATGAGAGTGAGCTATATGTATCAAAGTGGTTACCAAGTTAGTCCTGGAGTTCCTGACGTTGGTTTTATTATTCCTTCCTTTTCAAGTCCACACGGATTGTTAACCTGTTGCCGGAATCTCCTATGCGGACTGTTTCGTTGTGCGCAGACGACAGATAAGTTTCTGAACATTAATTTAGTTTTAATCTTTATATACCTTTTCAATATCTGTTCTAAGTTTCTTGTTAATTAAATAAATAATTGTAAAAAACAAACAGCTGAGGTTACACTTTTTGTTGCGTATAGCGGTCACGTAACAAGGGCCCCCCTCTGTTTTCTCTCCTCTTCTGTATTTTCCTCGACTCGTGCCTGTTCTACTTCCTCTTCTACCCGCTCTGCTTCCATTATTCTCCCCTCCGTCACCTCTTCCTCTTCTGCTACTTCTTCCCCATGTCTATCTTCACCATCCTCTATTTTTTTTTCACCAAAACTAAATTTGCTATCTCTTTCTCTTTCTTAAATCTGGCAGCGTTGTCTCTCAACTTTTGGTCTTTCAGCCTCTCACCAAATTCCTGCTCCCATCTATTGCCAATTCTCTTCATGAAACCTTCTCCTAGACGGGCTGCTTCCACTAGAGATAACGAGTCCCGTCTGCCCATAGTATCCGATGTCGTGTCCCTGACGGGGGGCGGTTACTGGGTTACTAGCACTTGCTGAAGGTGCTACACAAGACTCTGGTGGGCGGGAGCGTCCATAATCCCGTGGTAGGCCAAGGCACCAGCCTGTCCTACCCCAGTGCCCCTTTATTATTATTATTATTATTATTATTATTATTATTATTATTATTATTATTATTATTATTATTATTATTATTATTATTATTATTATTATTATTATTATTATTATTATTATTATTATCTTACCTTTACACCCCAAAACAAAATTCTTTTGTACAATCGCTATTTACTTTCAAAGATTTCCTGGCACTTCACTGTTTCTGATATATCGAAAACCTGGGTCTGCGAACAACTAGACAATACCGCGTCAAAATATATCCGAAAATGGCTTGAACTGCTTATTTCTGGAACACTCAGCAACGTTCTGCTACCTCATAATAAATTGGGTTTAAACATCATTCTTCCCTCAACCAAATTTATCCAATGTCAAACCGTCTCTCGATGCGCTCTAAAATCTTCGCCAAATGAAGATATCAGAAATCTATGGAAGGACACGAGCAACAATAAAAATGTACAATACGACACATAAAAAAACACTAAAGGATGTTTTGAAAGCCGTCAGAAAAGAGCACGAAGACAGGCTTCAAAATAACCTCATTTCACAAGGTTCTTTCTTTTCAAATATCATTGAACATTCTACATCCACGTTCAACTCCATATGGTCTTCCGTCCAACGCAACCTCCCCAAGAACATCTTCAACTTTACCATTCGATACATCAACAACACACTCCCGACACGCAAAAATTTATCGAAATGGGGAATCTCTCCAACATCTGATTGCTTTTTCTGCTCGGCACCTGAAACCTTACTCCACGTTGTCGCTGGATGCAAGACGTACCTGGAAGAAGGTAGATTCACATGGCGCCATGACTCTGTTCTTAATTTCTTTGCATACACACTTCAATCCGTACAACATTCCACCCTTTATGTTGACCTCCCTGGCTTCAACAGCCCCTCAGTTCTCACGGGAGATGAGTTGCGTCCTGACCTTCTTTTAGCCATTGAAAACAAATATCTTTACATCCTTGAGCTCATCGTCGGATTTGAGTCCAATCTTCACCGCAACGCCACCCGTAAGAAACACAAATATCTCGATTTAGTTAACGAAAAACAAAGAAACTATGAAAAGGTTAAGTTCATAAATCTATCTCTGAGTGCACTTGGAATTTTCGGACAGTCATCAATGGATTTCATTGAAATGCTAAAAGACTTTAAATTCGACACTCCCTGTAGAAAGTATATCGTAAAGAAAATCATTAACGTATCAATAAGAACCTCGTATTATGTATTTTGTCGACGTAACAAAGAATGGAATAACCTGAAACTAATGACATTCTAAGATTTTTATTCTCATGTAGCATCAGTTCAAATAGTCAGTGGCAAACTACCTGTAAAAGCGAGGTTTATCATTGTAATTTCTACGTTTAATGACCAACAAATAAAGTTTACATTATTATTATTATTATTATTATTATTATTATTATTATTATTATTATTATTATTATTATTATTATTATTATTATTATTATTATTATTATTATTATTATTATTATTATTATTGTATGTTTTATGTAATAGTTCAAATACGAGGGCTTATTTTGGGGTTTATATTTATATCGAGGGGTTAATGCACGAGGGCTTTGTAATCCCGGTAAAGACCGACGTCGAGTATTCGAACTGAATTCTCAAACTCGAAACTCCGAAGATACCTCTGAAACGTAATATAATTTGCCTGATTTCAAAGTACTAGTACTTTTCCTCAGATTTCAAAGCACTGGTTTTTGGTTCATGAATTATTAATGAGTTTGACAATTGCTGCGTCTTACCTCACTAGAATCCGATCTAATGGTTTATGGAGTAGCTTGGTACAAACCATCTGTTCGTGGATCTGTCTTTTCACTTGATTCGCACTTTCCTTATATGGGTCTTTTGACAGGTTACCAGGCGGTGCAAATTGGGCAGTAATCGTTTTAATTTGGTCTCGCAACGAATTCACGACCTGTAAAGGGAAAATCAATTAAAGTACAAACAAAATATAAAAAGCTCTTTTCTCCCTAGAGAAAAGTATGAAAACAGGAAGTAGATAATCAGGATCAGTTCGTCTTTGTTCTTGCCAGTTTTCCCTCGGCTTCGCTTCGGGAAACAGCGTCGAGCTACAGGAAGGAGCTACAAAATACAGGTTTTCCCACGGTGCCAGTAAATATATGTAAGTGTTTATATTATTATACTTATATTCATGGCCGAGATAAATTAATTTATACAATACTCACCTCGTGCCTTTCTTTGCCTGGCATTCCACCAAGAAATGCCAGTCGAATAACCACACAAGGAGCTTTGGATGATATTCTTAGGATACAGAAGGATCTTGGGGGTTCCTCAGGATCTTCACTGGAAAAGATAAAACATTCATGTCAGCCATACATTGCATGATGCACAGAAGACATAAATTGAAGTAATCAAATCAATCAATATTTTTGCCTTAATATGTAATATTTACTACTTATTGACCGAGCGTGAGATGTATACTAGTGAAATATCAGACTGACGTTTCTATGAAGCGGAGGTCCGATATTTCACTAAGTACAGACCGAACAAGCGAGGTCAATAAGTAGTTTATTATATGACTACAAGTGTTGTAAACGTTCTGTGAAAACTTGACAAAGTGTTCTCGTATTCGCCACCATCTTTCTTGCGAACTACACCAAAATGGCATATGTTTTCCAATTTTTAAACTACTTTCCGCTTAGCTAGAATCCTGAACTTTCTGAAAAATTGCTTTTGTTTGACATATCGCTCAGGGTTGTACGTTATATAGTTGAATAAAAAAACATTTGAAATTCTATAATGTTTGTGAGAATATTTTGAACATTTTAAAAAGTTTCACATAACATGGAAACTTAAACTGTACATCAAATGAAAGCTTAACACAATTTCTAACAATATATCTGCACGATATATTTCAACAATGAATAGTTCTGAAATTATTATTGTTGCATGTATAATGACATGACTTTCATTTTGTTTATAAAATTCTCTCATGCAGCGGTCCAGAACGGCAGATTCCGGACCGCTCAGGAACCAATCAAATTACTGGATTTCACGTTCCGCACCACTCACGAAAATAGTCGTACAATAAAATATAATATACACAGATAACATAAACTTGCTATGTAAATTGTTTGCAATCATGTGACATCGGGCGCCACCTTTGTGAATTTGCAGTTAATTTCCAAAACATACATGGCGAAAAGCGTTTTGACAAGTGTTTGCCAACCGAAACAACAAACAAGATGACAGACGTGCATGACGTCGTGTGCAAACGATCTATATACTGTAATTTGTAAACCATCCACTTGTAGAATTCGACAAACTATTACACCATGGGCTTCTTAAAACTAACTATGGCACGGAGGGCCTTTTTTGAGGCCCTATCTCTTGAATGCACCACACACCCTTTCCCTATCCCCCACACCCCAGAAACACCCCATACCCAAAACACCCCCTAAACCCTAAACAACCACCCAACACCCCCAAAACATCACCCAAAAACACCCAAACCTCGCCAAATACCACAATACACCCTAAATACCCCCAAATACTCCCAAACTCGCTTAACACTTGCAAGCACCACCTAAACTCACCCCTCCCCCAAACACCCCCAACACCCCATTCTTTTAACCACCATCTACACTGACTAAAGACTTGGTATTTAATTTCCATTTCGTTTTCGGGGGTTTTGGGGTGTTTTTTTTTTGTTTTTTGTTTGGGTTTTTTTGTTGGTTTTTTTTTGAGTTTTCTTGTGTTTTGTTTTGTTTTGTTTTGTTTTTGTTTTTTTTGGGTTTTTTTGTTTGTTTTTTTTTTGTTTTTTTTTTTTTGGGGGGGGGGGGTTGGGGTTAGGAGGTGGGGGTATTTAGGGTGTATTGTGCTATTTTGACGGCGTTTGGGGTTTTTGGGTGATGTTTTTGGGGTGTTTGGAGGAATGGGGTCTTTCGTGGGTGTGGGGGATATGGCAAGGGTGTGTGATACATTCAAGAGATAGGGCCACAGGGCCTCAAAAAAGGCCCTCCAGGCCATATTTAGTTAGGAGACAAAGTATATTCTTGAAACGGGACTAATTATCAAATAAAAGTCCCTCTGGACCCAAAGTTGTAACGTAATTTAAGTTGTGACTAAAACCCTAAACGTTTTTAATTTCTCTAATTAAGTAAACTGTGAATCACACTTGTTTCAGTAAGCACCAGTTTAACTGATTGATAGAGTACGTCATGATTGAGTAACAACACCGCTGAATTGAATAAATTAATATAAGACCATAAATAGAGACGTCATGGGTGGATCAAAAGATCATTCCGACCAGTGTTGGAAAATCATGTCTATTCTTGCAATAATTCAAGTAAATCACTTGAAACTTTTCATGTATATAGTGTCCGGCGATACACAGAAGCATGCGCACATTTAAAAGTGATTTCGTTAAATAATCTCAAATTGATAATCAAGATTTTCCAACAAGTCATTATGCAGTGTGACGTCTAAGTGATGTTATTTGTATATCACGCAACTCTCAATATCTAAAGAACAAAGTGAGGTATGGAAGAACTGCAAACGTCAATCTTTTATAACTTCAAAAGTTCTTTAAAATAAGAGAGTCTTTTCCGAACTTATTTTTCGCCGCACAAGCCCTATAACCAATAATTGTTTATTATAAAGCTAGATTAATTATCCGGTCCGTATACAATTTACGATGCATGCTGATTGGTGCCCAAGCGGACCGACCGGTCAATACGCTTTTTCTCGGACAGGTAAGTTTTGGCAGAAAATTGGGAGTTGATTTAAATACAAATGAAAAAGAATAAGGTATCCCTATATTTAAATATATATTGATGGAACAATTAATAAATATTGATGGAACATTACTGCCGGCTTTCTTTAAAGCTGCTTGCTTAAAAACACGACAAACAAAAACAAAAGCTAATACTTGACACTATAGGCAAATACAACGGCAAACTCCAAAGACGAGAACAGTGTTCAAAGCTTAAAAATAAAATAAACTAGTATATAGCCATATAATAATAAACTACCTTTTAACTTCGTTTGCTGTACGAGTCTGTACTGGAAAGTACTTGGCTTCGGATTTATAGCACCTCCCACTCGAATAATAAGTCTTTGGTAAAGTTTTTTCGTATGTTTTTGCTGTACAAAGTGCCACAAGTTAAACTCGGACGCTCTAGTCTCGCCATTGAGCTACTGGAACTCAGGTGGTAGACCAAGGTTGTTTTCGATATTTATACACCTGGGAACTAGCCAAACCGTACGTGTGGAGTTTTTCTCTGAGTTTAGCTTACCACAGCTTGTACAGCAAAAACATACGAAAAAACTTTACCAACTCAAGCCGAAAACACTAATAACATACAAGTCTTTGGTATTTACCCTTCCATAAACTTGATATATGTGTGGTTCTCTAACAAGACAAATGAACTCCACTGTTTGAGAAACGCAGCCAAAGAGCTCAAGGCTACTCGGCACTGAACATGATAAAAACGGTCGGTGGTGGACGGCAAAAACAGAGATTTTGGAAGCGGTCTGCAAGAAACGCAAAACAGAAAAATAATGGAAAGGCTTCACGTCATTTCACAAATAAGGAGGAGACTGGGCGAGCAATTGATATTTGTCAAAATTAGTTGTATTGTACCTAATTATATTTTCGAAAACTTTCAACACCACTTTGTCTAAAGCTGGGGCTTTAATTAATTTATTCTCAATGTCAACTTGCTTCCCTCTAATAACTACAATGGACGTGTTTCAAAGAAAAAATCAGCCATTGAATCAAAATATGTGCTTGGGAACCTTTACTATGGTCATCCGTAAGTAGGAAAACCGAAGATAAACAATTATTATATCCGAATAAGTTTGAGAGAATTTTTAAGCACATATGTAAACCAAACTCACATCTTCCTGCTTGCCCATCATATGGGCAATAATTTTAGAATTTTTAATTATAAAATAGATTGCGTTTTACGAAGAATGTGATTGGTAAGTTACGGTGTTTATATCAGGCTATGCGAACACGGATGTGACGTCACGGCACATTTCTTAGTCTTATTTCATAAAAGAAATAGAAAATGTACGCCTTGTGTTTATATAACCTGATGCAAACACTCGTGTGAGTGTTTAAATAAACTTTCGAATTATCTCAACTTATTTTCGTGTTTGCATCAGTCTATATCCATGTTTATATAGCCATTTTCTAATTCTTAAGTAATGTAAGCCAACAGCTCACTCAATATGGCAATATACACACTCCAATATAGAAGAAATATGTTATTTATGTTATTTAAACGTTGTTAATGTTATTATTATTATTATTACTATTATGTTTTAAACATTCATTCATAACTATTCAAAAATTCTGGAAGTATCTCTTAGACTTATGACTAGAAAATGTTTCCTGTGAGCATGCCCTCCGACCCTTCCAGAATTCTCGCGTCATCAACGCTCGCCTTCAAACGCCCGGTTTCTAAAATCTTGAATCCGCCCCCGGCTTCATTACCTATCGTGCTCTAAAACCATATTGATGCGATGACAATGCATCCAGCGTTGCCTATAAACAATAATTAAAATTTGTTTTGGAGGTACTCATACCACAACACTACTCTGCACCACACCACACCACACCACATAAAATCCCTCCACACCACACAGTGACACAACACAACACGCCACACCACACCACACCACACCGCACCGCACCGCACCGCACCGCACCGCACAGCACAGCACAGCACAGCACAGCACAGCACAGCACAGCACAGCACAGCACAGCACAGCACAGCACAGCACAGCACAACACAACACAACACAACACAACACAACACAACACAACACAACACAACACAACACAACACAACACAACACAACACAACACTACTCCACACCCCGTCGAACCACCAGATATTACACGTCATTGAAAAACATTGTACTGCACCAAATAAAAGATCAAAGTTTTGGGTACCATAAATTTACGTCCAGTGATAAAATGGTCTTCCAAAATACGGCGAACTGAGCTTCTTGTGACTTGGAGGATTTCCTAAAAAATTTTAAAAATAACGTTAAAAAGAAGTTACATGAACAGTAAAAACCCTATTTAGCGGACACCTTTGAGACCTCAGATGTTTGTCTACTTAAGAGAGGTGTTCGTTGAGAAGAGCTTATAACTATACTGTTTTATTATAGTTGAAATTAACCGCAGATAGATGTCCGCTTAACTCTTTCCTATCCGAATTGGTCTTTAGTATTTTTTTCTGGCTAACACCAGACGATTTTATTCACTTCTGGGGAAGCCCTCGGACAGGAATGAATTATAAACTACCTCTCTAAATCTTTCCTGTCCAAATTGATCTTTACTATTTTATTCTGTCTAACGCCAGACGATTTTGGAATTAGCCAGCGAACAGGGATGCAGGGATGAGTTAAGAAGAGTGTCCACTTAAGAACGGTGTCTATCCGCTTATGAGAGGTTCGTCTGTTAAAAACCACTGAAAACTCATTCAAAACCTAAAAAACAACCTCACCCTAAAGTTATATTCCTCGTTATAGTTAATTTACTAAACTTAAGATTTTATCCTGAATCTCATTTACATATGAAATTATGAATGGTTTATTAACCAGCATTGTCTAACTTACTTAGATTTCCCTTGTTCCAAAGATAAAACCTGTAACATGCAAATGAAATAATGTCAAACAAGATAAACCTTATGTTTCTTGAAGAAGTATCCACAAATGTTTTGATTGTTTTATTAAAGTGACCCTAACCCCAAAAATGGTATCGTTTACTTTTGAAACCACTTCTAAAGTTATGAAGAATGTCGTTGAACGTTCGGCTATACCTTAAGTTATTGAGGTTTTTATAGTATGCAAATAGGCATGTGATGACGTAGGATAAGGAAAGCAGAATTGTCGACGATTTATTTTCGCAATTTCTCCAAACTTTGCATATATTTACAAACTACTAAACTGAAAAAGATGGTAACCGATTAGTTTCCAGACCTCTTAATTTAAAAAAACAAACTATTTGTGTTCTCTCAAGTGTAGATCATTTTGGAGTTGGTGATATTGGAGGAAGATTCTACAAACTTAACTATTCTTATACTAAAGTCTGAATTAGTTGTGCTATGGTAGCAAATAAAGATTTTTTGAGCCTGGATTTAGAGGTTTGGAAACAAATCGGTTGCTATAACGGCTAAATAACTCAAATTATCTTTCTTAGTTAGGTGGTCGGTATATATGTGTAAAGTTTAGAAAAAATTCGATGTATAAGTTTGAAGATATACACGATATAAAATCTTCCACATTTCTGCTTTCCTTATCTTACGCCATCACGTGCCTTATTTGCGTATTACAAAATCCCTGATAACTTTAAAACAAAAATCAATATCGCCGAACTTTCAACGTCATTCTTTATAATCTTAAGGTTGCTTTTAATCTAATTATAAAATTCTTGGGGTTTGATCCTTCACAGTTAATGACAAGCGTAATTTGAAATAAATAACAAAAAATATTACAGTATAGTTAGTTACAAGGAAAGATTGTCCACTTTACAGAATGCTAGGATATAACTATCGCACATGAATGTTACAAGAATGTTCATGGACAAAAGTTTCAATAATTAGGCATCGTGGCACAAGTGCACAATTCGCTTTTGCAAGGAGAAAAAAAGGATTGAATTAGGGGAAAAAAGTGCAAAAAACTTTCTATATCCAAAAAGACGTAAGAAAATTCAGATTAATGTTTATCGTATCCCCTTACCCATTAAGTTGCGCAGCTATTGTATACCTGTATACTGACTAGCACAGGTATTGTGTTGCACTTACTTAATAAAACCTCAGGTGAGTGGGATAAAAAAAAGATCACAACAACTCGCTGAAAATTAGCCTCATTGCAATAAGTCTTTTTGCTTCTAGAATAAACATGTAGCTGCAAATATCTGACTGCAAGCCAAGTTGAATACTATATTAAAAGACTATGTACGGAATATTTATATTTAAAACGTCATCTTACCGGCTGCGGCGAACCTGGAGGAAGGTAGAACAAAGGCACACCTCTTCTGGCACTCTCGGGTATAGAGTAGTAGACACGATTAGACGAAAACGATTGTAAACTCACAAGTAAGGCATCTGTCATCTCCAAACTAAAAACATTTCATATTACCTTAATAATACCATGTAATAATACATTAATAATACCTCGGTTTCTTTGTTCTCACCGGGTAATTTAATCTCTAATTTCCCCCCAAACAGAGGAAATTTTGAATTTTTCCCTCTAACAGGGCAAATTTCTAATTTTGCCCTCATTAACATGCAAACATCCGAACAGTACTCTTTTAACAACAAAGAAATGCATTATTATAAGATAATCATGGCATTACAAACTAATACCATGACATGTCGGACTAGGGAAATTAGGCGATGTTTACATGAGGTCGGCGCCGACCTAGTCTCAGGTCCCCTGCTAGAACGAACTGAAGCACTTTCACCTCTCAAACTCAATACATTGTTTTAAATGAGATTGTGCTATGAAGGGTACGCATAGGGAAAGTTTATTAAAAGATGTTGGACTGCATAGGCTCAGTAATAGAAGGAAAATGCATAGATTAACTTTGTTTTATAAAATGGCCAACGGTTTAGCACCTGATTATATTTCTGATCTCTGTCCTGACTATGTTAGTCAAAGAACTGCCTATGCACTTCGAACAAAGAACGACCTATGCTTGCCCTTCGTATCAACTGAAAAATCTAAGAATTCTTTTCTTTATTCTACTGTTAAATCGTGGAACACTCTTCCTGATTCATTGCGCAATTGTGATACTGTTGCCTCTTTCAAAAACGCCTTTTTGGCGATCGTTATTTATCTGTTTTACATACATACAATATAAGATTAAGATTAAAGAATTGTGGTTTAAATTATTATCTTTATTTAATGAATTGTATTCAATCACCTTCCTGTGTTTGTGCTTCACCTAGAGAAGATGTCGTACACTTTTTAATAGTTTGCCCTTGTCTTGCTTCTCTACGCGCGTCTATCCGTTGTGCTGAATGCTGGTAATAATTGGCTAACACTTACTTTATCTGAACAAGTGGATGTACTACTTAATGGTTCAGTAGATTTAAAATTTGATGCGCTAATGTAGCTATTTTTACTGCTATAAGGTTATTTATTAAACACTCTGGACGTTTTAGTTAATAATGGTTCTTAGATTGGAAGCAATCTGGTGTATTTTTGCATATTATTGAACGGTGTTTTTTTCGTGATTTTGTTTTCTTCTTTCGTTTTTGTTTGTGTGTAATTGTCTGTTAAACTATATACGTCTCCTTAGTAGACAATATGTCATTATGTAGTAATTTTAAGTTACGTAAGCCCCACACGATGAGCTTTTTTAGCTCTTGGGGCAAATGTAAATGAATCAAATATTGTATATATATAAAAAAAATGAGATTGGTGGCAAATCCACATAAAATTTATCTGGCGGTAACCAGCTGTAAGCCAATTGACACAAATCTTGAAGTAACAGCCAAACCAAGCCTATATAGTTTCAAGGCCGGCCTCATGTAAACAAAAACCGAAATGCAAAATTCAAGCCGGTCCGAGTTTAGGCAGGCCTCGTGTAAACACTCCCTTAAGCCGGTTTCCCACTTGCGAATAATTTCCGGCTTTATGGTAGCCTGCGTGCAGACTTCACGGGGAACGGAAACGGGTGAAGTCTGCACGCAGGTTAGCTTTATGGCTGTTTTCCACTAGGCGAGATTTTTCGGGCGAAGCGACTTTTTGCTTTTGTCTTGGCTAATTAGTTCCACTCGCATTCCACCTTCGCTTCGCGCAAAATTTTTCGCCTACTGGAAAACCACCTTTAGTGATTAAGTATTCCCCTCAAACTTCAGGAGGATTTGTGAAAGTCCTTCGGGCCAAAAATCCTCCCTCGGCTTTCGGGGACATTTAATCACTAACTTCCCTCATGTCACGGTATAGATCGTTTCCATCTGACGTCACGGCGGCCATATTGGTGTACATCTTTATCCTATGGGAATGTAGCTCCATTCTTATTCAAATATTTCGTATTGTTTCACCGCCCCAATGGGGCCACCGATCACGTGAGTGAAAACGACCTATTACTTAGACTATGTGCACAAGGTAACGTTTCCGAGCGTTTTCGTATTGTTTACTCTTCTCAAGGGAATCGAGAACAATCAGTTCATTACCTGAAACAATACGAAAACGCTCGGAAACGTTACCGTGTGGGGTAGTCTTATAATTAGTTCACGATCACCTCGGATTTCTTTGATGTACCGCGGTTGTTTATTTTTAATAATTACTCCCAACCACGCATAAATCAAGTTAATAGCGAAGAGCACAGATGACGTCAAATTCATGTTTGTCTGAGTTTATAATTTATTCTTGCATTTCCAACAAAAGAAAATTGCTCATTAGAAATCCCTCGAGATTCAATTTCGGTTTGTTTGTCTGTGTTTTGGTCTATAAATAGTAACTGTGCGCTTCGCTATTGCCTGGGCTATAACTTGATTTATGCGTGGTTGGGAAAATAAGCGTTAATCAATGGTCGCAAATGTGATAAAGGATTTATCATCGCGACTGAGTGTTTTTTAGACAAACTCTGTGATAACGAACTCAGTATCTCAGTTTTCTTAGGCAATATCGGTGACTGATATAGTTACCTCGGGTTCGGTAACTAACCTATACATAGTACTTGTATTTATACACCTGCATAATAGTATTTACACAGCAAAAGTAATGAGTAAAATCCCACGGCCATGCAAGGTCCGCTTACAAATGCAATTTTCGCTGCGATTTTTACCGTACAGATATATTTCGGACTTTGACTTGCATGCGTTTGTGTTAACTATCGGAGACCTAACAGCATTTTTACCGCGCAAAGTTGCAAAAAAGCTGGAGTATGCTGGTATACTATAGCCGTACGAGGTTTCTACATACATTTTGTCTTTTTGTAACTTCCATTGTTCCGTTGCACCTCACTAATAGCGGGCGATATTATTTCATTTCTTAATTTACATTTATACTTACACATAGAGACAGAAATATCATCAAACCGTTCTAAAATAACCTGTACTCTGACTACCTTCTGAGTGCAAGTAGCTGAATGGTCGCTGGCCGTGCCCGCAACAAAAAATGTAATGAAATTTTGTCTGAAGAATTTCTCTGAGTATTACTAACAACTTAAAGTGATAATTGTCAGTTGTTTGCTGTACAAGCTGTGTTAGTTGGTAATACTCGGAAAAACTCTGAGCTCTAAGCGGGACTCGAACCCGCAACGTTCTGAATGCTAGCCAGACGCTCTAGCCATTGGGCTGCTAGAACTCAGTTAGCAGAGCAAGGTTATTTAAGGTAATTATACCTTAGGCTGTGCCCAGTCCTTCGGGAACGAGTCTTAACCGCTCGCGTTGTAACAGTAAGTTTCCAGTTAAACATAACCAATGGTTAGAGCGTCTGGCTAGCATTCAGAAGGTTGCGGGTTCGAGTCCCGCTTAGAGCTCAGAGTTTTTCTGAGTATTACCAACTAACACAGCTTGTACAGCAACTGACAATTATAGCTAACATCAAGCTGCAATTTCTGAAACTAACTAACTTAAAGTGCTTATGCAACGAAATTTCACCCCAGTTTTTTTATGATTGCATTGGAAAGAATACTTAAAGTGACAAAGTAACATATTTCGTAAAATTTCGTTTCCTTGATTCCTTTCTTGAGATATTCAGGTTTGTTTGATATGCAAATGTCATACTTATTACATCACACTGCATAATTACTTTTTAGAAAAGTATGATTTTCCTTGAGAGTACGTATCGAAAGTACTTAATAAAAATTTTCACTTACATATATGTAGCCTTGACTGGTCACTAAACGTGTGTAGCTGCGTGTAAAAAAATTGGACCATCCTAAAATTGATGCTCTTTCAAAAAGTCATTATGCAGTGTGATGTTTGATGTTTGTAGTGTGAATACCTCAAGAATGAAGCAAGGAAATGAAATTCTACGAAAGAGATCTTTCGTCATTCTAGAGGTGAAATTTCGTTGAATGGGCACTTTAAAAGAAACTCAGGCTGAAAAATATAAGCACACTTACTTTTTCAAAGTGTGGTTAAACGTTTCCACAACATTGGCCCTAGAAAGATAACAAGAGAAATATTCATATGGTTGCTTAACCCGTCGTACAAACTATACCATACGTGAGAAGATAAAACATCGACCGTTAGTATAGATATTATACCTGTATCCTTTCATAGAATATAATTGTTTGGAATAAACATCATGAAGAAACTCGTACGTTCCTTCAACGACAACCTCGATTCGAGTCTGAGGACTAAAAGATACAAAGAACAACTTTTAAACTAATAAAATAAAGCACAGCGACATATGACACGGTGACGTCATTGAACATCAAAAAACCCTATAATTTTCGAATGTTTCAAAAAAAATAATCTAAGAATGTATTGAATTCTATAAAGTTTAACAACTGCTGCAGTGCGTGAATTTACATTATACGTAAATTGCGATTAATTCTAGAAGCAACATCGAAATTATATCCTCACACAGTAGCTGCCAGTTTGATGACCAATCCCTACTTTAATTCATGATCGAGTCGGTTTCCTTTGTTATTCATCAGGTTTTATATCTCGTAAATCCTTCAATAGAGATGCAAGGGATTTATACAGAGAGTTGGAGGGATTTATCTGTATAAATCCTTCATCAACTGAGGTATTTATACATATAAAACCCTCCAAAATTGCCACATAAGATATTAAGTCAGATATACGGCCCACGGGATTTATATGACTTGGCGAATTCATATACACGACGGAAACTCGTCTAAGACGAGAATCCGTCTGACGGATTACTGCCAGGTATAAATTTTTTGAAATAAATAATCGACCAAACTTTGTTTCTCTTGTTTTCAGGCAATCCTTTTAACTTTTTCTTATTCTCCTTCACTCGCGGCCTCTTTCTCGTCGACATTTTGTATCCCAGAGTGCTTGGTGACCTTGTCGTCCCAGTCTTTTTTCCGGCTTCTCCTATAACCCGTCCTGATTTATTCGTTTAATGCATTTAAAAATGCATTCCCAAGCTATTTAATATGATTATATAATCTTATCAAACCCTCATTAAACATCATTTAAATTCCATTTCATTATTGAATACATGCGGTTTTTATAAGCAGAAATGGCTTAAATGAAACTCAAAACGTATCATGCATAATATTAAATAAGAATAAAATGTTAGTTTCTAAGGGTTTTTTACCTAAACTGTAAACATATATCATGGTAAATAAAACGGTGGTTACCATCAGTTGTGTACCACGTAAAAAAGAAAAAAACAAACAACTTTAAATGATAGACCTTATTCAACTAATGGTCGCCGAATTAAAATTCTTTTAATATATACATATAAATTAGCCCTTATAAACTCGTTTTAATGAATTTTTACTTTAAAATAAGGTCAAAAGAGCTAAACTATATGCACATAAAAAATTTACAAGTGTCCGCTATTTTGGAATAAGGTCTATGTTTAAAAGAACTTACTTTATAGCAGCCATAGGCCAAGCCTGTAAAAAAATCAGATAACTATTCAGAGCCAAATATTTTCAGATTGTACACATAGAACACTGTGTCATGAAATATAAAAACGCTAGGTAAGGATGGTGTAATAACGAAATGACCGCTTTTTACGTAGATGTTCCTTTGGCCCTTTAGCGTTTCCAAAACAGGTCGCGGTTATGAAATTTTACCTACAGTTCACAAAATTCTAAATAATAAGCATTTAATATAAGGCCCATGCATGCAACTTACAGCAGTCGCCGTGTATTCAATGTGAACATTTTGCTTCCACAGTAACAACAACTTCACCACTAATTCCTTTCCTCCTAAATCAAAATAAGATATGAATTGGTTAAGAACCAAACAAAACTAGAAGCATTTCACCGTGAGGAGAATAGCATAGAACATAATGAAGTGAAATAAAACTAAAGTAAAGAGAAAGAGTGGAGTGGAAATAAAGAGTAGAAAAAATAATGGAATAGATAGAAATAGTGGAGTAGAGTGTTAAGAAGTGACTTGAAGGAGTAACGTGGAGTAAGGTGGCGTAGCGTAGTGGACACCGCTGCCAAACGTTTTGCGCCTGCGCGACATCCGAGCTCGTATCTCAAAAAAGAGCGGGAAAACACTGAAACACATGTAATATTGGGCATTTCACTCGATTACATAGCATGTTCTAAGGATTTTGGGTGAAGGAAAATTCGAGTGTAGAATATATACATTTTAAGACCAAACCGGGACCAGTTGCGAAAAATGCAACTACACAGGCCTTCCGGCAGGAATTGAACCCACGACCTTGCGATTCTAGTGCAATGCTCTGACCACTGAGCCACGAAGGGCGTTGCCGAGAGCTTGATCGCGAGTTCTGTATATATAATAAGGTGGTAATGCCAGGCTATTCTCTCCTGGCATTACCACCTTATTATATATACAGAACTCGGGATGGTCCCGGTTTGGTCTTAAAATGTATATATTCTACACGCAAAATCCTTAAAACTGAAACATATGGACTGGTCCGAGAATCCGACACAAAACTTAAAATTATAAGCATACTACCAAAAAGATAAGGTAGGTGATTTGTGCATGGCTTCTTTGTCAATATTGTAACATATTCTGAAATGCCCCAAAACACAAATGAATAGTCGAGTCTTACTTAGTCCTCACTGTCTGGTTGTTGTTGCCACGGCTAGTTCCCACTTCTCTTGCAATGTTTACTCTAGCAAATTCACACATGCGCAAACGTTTGGCAGCGGTGTTGGCGTAGTGCAGTGCAGTGCAGTGCAGTGCAGTGCAGTGCAGTGCAGTGCAGTGCAGTGCAGTGCAGTGCAGTGCAGTGCAGTGCAGTGCAGTGCAGTGCAGTGCAGTGCAGTGCAGTGCAGTGCAGTGCAGTGCAGTGCAGTGCAGTGCAGTGTAGTGTAGTGTAGTGTAGTGTAGTGTAGTGCAGTGTAGATTTTAGAAAGGAATAGAACGGAGCTGAACGAAACAGAATGTAATACCGCAAAACGCCGCAGAGCACGACAGAAAAAAATAAATAATATTTGATCAATGTTTAATATATTATTGTTTTATCATTATTTTTTCAAATTAAAAGAAATGTGCAATGCATTCCTGTAACAACCATAGTTAATAGAAACTAAACATGGTTTGGAAGCTCAACAAAAGTCATTGTTATATAGCTAGAGTTTCGCTGGATACAACGATGACTGCCATTGGTTGGTTTGTGGTCACATGACCTTAGCTAAATACCGAGCGGGCAACAATTGAGAACTTATTGCCTGCTCGGGCAATAAGTTTTCAATTGTTGCCCGCTAGAACTTTGAGCTCTTCACCGTATCCTATAAACAAAAGGTTGTTTGGTACGAAAAAAAGGATATTTATAGGTCTTTAAAGCATGTGTGAAAATTAACTGGAGAAATGCGTTGCTGTTCTTTTGTTCTGAGACTCATATTTGTTTGGTTGAAGTGAAATTACAGAGCCAGGCGAAATGTTCTGGTAAGTCTTTCAATTTGTCTTTTGTGTACTTTCCGTTGATAAACGTCGAAATTATTCAGCGAAACTCTAGCTATATAACAAAGCACTTAAACGCTGACACTGTTTTGTTGAACATTTATCTCGGAATCGAACTGCGAAAAAATTTTTTGAACAAAATGAAACGCTTCGTTCTTAAGTCGCCCCGAGTGAAGCCTTCTGATTTTAATTAAAAAATTCACAACTATCAACGGTTTGTGTTTGTCGCGAAACCACAGACACAATTGCATTCTACAAATTCATAGCTTTCTAACGATCTATTTTACTTTTGTAGCATAAATTCTGACGAATTGAGAGCACTTTACAGAAATGACCCTGCAAACCTTAACGAAGACCTTAACTATGTAATAACCAATGATCAAATAATGATGTACATGTATAACTATAAATTAAATTTTATTAAAAATTGGTTGTTTTACACCTTAAACCAATAGGCGAGTTTCAGGGTGTTGCGCGCGCATCATTTTTCAAAAAAACTGGCAAGCTCCACTCAAAGTAAACATACTGTTTAAAATAAACAAAGTGTAGATACAGTTTCTGGATATAAAACATTGTTATTCTGCTGTTGTTGGCTCGCTAGCAAGTCTGTTTGCCATTCCTTACTTTGTGGGGAGCCCACCAAGAGCCCGCCAATTTCTTTCCAAAACGATGCGCACGCAACACCCTGAAACTCGTCTATACCCACCTCGTAAAAACGTGATATCCTTGATACAATATCCCTCTCGAAGACGCACAGATAGTACACTAAATTATATTAAGAAACAAGTATAGGTTATTTTGAGGCCACGAGGGGATATGTGATTTATTCACCGAGGGCGAAGCATGAGGTGAATAAACGCATATCCCCGAGGGGCCTCAAAATAACGTACTTAATTTTCACATGGCGAGGCTGACAGGAGTCACAATAGAAAAGAAGTATTGAGGGGAATATTAGAGGAATATTAGGGGGGAATATTAATATATTGTTTTGCCATTGTTATCAGGGGCTATTTAATATATTCCCCGCGAAAAGAACAAAGGAAACCGAGGCATGTGAAAATTAACAACAAATAATTAAACCCGAGAGATCTAGCATCGGTAATGAGTATGCAATTATTGGACAGGAATGTGACAGATGTCTAAGGCTGATTGCAGAAACGCCGTCCAATCGTTGTTTATGATAATCATTGTTTAAAGGGGTTTTAAAGCAATATCGTACCCAGGACCTGCGATTCTTCTGGTCATCACCAAGAAACGGAGGCCACTGAACTCTAAGTAAATTGGAAGGCTAACTCCATAAGACAGCCCATATGATTGGGTGAAGTCAAACTTCCGGCCGCTGGGGATAGCCATTGCACGTCAACAGAACCTATGAAGGGCACAATGAAAAACTTAAAACTCGCTGCAAAAAACAACCATTTTTTAGACCTAAAGTTTTTTATAGATGATAACCAAGAAGCTAGTACGTGTTGGGCTTATCGGCCTTGTACCTGAACAATTTTTACCCACGAAAATGGATTGAACGACGAAATATCTGCCGAACAGAAGGAAAATTCGAGTCCGAAACTCGTACGGAACATGCAGGTTTTTCTTATTTTTCTTTGTTATCTCAAACGTTTGAAGGTTGTCATGCCAAGAATTAGTAATAAGATAATGCTAAATCATTGCTTTAGCTCAAGTTTCAGTTGTGGAAATGCTAAATCTGACATTTTTCGAGACGAAGAGTAACTCCAGAGCTGTAATAACACCCGATAAAGTGCATTTTGTTGTTTTTTTCCTACTGAAAATTGAGGAAAATTGATTTTATAAACAAACTGTTCATTTTAAACCTGGGATTCTTATGTCTTTTTTTTTATATGAACATTACCATGGCAATTTTGGTTGCGTATCGTGGACTTTCATTTGAGATCTTATATTTTTAATGTTTTTCTTGTTTTTACTCGTCATGCCAGTGTTCACCTACTCTACCGTATATTGGAATTTGATCTAAGCCTAAAAGTGGTTAACAAATTTAGTTTTTCTTTGATTTCAAGCTGTTTTTGCAACCCATTTCACCAAATTCAGCTTCATTTTTTCTCGGTTATAAAGTAAAAGGCACTGGGGGTGACGTGCATGGCGATCCCCATGTCCGCCATTTTTGGCTTCAAAACGTGCAAGCGAGTTATCGTTCCAGTCCACTTAGAGTTCAATGGGGAGGCTCTGGGGAACTCCGATGAAAAAAAAAAAAAAATATTGGGTTTTTGTTCCCAGTCCTCTGGTTCCCAGTTCCCTATAATTTGTTACTTTTACCGACGATCTTTAGCTTGCTCGAAGACCAGGGGGAAATATTTGTTTACCAGTAAAGAATGACCCAGTATGTTTTACTTGACAAAGCGTTGCGATACAAATGGTCTTTCTTAACTTTTTTCTGAATCGTCAACCGGACGATTTGACGAGAGTATTTTATATGTCCGCGTCGCCGTCGGCACTCGGCAGTGATCGGCTCAGCCGCTCAGGTAAGGAAAAGTACTTTCTGTCAGGAATTTTGGCTAAACTAAAACTACATCGAGCATTGCGAAGAATTACGAGACGAGTCAGACGATAGATGTTTGTTTGGCGACGAAGCGAAAATAATAGTTTTAACTTGTAAATTGTCGGGATTTTTGCTGTTTTGAATTATTTCATGTGTTCAATTGTATTTTGGGTCTGTCGTGTATAATTATGTGTTAAAGAACGTCGAGAAATCGATTAAACAAGTTAGCAAGGTGAACATTATTTGAAATTTTACTGTAAACTAACCAATCAGGTGACAAGTTTCATCGGAGTTCCCCAGAGCCTCCGATTCTTGGTGATGACCGAAAGGATTGCAATCGACAATTGTCGATTGTTATCGACAATTAACTATTGTCTTTGGTTTTGTTGCAATGTTGTGATCGACAATGGTTAAACCTGAGGTTATATCTTGTTTAGCTACTCACTACATAATCCCTAACACTGTCGAACTAAATCACCGTTTCTGCAATTGGACCCTAGAGTCCCAACGTTTCCGGAGACAAAAAAATAAAACAGAGTGTTTATAATTGAAAAAAAGTAGAAACAAAAACACGACTGTGAACATTGTTAAACCAAGTTTTCTTTCCTTTTTCGTGTTCTTCGGTGATTGAAAAGTAACCGGACGCCATTTTGTTTCCAGGTACAGGGGGCCTGGGGCCAAAAAGTGACCATCATTGAAAGTGATTAATGTGCATTGTATGACTTTTATTAGAGTACAGAAAAATATGTAAAGTTATATTTCTTAGAATGCATGCAATCTGCTCAAATATGATATCAAATTCTAATTTTATCCATTGGTTTACAAAATATATTAATTTTTCATGATTTTCAATCTTGTAACAAATAAAGTGAATCTTAGTTCGACTTAATCCAGTTGGCCTTCAAAATGATTAATACAATACAATACAATACAATACAATACAATACAATACAATACAATACAATACAATACAATACAATACAATACAATACAATACAATACAATACAATACAATACAATACAATACAATACAATACAATACAATACAATACAATACAATACAATACAATACAATACAATACAATACAATACAATACAATACAATACAATACAATACAATACAATACAATACAATACAATACAATACAATACAATACAATACAATACAATACAATACAATACAATACAATACAATACAATACAATACGATACAATACAATTTTATTAAAGTGGTCAAATGCGCTTAGCTAATCCAGCTAGTTTACAGGCATGCCATTGTTTAGATAAAAATATATAAACTACTATAAACTATAAAATACTAATCTATTATAAATTTTCAGAAATTTGTTCTATTAATAAATAATATGAAGTATTTAATTTATTCTACGTCCAAGTTTCGTATCAATTTGATAAATAAGAGTTTGTATACTATGAAAGTGTTATAACAGCAAAATAGTTAGATATTTTGTTGCCATTTCACTTGATTTTACTACAGCTTCACAGCGTGGCATAATTTCAAAGTTAATATATTTTGTAAACCAATGACAAAATTAGAATTGGATATCATATTTGAGAAGATATTGACGCATGCATTCTAAAATATATCACTTTACATATTTTTCTTTTCTCGAATAATAGTTGTTCCACATTAACCATATTTTAAATGATGGGCACTTTTTTTTGTCAATCCCCTGTGGATAATTACCCTGCTATCGTTGTCTTCAAATTTTTGTCTAAATGCTTCTTTCTCATCAATGGCTCCGCTAGAGCTGTTTTCCACTGATGTAACGGGGTGCACACTTGGGCAAAAGATCTGAAAACAAACGTGGAGTAAGATAAAAACAAGTGAGAATAAATGGGTTAATTCGGGGCACGGGTGGCGTGTGCTGTTAGCGCGCTGCCTCTCACCAAAAAGTTAAGCCCGGTTAGACGGGGTTAGTACTTGGATGGGTGACCTCTTGGGAATGACCCCGTTGTCGGGTTTGGACTCATGTGAGTAGAGTTGTGGTTGATCTCTCCTGTGCTTCGAGGGTTTTTCGCCGGGTTCTCCAGTTTTCCTCCCTCCATAAAATCAACACCTAACATCTTAGCTGTGATCCGTGGTCTGAACTGTGTCGTATGGCGGCTGCCTGGAGCGCCTTTGATATGCCTCGACACGGCCACGTTGATCTGCGTCCTTCGCAATTCAGCCCCTGGCTGCAAGTAAGGATGATTAGCCCCCCCAGTCCTTTATCCTTTGAACCTGTTACCGCTCTGCACTTAACAAGTTATTGACAGGTTGATCGGCTAACAAGGTTGTAGCAGCTTGTTGAATGAACAGGATTGTTACAAGCCGTTACAGCCTTGCTATATACAAGCCTGTTGCGACAACATTCTGTTGACAAGCTGTGAGATTTTTACGCGTGTAGATTTACGGGATACTGCTTTCGACTCTTGACGAATGGAGTTGAATATTTTGCAAATGTTTTCTTTTTTTGAGACGTTTCTTCTAAGTGTCATTATTATTCTAATTACAGTATTAAAAATGTTTACCTTTCTTCCGCGAAAAATTCCATATGGGGGTCATCTTTATTTGTAAAAAAAGTAAAACAAGAATTACATAAAACAAACGAATGTCTTTGTCAAATACAAAGTATGTCAAATGAGGAAAAGCTTAATACGACATCTTTCGTTGACATATGTACCTTCAGCAAAAAGGAAATATTTGCAAGCGAATAGGATTTTTATGTCTTTCCATCTGTCCGGTTTATATTGTAATTGAGAATGTAAATATGCAAACCTTATTAATGAGAACTAACACGACCTAAGGCAAAGAGGTGGTCTGTCTTTAGGAATGGGAAAGACCTAATTACAGCTACCTCCTATATGGCTTATAGCTGTTATAGGTGTCACACTCAAGACTGCAGTCTCAGTAATCGCTGCTCTTCGCAAAGACAGGTAGACGAACCATTTCAATTTGCCCGTCCGCCTCCCCTTTAGCTGACCACCTTTCTGCTTTGTTGTGTATTAGATTCTGCATTATTCTTTGCGTATCTGGCGTGTTATTGCCCTCACCTTCACTGGGCTCAATCATCAGTTTGAATTATGGAAAATAATTATATAATTTAATTATGACTTTTTAATAAACGCGGCTGTGGTCCAAGGGGACCATAGCCAATTTATCCCAATTGGTGTATTTCCTTTCCTTTGTGGGTGGCCCAGTAAACAGAGCTCAGTTAATGCAGTGCTGATATTAGTCAGAGAGACACGGTGGAAGACATAAAGAAGCGCAGACTGAGTATGCGGTCAGTGATAAAGTTGATAGATCTATTTTAATAAAGCAATTAATTACAGAAGAACCGGCTGTAAACGTAGTGCTAATTCACTAATGAATTTGAAATGCTCAAAATCCTGTTAAATTCAAACAACGATTGTTAGGTAAAAGCAAAAAAATATAAAATATACGTAAGATGTAACAAAATTTGCATCTCTTCTGAAACTAAAAGCTAATTATATTGATTCTACTTTAAAGTGTCTATGAAATGAAAAATTCGTTGGCATTTATGTTGTTTTATTGAACAGCGGAGCATGGCAGGAGCACAATTTCAAGATAATCTGATGAGTAGTTTTCGCGCTATTAACTCTCAAAGTTTGCCATGGATAGTTCGTTCTTGGAGAAAAATTGGGCTTTCGGGAACAATGCTTATGACGCACGCAAATGGACAACTATGCATAAGAACAACAGATTTCACCATTAATGATCCATCTGCGTACGTCATAAGGCATTGTTACCAAGATGCCCAAATTTCCCCAAAACAAACTACCCACGGCAAACTTTGAGTTGATAGCGCGAAAACTACGCATCAGATTCTCTTGAAATTTTCAGTGAGTGCTCCTGTCATGCTCCTCTGTACAATAAAACAACAAAAATGCCAACGTATTTTTCCACTTCATAGACACTTTAAGTCTACTAAATTAACCCTTTACTGTCTGGATTTCAAAAGGTTTACGCCAGACAGGTTTAGTATAAATACACAAGTGATTATAGAAAATCGCGCGCGCTGATTGGTCGAGTATATAGTTCGGATTAGTTCTCGATAATCACCTACAGCGTTTATCCAAAATGGCCGCCAGCAAAGTTGTCAATGCGACAGACGAGGAAATTAACAATTTTAAAGAAAATGTTGTTCCTAAAAGTACGAAAACGTGTATTTATACTAAAACAATTATTCGCCTCAAGCTCAGTGAATATCGGCGAATAATAACCTCGACTTCGTCTCGGTTATTATTCACCGATATTCATCTCGCCTTCGGCGAATAATTGTTAATTGTTGTATAGCTAGAATTTCACTAACCTGCGTGCAGTCTCAGACCTCCCAAAGGAAGTAAGGGAGGTCTGAGACTGCACGCAGGCTAGAGTTTCACTGGATGCAACGATGACTGTCATTGGTTGGTTTGTGGTCACATGACCTTAGCTAAATTTCAATGTCTACCGAGCGGGCAATAATTGAGAACTTATTGCCTGCTCAGTCAATAAGTTTTCAATTGTTGCCCGCCAGAACTTTGAACTCTTCACGGCATCCTATAAACAAAAGCTTTGTTTGGTATGAAAATAGGTCTTTAAAGCAATGTGTGAAGATTAACTGGAGAAAAGTATTGCTGTTCTTTTGTTCAGAGACTCATATTTGTTTGGTTGAAGTGAAATTACCAAGCCAGGCGAAATATTTTGGTAAGTCTTAGCGTTTGTCTTTTGTGTACTTTCCCTTGATAAACGTCGAAATTATTCAGCGAAACTCTAGCTATATAACAAAACACTTAATGTCTGATCCCTCGGGAAACAGTTACTTTTGTTTTCCCTTGAGTCTCGATGTTTCCCTCGACGACTCTCGAGAAAACGAGAAAACAAAACTAACTGTTTCCCTCGGGAGCAGACATTAAGTTATAATATAAACTCATCTGACGTTAGACAGAATAAAATTTTGTAAGTTGCCAAATAGCAACAGAGACCAGTAACAAATTCGTGCATTTAAACATAGATGTAATTTTTAAACCTTTATCTATCTGAATTTCCAAAAGGTTTCCACTTGACGAGTAACATTGTCTGAGGTTAGACAGAGTAAGATTAATATATGACCATTACTTGTCCTTCGCTTCGTTGCAAATTCTCTTACCTTCCCAAGAAGTGATCTTGCTTAAATCGTATTCTCGTTGAAAACTCCAACATAAAAATGCTTTGTGGTAGAAATTCATCGGAGGAAGATCTAGAAGCAAATCAATCATACAAAATCACACACATGTATTAAGATTTGTTTGATGTAGAAATGGCACACTAACAACAACAACAACAACAACATCATCATCATCAACAACAATAACAACATCAACAACAACAACAACAACAACAACAACAACAACAACAACAACAACAACAACAACAACAACAACAACAACAACAACAGCAACAACAACAACAACAACAACAACATCATCATCATCATCATCAACAACAACAACAACAACAACAGCAACAACACACGTACAAGGTTATAAGTTTCAAATGATTTTGTTTGATGAATGCAACGATATATTTCGCCAGTATGCATGCGCCTTCGGCCCTACGCCCGGGCTCGGGGATTAAATATACTAATTATAATTTGCCTAATTGATACAGCGTATTTTACGTTTTTATATTATATGGGAGCCACAGACGATGAACGATATGCATTTACACACGATTCCTTGGAGGGGAAAAGATAGAAACTTAGCACTGCGGCGTAACAAAACTCACCTGTTCTGACAGTATCTTCCATCTTCTCAGAAAGTTCTTTGACCTGTACAGAGTATTATAAAATAACATTTTAAAACTGTGCTTGGTAGTTTGTCAAAAGTTGTGTTTCCATGACTAAATGTGAACATTGTTTACTATATACTTCGTGCTAACGGGCTCCTCGTGGTTAGGAGAATTTATATTCTGATACGAAAAACTATTGTGAGTAATGTGATGTTATAATAAAAACTTATTGACCGAGCAGGAAAGGAAGCCTTTACGGCAAAATTACCATGCCCGCGGTCTTTCAGTACAGAGCGAGCGACAAAAGAGTGAGGTTTGTCACGAAAAGACCAAGGACAGGATAATTTTGCCGTAAAGACTGACCAAGCGAGGTTAATAAGGTCTTTATTATAGGCCTAAAGTTTTTAGTTCTTTTTGACTGCCAGCAAGTAGTAACCGAAGTAACCGACTTTCAACGAAAACTTTAAAAAACAAAAACACACCGTAAACACTGTCGTATTTATTATTTTTAGCGGTAAATTTATTTTAACAATATTTTAACACTATTTTAGCTTGACTTGTTTTTCTGATTTTGTTTTTCAATTTTTGTGATGACTGATCTTTACCGCTTTGTAAGGACCGCCCAAGAACCAATCACGTTGCAGAAAAGTCGCGTTAAGGCCGCTCACGTGACAGAGCCATATAGTAATGTAATGTAATGTAATGTAATTTATGCACAAGTTACGTCCGTTGAAATCGTGTGTTCTCATTGGCTGAGACGCGTCACGTGCCGGTCGATAATTTTCCGTAATCGACCGATCGATTACGGATTTTGCAGACGTGTTGTTTGCAACTAAACAATGCCAGAAAACCGCAAAAAAATTGTGAATTCAATAACCTGAGGACTAAATTATGTATGAGTGGGACGATAAGCAATCTGGCAGTGAGTTTTAGGATTCCGAAAGCATGACAACAAGAGCAACAACATTGAAAACGATGAGTCTATGTCACACGCTCGAGGTCACACTATTGACAAGGTAATGTATAAAGATGTGTTGTTTCAAAATGCCATATAATAAACCTCTTATTAACCTCGTCCGCTTGGTCATTACGGAAAAATATCAGACCTCGGTTTGTACTGTCAAGACCTCGGTCTGATATTTTTCCGTAATGACCGCGCTCTCGGTTAATAAGAAATTATTATTATGGCAAGCGTCACTTCCGGTGAAATAGCGCGCTGTGATTGGCTTAGAAACATTTTTAGCGGTCCATTACGGAAAAAAACAAACAAATTTCTTATCAGCCATGTTGTTTGCAACTAAACAACGAAAGAAAACCGCAAGAATTTTGTGAATTCAACAACCTGAGGACTAAATTATGTATGATTGGGACGAGAGCAATCTGGAAGCGAGTTTAGGAGTCCGAAAGCGACGACAACAAAAGCAACAACATTGAAAACGATGAGTTTATGTCACACGCTCGAGGTCACACTAAACTGACTAAAGTACGTATCATGACAAGGTATAAATGTAAGGTTTGTTGTTTCAAAATGCCATATAATAAACTTTTTATTAACCTCGCTTGCTCGGTCTTTACAGAGAAATATCAGACCTCGGTCTTTGTGTACAAACCTCGCCCTACGGGCTCGGTCTGTACCCAAGAAGACCTCGGTCCGATATTTCTCTGTAAAGACCTCGCGTTCGGTTAATAAGAAGTTAGTAATGTAACGTAACGTAACGTAACGTAACGTAACGTAACGTAACGTAACGTAACGTAACGTAACGTGTAATGTTTGATGTGATGTGATGTGATGTGATGTGACGTGATGGAATGTGATGTGATGTGTGATGTAATGTGATGTGATGTGATGCGATGCGATGCGATGCGATGCGATGCGATGCGATGCGATGCGATGCGATGCGATGCGATGCGATGCGATGCGATGCGATGCGATGCGATGCGATGCGATGCGATGCGATGCGATGCGATGCGATGCGATGCGATGCGATGCGATGCGATGTGATGTGATGTGATGATGTGACGTGACGTGATGTCTTGTCATGTCTTTTCATGTCATGTCATGTTACTATTAGTGTGTTTTTATTTTAGGATCATCCAACTTTGCAACGTCTGTCATACATACCGGTGGTGCTTTATAGAGATATGCTCCTGACGTAGCAACAGCAAGAAACTGCATTAAATCGGCATTTGGAATATAACCAAAACTATCAAAAGAACAATATCACCATGACAAATAACCTCGTATCCAGGGCATCTGTCTTCAACGCCATTTATAGCGTTGGGACAAAATAGCCGCCAAAAACAAGCCCATGCAGTAAAGGCTTGGCGCAAGTGCGCGCATTCCTAACAAAGGCTAATCTACACGATACAATTCTTGTAAATGATAGCCATTCTGGCGTATGCGATTCTTTACGCAATTCTAGTTTCTAGTTACTCGGGCTACTTGTGGTAGGCCGAGTCTAGGTTTCGGCTCGGGTTTTTACTCCCCCTTTTTTGAGTATCACGATTTTGCATTTTTGCACATTTTACTTCCGAAACTATTCATGCTTCCTTGACTGAGTGAGGCCGTGAGACATGTTGTAAGTTCTTTGCTCCTTTCGCTTTTGGAGTTAGACAAAAAGTTGAACAGCTTTGCCTTGATCAAGGTGTTCTTGCACGTTGTTGGTAGATTTTGAAAGTGACTGGCTGACTTTGCAGTTTAACAGTGATCAGATGTGGCTGACAACTATCTTGATCGTAAATCTATTCATCAGTGTGAAGTATACACCGCATTCAGCCTTCGATTCAGGCTCCGCGTACCTGCCAGTAGCCAGAGTGAACGCCTAACCCAGGCGTATTGGTCGATAAGGAATGTTGCAAAACGTTTTCTACGCGCTTTCCGGAGGATCACATACATTAAGACGACACTCGTATACACGAATAGACTGAATAGTATCATGTCAGATGAGTCTAACTTAAACCACGTAGCGCCATTCTATTAGAGACAAGTTCTTCTTCTTTCAAAGCTATTACGAAAGTATAGGGTGTCGCGTAGACAATGTGTAATAGCGTACCGTCGAACTGCTATTAATAGCGCAAAAAGCGGACAAACAAAGCAAAATTGACTTTGAAATTATTGCAAGTGAGTCATTATCTATTGTTCGGACTGCAAGAATTCTGGGCAAAAGCGGACAAACATCAATCCTGACGTCATCACGACGAACGGTGCATGCTGATTGGTTGTCGAAAGGTTCGTAAAAAAGGCGTACTGCCCTCATAGGCCGTATAAAGTCGATGAGTTTTTTCCCCGGACCGCTACGCCTAGGCCTAAACATTTTTGAGTTGATTTAATAAAAATATACTAGAACTAAGCATCTTGTTAAATAATTTTGAAGGTTAATTCGTCCTGAAACATTATGGTGGGTTTTTAGAAAGCTGTTTACCTTTAAGAAAATATATGGCTAATAGGTAATGCCAATATTCGACGTATAGTTAATAAACTTAGTTCAGATTTGAAAAGGTTCGCTAAAACAAATCAATTAAGTGCATGGAATGAAATGCTCTTTTAAGCTACGGTTACACACACCGATTTCTGTCGCAAGGTATTGCGAGATACTGTAAATCGGTCACCCGGCTACACACATCAATTTGTGTCGAAGAAAAATCAAGAATAAAAATAAACCAAGGATGGGCGGAGCTTGAACAAAAGAAATTTGGCATGATTGCAACACAAATGGGCGACAGGTATGTTACACTTGTCCATTTGTGCGGCGTTGCAGATTTTCGTTGAATAAATCGGCGTCGACTGGGTATGTTAAGCCTGGTTCTCACTTGTCGTAAGAATCGGGTATTTTTCCTGTCCCCGATCGTTTGGGATTGTTACGACAGGTGTGATCATGGTTGAAGTAACGTCCCAGACAGTCGCCGATCTGATCGGAAGCATCGCAAGAATTGGAATCATTTCTATTTGGAAAATGCATCTCACACGGTCGCCGACGATCGGGGATTCTTAGAACTAGTTACGACATGTGTGAACACTGAAACCACTCGTCTGGGACAATCGGGGATGATCAGTCTCGATAATACAACTATACAAGATGGCGTCCAGCGAAAGCTACCTGAAATCTCTAGAAGGAAAGTACATAAACGGTGAAGACACCACGTTCATGGAAATTGTAAAAGAATTCCCTTGTCTGTAAGTAGTATACAGAGTGGGGGTTCTGGCGCGGGTGGTGCGGGTGGTGCAAAAAGCACCACCCATGACGCCACCATTTTAGTCTTATATTAATTTATGCGTTAATTAGCAGCGTAATCTGCAGCGTAATTGACATGCTAGCTAAACCCTTGTTTATAAGTGAAGAAATCGTAAGAAGATAGAATGAGGAGTCAATTCTAAAAGCCATAAGAACGTTTTTAAGTGTCGATATATAAACGAAATATTATTTGACTGCGGGACGGCTGAGTCTCGACTTGAATTATTAGCAACATGAATATTATATTAGTTAGAACTTAAACGGCCAAACAGCTCTTTACCCATTTACTTGGAGATATGTGCCGAATTGTCGCTTATTTGGCTTTAGTTTATAAAGTAAACGATGCCTTGAATGAAGAAACCGTTCGGCAAGTTGTTCGAAAGACATTGAACCATTTTCTTCAGAGGGGTTTGCCAGAATATAAACCGAGAAACCGTTCGGCAAGCTGTTCGAAAGACATTGAATCATTTTCTTCAGAGGGGTTTGCCAGAATATAAACTGTCAAGGGTTAAACGGCTGACTGGGCTATTTTATTAACGTCGTCAACCATCTTGTTAATGAAAAAATTGACGAAGCGCGGCCAGGATTATACATAATGAAAAGACAAACGTTCTCTGACCAAATATTTAGATTTAATTCGAGCTTTCGGCTGCCAGACTGCAGTCTTCAACGGGATAATAAAAATGAAAAATTATCCCGTTGAAGACTGCAGTCTGGCAGCCGAAAGCTCGAATTAAATCTAAATATTTGGTCAGAGAACGTTTGTCTTTTCATCATCTTGTTAATGTTGCTACGGCTGATATTTGCGTATTTATGCTCAGTGCACGTGCAGGAGACAAAAGAGAAAACTCATTAAAGTTACTAATGACCAAAACATAACCGGATTTGCATATAAGTAGAATATTTAATTCATTTTAGGGGTGATCATGAGTTTTTTGGGAATAATAAGGGGCCTGAAGAGGTATTAATATATGGGCAAGTTTAGGCGAAAAAATTAGTCTTAGGACTATAGTCTTAGTTTTAGGACTATATAGTCTTAGTCTTAGGACTATATAGTCTTAGCCTTAGGACTATATAGTCTTAGTCTTAGGACTATAGTCTTAGTCTTAGGACTATATAGTCTTAGTCTTAGGACTATATAGTCTTAGTCTTAGGACTATATAGTCTTAGTCTTAGGACTATATAGTCTTAGTCTTAGGAATATATAGTCTTAGTCTTAGGACTATATAGTCTTAGTCTTAGGACTATATAGTCTTAGGACTATAGTCTTAGTCTTAGGACTATATAGTCTTAGTCTTAGGACTATATTGTCTTAGTTTTAGGACTATAGTCTTAGTCTTAGGACTATAGTCTTAGTCTTAGTCTTAGTCTTAGGACTATAGTCTTAGTCTTAGGACTATATAGTCTTAGTCTTATAATCACCCCTGGGGTAACCTCCAAACACCCCCGGGACACTCCATGGGGTAGCCCCCAAATTCCCCCCGGGGTAACCCCAAACACCCTAGGGGTACCCCAAACACCCCAGGGGGTAATCCCAAACACCCCCTTTCTCCTCCTCCTCCTCCTCTTTTTCCTCCTCCTCCTCTTTCTTCTCCTCCTCCTCTTTCTCCTCCTCCTCCTCCTCCTCCTCCTCCTCCTCCGATTTCTCGTCCTCTTCCTCTTTCTCGTCCTCCTCCTCTTTCTCCTCCTCCTCCTCCTCTTTCTCCTCCTCCTCCTCCTCCTCCTCCTCTTTCTCCTCTTTCTCCTCTTTCTCCTCCTCCTCTTTCTCCTCCTCCTCCTCCTCCTCTTTCTCCTCCTCCTCCTCCTCCTCTCTCTCCTCCTCCTCCTCCTCTTTCTCCTCCTCTTTCTCCTCTTTCTCCTCCTCCTCTTAAAATGTGTATTTTTTTTGGTAGCGTTTTCCTCATTTAGACATTGACTGTCAAATAGAGATGTTGATGAAAACGCTACCAAAAAAAATACACATTTTAAGAGGAGGAGGAGAAAGAGGAGAAAGAGGAGGAGAAAGAGGAGGAGGAGAAGGAGGAGGAGGAGGAGGAGAAAGAGGAGGAGGAGAGGAGGAGGAGGAGGAGGAGGAGGAGGAGGAGAAAGAGGAGAAAGAGGAGAAAGAGGAGAAAGAGGAGAAAGAGGAGAAAGAGGAGAAAGAGGAGGAGGAGGAGAAAGAAGAGGAGGAGGAGAAAGAGGAGGAGGAGGAGAAAGAGGAGGAGGAGGAGAAAGGGGGTGTTTGGGATTACCCCCTGGGGTGTTTGGGGTTACCCTGGGGGAATTTGGGGGCTTTTCCATGGGGTGTCCCGGGGGTGTTTGGAGGTTACCCCAGGGGTGATTGGGGTACCCCGGGAGTGTTTGGGGGTTACCCCTGGGGTGATTATAAGACTAAGACTATATAGTCCTAAGACTAAGACTATAGTCCTAAGACTAAGACTATAGTCCTAAGACTAAGACTAAGACTAAGACTATATTCCTAAGACTAAGACTATAGTCCTAAAACTAAGACTATATAGTCCTAAGACTAAGACTATATAGTCCTAAGACTAAGACTATAGTCCTAAGACTAAGACTATATAGTCCTAAGACTAAGACTATATCCCTAAGACTAAGACTATATATTCCTAAGACTAAGACTATATAGTCCTAAGACTAAGACTATATAGTCCTAAGACTAAGACTATATAGTCCTAAGACTAAGACTATAGTCCTAAGACTAAGACTATATAGTCCTAAGGCTAAGACTATATAGTCCTAAGACTAAGACTATATAGTCTTAAAACTAAGACTATAGTCCTAAGACTAATTTTTTCGCCTAAACTTGCCCATATATTAATACCTCTTCAGGCCCCTTATTATTCCCAAAAAACTCATGATCACCCCTAAAATGAATTAAATATTCCACTTATATGCAAATCCGGTTATGTTTTGGTCATTAGTAACTTTAATGAGTTTTCTCTTTTGTCTCCTGCACGTGCACTGAGCATAAATACGCAAATATCAGCCGTAGCAACATTAACAAGATGATGAAAAGACAAACGTTCTCTGACCAAATATTTAGATTTAATTCGAGCTTTCGGCTGCCAGACTGCAGTCTTCAACGGGATAATTTTTCATTTTTATTATCCCGTTGAAGACTGCAGTCTGGCAGCCGAAAGCTCGAATTAAATCTAAATATTTGGTCAGAGAACGTTTGTCTTTTCATTATGTATAATCCTGGCCGCGCTTCGTCAATTTTTTCATTAACAAGATGCTTGACGACGTTAATAAAATAGCCGAGTCAGCCGTTTAACCCTTGACAGTTTATATTCTGGCAAACCCCTCTGAAGAAAATGATTCAATGTCTTTCGAACAGCTTGCCGAACGGTTTCTCGGTTTATATTCTGGCAAACCCCTCTGAAGAAAATGGTTCAATGTCTTTCGAACAGCTTGCCGAACGGTTTCTTCATTCAAGGCATCGTTTACTTTATAAACTAAAGCCAAATAAGCGACAATTCGGCACATATCTCCACGTAAATGGGTAAAGAGCTGTTTGGCCGTTTAAGTTCTAACTAATATAATATTCATGTTGCTAATAATTCAAGTCGATACTCAGCCATCCCGCAGCCAAATAATATTTCGTTTATATATCGACACTTAAAAACATTCTTATGGCTTTTAGAATTGACTCCTCATTCTATCTTCTTACGATTTCTTCACTTATAAACAAAGGTTTAGCTAGCATGTCAATTACGCTGCAGATTACGCTGCTAATTAACGCATAAATTAATATAAGACTAAAATGGTGGCGTCATGGGTGGTGCTTTTTGCACCACGCGCACCACCCGCGCCAGAACCCCCACTCTGTATACTACTTCTGTATAATAGGAGCAGCGCACAATTCAAGGATAAAAACTTAAAATTGAATTCATGGAAGAAGATGGCTGCTTTGCATACCACCGAAGGCAGTCATGAAACAGAAGTTCTTCAAACTTGCAAGCAAAGATATGAGAGTATTCGCACTGCCTTTTGTCGTTATTTAAAAAGATGCAAACTGCCTTCGGGTTCAGGGAGTGTCGTTGTCCCTGTAAAATCATCCGTCTGGTTAAGGCCGCCATCTTTAAAGTTTAAACTTTGGCGCGAATTACGACAAGTCACGTACGACAAGTGTGAACCTGGCTGTCGTAAGAATCGCCGACGATCGGGGATGGATTGTCCCCGATTCTTACGACAAGCTTTACACACACCGATTTCGCAATGCCGTTGTGACACAAATTGGCGACATAAATCGGTGTGTGTAACCATATAGCTTTAGAGTCTTCATTATGTTTGATCGCAAATTGACACCAGCTAGATCATTGATGAGTGTTTCAACCATTTTGCACTTGATTGTACAGTAACAAGTTAGCAACCGAAAAGAAATCCGACTATTACGTGATAAACTGATATACATGTAGAATGAGAAATTCAAACGTCGCTAAACACTGTATGTACTAGACTTCCTCAAAGTCCTTTTCAAACATTTTTGACCTTTCGACATTTTTGACCATTCAGTTCCTCGTTGAAAAGGACTTTTTCTACCTGCAGCGCGCCAAAATTCACCAGTGAATTTTTCGACCGGTGACGTAATTCGGGAAGTAATTATATTCAGGCTAAATTGCTATGCAAGTGCTATATTTGGAAGTTAGAGTTAAACAGATTCTTGAAAACGTTTTAGTAGGGGTAGAACCACTTTCCATTGCATGTACGACAACCCGAAACACGTCAAAACAGGGCGATGTACATTTCAGCGATTTCCCGCCAGAATATTTAATTAGATTCAAAAACCTGCAAGCGAAACAAGTCCGCCTCTTTCCTCCCACTTTTCCGCTCTCCCGCCTTTCCGCTCGCCCGCAAAAACTAGCGCTAAGAGGTGGACTTGGAGCAAGTCTATGTATGTACCTGCACTGTGTTTGAAACGGGCTACCAACTTTAACAAAAGAACAACAAACTGTGTGGGATCTCAGCTGAGCCAACAATGCGTGTACGATAGCGGCACTTGGAAGACCAAAAACTCCATCACTGATAATGACTATGCCTATTAGGACAAGGAAATTCGATGGTTTAACGTTCGACAATCATACGTACGCGAGCAAGGCTATCAGAAGCAAAAACATCAATCTCTAAATACATGTTTGTAAACGGCAGAAATCTATAGATTAAACCAGGGAGCCAACCGCGGCCATTACTTATGGCCGTCGTTAGGAAGCAAAAATTCTAAAACATAAAAAGTTACATAGATAACAAAAAAGAATTGCTTTACTCATGAAATTTTAATAGTTTTAGAAAACTATACTTTATGCCTTAAATTTTTGTTTCTTCGTCTTTTTCCTTATTTTTTGTTGTATCTTTCTTTTGACGGATTGATAACTAAACATTGGCATTCAAGTATTCCATTAACATGTGAATTGGGTAATATTTCTGATGTAACAGAACACTACGTGTGCAAACTATGCCTACATAGACATCATCCTCATTACCATTTTGGAAATACAAACCTCAATATGACAACAAATAGAAGTTCAAATCAAAAAACATTTTGGCATTCAACTATACACATTAAATAGAATCCATCTGCCAGTAATATCATATTTGGGTTTATAAGCACTTTAAATAACACTTTGAGGCCTGAACCTCTTCAAAATATATATTTTTTCTATTAACACTTTGAAGCTTGAAGACGATTCTTTAGTATTTTATTCTGGCTAACGCCAGACGATTTTATTCAGCACAGAGAGAGGTTCAGGCCTCAAAGCGTTAAAACCTATCTCTTTAACGCTTTGAAGTCTGAAGATGGGTCTTTAGTCTAACGCCAGACGATTTTATTCAGCACAGGGAGAGGTCCAGGCCTCAAAGTGTTAAAAGCTATTTCTTTAACACTTTGAAGCCTGAAGACGAGTATTTAGTATTTTATTCTGGCTAACACCAGACGATTTTATTCAGCACAAGGAGAGGGCCAAAGTGTTAAGTAATTTTGGAAAAAGTGAAGGAAGAAGGTTCTCATCGCAGCTAAACAGTGCACAGACTATGAGACGCAGACGAGCACAGGGAGCCTCCTGCCGCTTTATTATACATGTCACGATACAATGGTTCCTCTTAGTGTGTTTTCCCTTCGCCTGTTTTTCGAAACTGCACTCAAAACAATGCCTAGTTATCTGCATATATACTGTACGACGACAATGGAATAAAAGCAGTGTAATGTTAGTATTCGCCATTTTCTAAAAGTGCAGTATATAATATTTAATCAAACTGGTGTTCTAGCTCCAACAAAGTATACGCATGCATAAACTTCGACTGGCCAAAAATCGAAGAATTAATTTTCATTCATTCATTCATTTATTTATTTATTTATTTATTTATTTATTTATTTATTTATTTATTTATTTATTTATTTATTTATTTATTTATTTATTTATATTTATTTATAGACAATATTTAGACAGGGTTGTCCATTCAGCTAGAGCTGGTTTAAGTGGAGCCCTGTTTCAGAAACCTAGGTGTTGATTTTACGGAGGGAGGAAAACCGGAGAGCCCGGCGAAAAACCTCGAAGCACAGGAGTGACCAACTAAACTCTACTCACATGAGTCCCAAGATCGAGAACGGGGTTATTCCCAGACGATCACCCATCCAAGTACCACCCCCAAGTAACCAGGCTTCACTATTGGCGAGAGGCAGCGCCCTAACAGCACACGCCATCAGTGCTCCCCAAATTATTTAAAAATAGCAAAAACGCCCGATTATTCATTATAAGTAATAACATGACTTGAGGGAAATTACCGATTAAATTTCCCGAGGCAAGGGGGAAATTTAATCGATAATTTCCCTCAAGTCATGTTATTAGTTTGTAATATTATGATCGCCGAGGAAAACTTTGAGAATATTACCGGCAGGAAATTTACACGGTTGATCAGAGAAGTTACATCTAATTTTCCCGTGCATGTTGATGAGGGAAAATATATGCAAGTGGGAAATTTAGAAGAAGACAAAGGATTTCATTGTCTTCTAATTTTCCCCATCGACATGCACGGGAAAATTAGAAGACAAAGGAAAAATTTCCCTCTTGCATGAGCGATGAGGGAAATACGAGATTTACATTCTTTCGGAGAACAAAAGAATCCAAGGCGATCATGGTATTACAATGGATTATCACACCTTGTTAAGTTGTTTCCAATGAAGACGAAGCCTTTGCAAAAAATATTGTATATAGAATTGCATCTGGCTTTATTGCAACGTTCAAGTGCAACAATTCGGAACCAAACTTTAAAATTGTGAACTTTTACGGTCAAGTGCTGATACTGGAACATGAGAACTTTGTCGGGCATTTACAATGACTAGTACTGGCAGTGACGATTTTTTGTTGTTTTGGCAACCACATAAGTCATGGTAAAGAGTTCAGTATAATTAATATGAAAATAAAGAAATATTATACCTCCGCTGGCAGTGTTAGGCAAAAGCTGTAAAGCCAATAAAGACATTTTCAACATGGAAACAATAGACATTTCGGAGGTGACGTGGGAAAATGACGGTTTTCCGTCGTTACCATCCTATAAAAGAATTCATATGAAACACTTTAAAACAGCAGCGCAGAGCAGGGCACGGCAGGGCACGGCAGGGAAGAGCAGGGCAGAGCAGAAAAGAGCATGGCAGGGCCGAGCCGAGCCGAGTCGGGCCGGGCAGGGCAGGGCAGGGCAGGGCAAAGTACAGTACAGTACAGTACAGTACAGTGCAGTGCAGTGCAGTGCAGTGCAGTGCAGTGCAGTGCAGTGCAGTGCAGTGCAGTGCAGTGCAGTGCAGTGCAGTGCAGTGCAGTGCAGTGCAGTGCAGTGCAGTGCAGTGCAGTGCAGTGCAGTGCAGTGCAGTGCAGTGCAGTGCAGTGCAGTGCAGTGCAGTGCAGTGCAGTGCAGTGCAGTGCAGTGCAGTGCAGTGCAGTGCAGTGCAGTGCAGTGCAGTGCAGTGCAGTGCAGTGCAGTGCAGTGCAGTGCAGTACAGTACAGTACAGTACAGTAGGGGTAAGGTAGGATAGAGTAGGGGTAAGGTGTGGTAGAGTTAAGTGGAGTGGAGTAGAATGGAGTTGAGTGGAGTGGAGTATGGGTAAAGTGGAGTGGAGTAGCACAAACTGGGGAAAATTAAAATTAAAATTCCATGCCGTCGAGTGGAAGTCAAACAAGGCACCACCCTTTAGCACTGTGCCTGCATGGTTATCCATATAGACCTTATCATATGTGATTACACAAAGTTTACAGTGTATATAGGTGGAGCATAAAGTATATATGATTGTGTTATTGACAAAGAACTCTACATACGTCTACGTATAGACGTCTTTACAGTATTCCAGAACAAAATACTAGATAAAACTATAGAACGTGCATGTGTTTCAGAGCCCTGCAGGACCTTATTTACAGTATGAGAATTAATATTGCAATACCTGAGGACCAGACATTTGAGCCACACTGGCATTTTTATTCTCTATCTGCTGTAGTTTCTCATGAACTGACGATAAAAAACATTCCACGTTTTCTTGGGTGACCAAACACCCTTCGACCAATACCTTTAAAATCAGTACACACATGTAAGTTCCAACGAATGACGATGAAGCTATCGAACTTAAGTTGTGAAATTAAACTTGGATGGAGAATATCTCTGTAAACGTTATGATAAAGAGGATGAATACGCTCTTTACTTAAAAAAACATAATGCTAGCATTACTCCCTTCATTAAGACGCTCTAACGGGCCAATTCAAGTATACCCCTCTATCCTATCTAGATCATTCAAAAAGTATACGCCTCCCACAAGTTTTATCACAGATTATGAAACGTTTATGCTCGAAAATTGTTTTTAGAATGTTATCTTTCATTTCCCTAACTTAACTACTCGAACTGATTGTTTTCCCAGCGTGAGTTCTCGGGACGTTGTAACAATTTTTAATAACCTTTCTCAGTTCGCTAACATGTATAACTAGAAATACATACACGCAACAACCCCTCGACTGCTTCTACATGATATTTTGTAAATACCCCCCGATTAGAAAATGTTAATGCGCGCGCTAACCCCCTCCCCCCGTCCCCTGCGTTCATTTTTACTGGGGGCCTGGAACTAGCCACTCTTGTTGGAACGATCAAGATATAGTTTTAATTCTAGAAGAATATTTGAAATAGAAAACTGTTTAACTCTATTTTTTTAAAGAAAAAGGAAACGAAGAACAAAGAAAAATTTAAGGACGATATATTTCGTAAAAATTATTCAGATAAACAAAATTGCATGTTGCATCCAGGGTTTGAACTCGATCACGCTACTGAAGCAGGCGTCAAAATGTTATCAAAAGGACATTGCTAGAGCATTTTCCAAAAGGCAGTGAAGTGATTGAAAACTACTCAAACAACTGCCTGACTGGCTGCCACGGCTATATTCGTTCATTAATGGCATTTCAAATTCCTTTAACCCTTTTTAACCCATCGCCCAACGATGTCTTTAAAATACTAAAGTACTTTACTCTGGCAAACGCCAGACGATTTTACTCGTCATTGGAGTGGGCGATAAAGGGTTAACCCTAATATAACAAAAACAATTTTTCATTTCAAAATCTGAAGTGCTGAATCTGTTTTCACCTTTATTATACATGTTAATAAATATTTCAACAGCATTTGTACGTTTTACAGAAGAAAAATTGTTCCTTTTCCACTTTTTTCGCCCAATTATAAACACACGATTTTAAAAGTCACAAGTGGTTTTACAATAAGAAAACTATTTAAAAATACATAAGACGGCAGCCACAGGCCAAAAAATGCAATGGGCATTGCCAAGCAAAAACATGCAATGGATATGATACGTTTAAAATACTTCAACGACACAGAAAATAGAAAACATAATTAACAGTGATAGGATGTAAACAGGGAAACTCAAACAGTTTTGCTACTAACTGAGAGCGCTCTATATTTTTACCATAAAGCTTATTAACTTTTCCGCCTTTACCTTCGTTGGTTTTCAGTTTTCTAGTTTGACTATTGCTTTTCCTTCCTTCGAGTTTCGGTTTGTCGAGTTTCCTTCCAGTCAAGATGCTGTTGTACTTTAACGCAAACGTTGATTTGTTTCTGTTCTTTTGAAAGGGATGTATGTATCCCAAAAACTCCTTTCTCAAGTCATTTTGTCAAGAATAAATTTTGTTGTTAGTTGAAATCTTTTTTGTCAAGAACTATATTGTCCCCAGTGCCACACAATCTTAACCACGCATTGTCCGTCCACACATACAAATATTCAGATCACAGAAATTTGTTCGTATATCACGCTTGTCCACGCGTGTAAAATGGCTCCGCGCGTGTCAAGATTAGCACCCTCACAGGGATCCGGGCCCTCGGCCCTACACCCGGGCTTGAATATAATATACAAGAAAAAATTTCTCAACTTTAATTGGCTAAGAGCAGTGCAGTTTTAGGGAAATACAGTGCAGAAAAAAGGAAATACAGTGCAAATTTTTGAAGCGAATAGGCCAATCAAAAACAATAAAAACTGAAAAGAGCCAATCACGTTCTACAGCGGATTTTGATGGATGGTATTTTCCAGCCTCGTGCCCAGGCTCTCTCTGCACAAAATAAACAAATATGGCGGCCAAGATTTGAAACGGAGGAGAACAATTTGTTAAAATTTGTAGCTAATTATTTTTCATTGTTGTCAAGTAAAGTGCCTACAAGAAAACTAGATGATTTGTAGTGCTTTTAGTAAACTTTCTCGAGTAGTGATGGAAGAAGCAAAGCGTTTTTAAACAACCAAATATACGAGGAGTGGACACTGCCGATAGGGAACTGTGATGTAAGTACAGTTGACTTGGACATTTTTTCATGTATATTATTAATAAGTTTAATAGTATAGGTGTTCGTGCAATTTGGAAAAACATGCCCTCGTGAGTTTTTCAAAGCCCTCAAATAGCACTCGTCTTTCGGACTCGTGCCATTTTGATAGTCTTTCAAAAATTCATTCGTGCATGTTTTTTTCCAAATTGCACTCAAAACCATGCCATTGCCAATACAAATATATTAACTTGTAGCGGTAGATAAAACTGAAACAGAAGAAATGTAATAATTGCCAGTTGTTTGCTGCACAAGCTGTGTTAGCTGCAAAGGATTGGAACTCTTTGCCTTCGCATTTCAGAGAACTTACGTCTATCTCTAGTTTTAAACGTAGTATTTTCATGCACCTATTAGAAACTGACAACAATACTCACATTTGTAATGAATTTCCTATAACCGTTATTTTTATTAATTTTGTTCACTTTGTATCAATGATTAGTTATTATCTATAATTAAGCACTGTTCTCCTGTTAATACCAGCATTTATGCTGATAGGATCTTCAACAGTTTAAATAAAGATTTTATTATTATTATTATTATTAGTTGGTAATACTCAGAAAAACTGAGCTCTAAGCGGGACTCGAACCCGCAACCTTCTGAATGCTAGCCAGACGCTCTAACCATTGGGCCACTAGAACTCAGATAGTAGAGCAAGGTTATTTAAGGTAATTATACCTTAGACTGTGCCCAGTCCTTCGGGAACGAGTCTTAACCGCTCGGTTACAAGTACTTGTTGGTCCACAAGTCGCGTTGTAACAGTAAGTTTCCAGTTAAACATTGTTAGTTAGTTTCAGAAATTGCAGCTTGATGTTAGTAATAATTGTCAGTTGTTTGCTGTACAAGCTGTGTTAGTTGGTAATACTATAGTTGCGGGTTCGAGTCCTGCTAAGAGCTCAGAAGAAATGTGTTCGACAAGACATGACTCCCCGATACCTAATATCTTGGCAAGTTTATGTCGCGAGAGCGAGCCGGTGAAAATGTTCGACGCGGAACTAGAAGAAATCACTCGGCAGTATATTGAATATTTCGATGAAGTTTACTTGAGGTGTCGTTTACATTGAAAATCGTTCGATAACATTTATAACTTTTTTATGCATGATTGGGGGGGGGGGGGGGGGGCATACACTTAAATGGGGATTCAAGTATACGACAGTTGGGTTAAAGTGTAAATGACACAAAATATTTCAATACATGCACATTGAATAGCATCATAAACAAAAATTTGCATTGATATTTAACTGTTGAAAAAAATACAAAAGGATATCTAATTTTGCGCTCTTGTGCTAAAGACATGACACTGAATTTCGTGTGTATATACAAAAACTGAATATGTTACTGGCCTAAATCTGTCTGCTGCGACATGCAAACTTTAAATTTAGTTCCAACGTCAATTGCACTTCAAAGTGTGTTTCCACATATCCATATAATATTACTCGCTTTTTGCCGTCATCATGTGAAGGCATTTGCATGACGGCATGGTTTTTACACTAACCTGAACCGAGCCATAGTCCATAACTCCATTATAACCCAAAACAGTAATGTGCAACTCTGGTGATAAAATTAAAGTACTCCCAGGGGCAGTAAACTAAAAAAACAAAAAAACAAACAAATTAAAACATTTTATTCTGACTGATACTACTGCATTTATAAGTCGAGTATATTGGTTTATTTCTGAACATTAAAGTGTCTATAAAGCGAAAAAGACGTTGGCATATTTTTTTTATTTTAGCAAGAACAGAGAAGTATGGTAAGAGCATTCACCAAAAATTTCAAGAGAATTCGACGTATAGTCCTCGAGTCATGAAGTACGAACTCTCAAAGTTTGCTATGGCTATTTCATTTTGGAAAAATCTACACTCTCAGCCATCAGCCAATAGCAGCGTTTGTGTGCAATCGCTCAACCGTGTATATATATATATATATATATATATATATTTCTAAAACTCATTAATAATTCATGAGGAAAATTCAAAAGAAATTAATGTTTAATCAATGTCTGTTTACCCCGGTACAGAACTGATATCAGTGTCTGTAAATGTGATACAGAACTGTTTAATAAAACATCAGTTCTGTATCACATTTACAGACACTGATCATATCAGTTCTGTAGCAAGTGTACAGACACTTCGCATTCAACTATCTTGAGTGAGGTACGCTGGTAGCGTCCTCATACAAGATGAAGATGCAAACATTTGTTGCCCAACAACATTTGTTGCCCAACAACATTTGTTGAATAACAAATGATGATCAGTATGGCCATTTATGCCACGTCACTTAGAATAGAAAATGTGGGACTAATATTAAAGCAAAGCGCATGCTCGTATATCACTAATTTAATATTCGTAGCCTATTAAACCTTACCTCGAAGGTTTATCAGCTGTTAACATGATTTCTTTTTGTTTAGTTACCTTAATAGGCGTTTTAGAAGTCATTTACAGAATTCGTGTCCGTTCTGTATCGGGATACAGGCACTCGGCTTCGCCTCGTGTCTGTATACAGTACCCCGATACAGAACGGTCACTCATTCTGTAAATAGTACATATATATATATATATATATATATATATATATATATATATATATATATATATATATATACCAATGTGTTACGTTTGTAGTAGATTGAAGAGTGCTCAATACCAGGAGTTTGGTAGAGCGAAATAACAGTTTGAATCCTAAAATGTGGTTGTTGCTACTCCGAGTTTTACGCCTCACGTCTTGAGACGATCTTCAGGCAACCATGTATGCGATTGACTCAGTTCGTTGTTGATTGACTCACAACGAACTGAGTCAATTGCATACAGTTGCCTGAAGATCGTCTCAAGACGTGAGGCGTGAAACTCAGAGTAGCAACGACTACATTTTAGGATTCAAAATATATATATATATATATATATATATATATATATATATATATATATATATATATATATATATATATATATATATATGTATGTATATATATATATATATATGTATGTATGTAAACCGTTCGAAGCAACACCGCAGAAAATTAAGCAATGCAACGAGGATATCTCTTCGGGTTTCTTCTATTTCTTCCGAAAATCTTTTATTTTGGGTACAAGTAATGAAGAGGAAGCAAGAAAAGCTTACAATCTTGAATAAGGTATCGGTATATATTTTTGTAAACGAAGAAGTAAACATCAGTTTCGTACATACGTACAGAACGCGCTGGATACCACCTTTAATGAATGCAACACAAGATATTTGTGCACTTTCAAGGCATCCTCGACATAAACATAGCTTCTTATTAGTCGTTTTGATGTTCGCCGCATTTCCAGAAAATTTAGTTTTAGGGACTATGCCTTGACAGTGCAATGTCGTCGTCGCCGTTTTTATAAACATAACTCGCGTAACACTTTTTGAAAGTTTTTTTTTTACTATAGTTATTTCCTCAACTCACAATTTACACTATCTGCAACCGTAATATGGGTAATTGGCAAACTATATCAGTTCTCAGAATATCAATAAATTTCTATCGTATGTCCCATTTAAATGAATTAATATTTTTCAGTTTGCTAGGAAATCTGTAAAACAGAATGATAATTTGATCCTTTGACAGCCATTATGAGATTCAAACGCAACTTTGAACTCGAAATTACTTTCTAAATCTTAAAGTACAAGTTACATGTACCTATATAGCTTTAAGTAGAAAACGCTTTAAGAAAATTTAGTTACTTAGACGTTTCAATAAGTGTACAGATGTATAAGTACAGATACCGCCGTTTGTTTTTTCGTTAGCCATTTCGTTCACTCTTGCATAACTCCATTTAGCTTTCTCTCAATAATCTAACTAAAGTTAATCTACTTAACTATTTCGCTTTAATTTATTATACATATATTTTGGTGAATGGTGCATGATAACAAACTATGAATTAGTTAACTCTCATGTATCTATACGGTTCAATAACAAGTACTAACCGGTAGTACAAGACCACGCATACAGTTCTTGAAGCTTTCAAACAAAATTTCATTGACAACTTTACCTGAGAGAATATCCTTGAACCAAAACAAAAAAAACAATTAATTATGATCCAATATACGTCCATATAGTAGGTCTAAAAACTCTACGTTGTCATATGCTTTATAATTATAATTATATACGTTAAAAGCCACACTTTCGGTTATTTTCCAACGCAAAGACCTCGTACTAAATACTTATCAGACAGTACTCTTGGTTTTAGGATTTTTTAGGTTGAACTTGAAAAAAATATAGAGGAATAATCCGAAAACAGTGTCTATTTTGGTAATGAGGTCTTGGCGTAATATATGATACACGAAAAGCCGTTTATTATCTGATTTGAAAACACTCACTTCGAGGTTTTTAACTCAATTCGACAACCCTACATTTATTTTGCACTAAAACGTTTCTCGAAGCAATTGCCATAAGACTTGGAAGTTTGAAGAAATTTCACCGAAGAAAGCTCGAGAAATGCAGAAAAAGGATGAAAATACGAAAGAAACTTTTATCTTTTGACAACAATCTGCATAAGGTAACTAACAGCGCAAAATTAATGCTACTGTACTAAGAGAATGTTACTAATCTTAATGAAAAATCCCATGAACATAAGTCACAGGGGAAGGAAACTGGGATTCCATAAGCCTTTAATCGAACATAGTTATGCATTATATATTCTATACTATCTCGCTTACTGTACTCACCACATTTGCCAGAGACTGACTAGCATCTAAGCAAAACACAAACTTATAAATGCGGCCAAGAAATGTGATAAGCGTTGATGGCACCACAATACACTTGTTTGGACATTCAGTTGGACCTTTGTAGAGCACAGATAATACCTCAAGCTCCTCACTGGATGAGTTCTAGAACAGAATATAAGCACTGTCAGATAAACATCAGTACACTGTGCTATATAGACTTAGGCCCTTTTCAGGTCCTTTTACAGTACAGTACATGGACATATGTACTTCGTGCCTGGAAAACACTTTTTCTACTTGAATCAAGCTACAATCCACCAGACGACTTTTTGATTGAGGTGTAACTGGGAGTGTTGCATCAAACTGCATAGATTTAGAAGTAATAGTGGGCATTTCACTCGATTACGTAGCATGTTCTAGGGATTTATGGTGAAGGAAAATTCGAGTGTATAATATCTACATTTTAAGGCCAAACCGGGACCAGTTGCGAAAAATGCAACTACACAGGCCTTCCGGCAGGAATTGAACCCACGACCTTGCGATTCTAGTGCAATGCTCTGACCACTGAGCCACGGAGGCCGTCAAGGTCGTGGGGTTCAATTCCTGCTGGAAGGCCTGTGTAGCTGCATTTTACGCAACTGGTCCCGGTTTGGTCTTAAAATGTATATATTCTACGCTCGAATTTTCCTTCACCAAAAATCCCTAGAACATGGATATATTTAGAATGTAATCTTATGTAATGTTGATTTCAAAGTACAGTACTGGCAGTATTTGAAAAGAACAAACATGCAGTGTACAGTATTACTTAATATCAAGTATTAGTCTAATATATAGTTAGTCTATATATACATGAGAATATGGTTCCATAAGATTTATCAGGTTTTTCTAAATTCTGATTCGATTGAAACTCAAAATAAAATGTCCCGCTGAACCAAATCTTTTTTCTAGTCTAATCTAGAAAATAAAATTGATAAAATAAAATATAAAATAAAATTGATTACCGGTAAATAAATTATAATTAAATAAAATTAAAGAAATAAAATGTGGGACTGTATACTGTGTAATAGACTTGCCACAACTCGACTACTTTGTTGGGTTTTTTCAAAACAGCCGACAAACGGTAACGAGAAGGCGAGAATGAGCGACGAAGTTGCGAGTAGTCAACTGTGTAATAGTATACACTTGTTGACTGGCGCCGAGGGAAACATCGAGTTTTACGGACCCGAAGGCTTCAATGTCACCCGGGGGCTTTAGCCCGAGGGTGACATTGAAGCCTGAGGGACCGTAAAACCCGATGTTTCTCGAGGCAAAAGTCAACAAGCGTTTTGTTATATACCAAAGACTTTTAAAATACAAAATACAAAACTGCCTTGAAACTTGCAAACGGCGAAAAGACTTACCAAAACACTTTTACTTTGTCTTCGTAATTTCAATTCAAGTCATTCAACTAAACAAATACACCAGACTCAACACTAAGAACAGCTTTAAATTTATCCAAGTGTTTTTCAGACGTTCTTTGAAGATATGTATAGAAATTCTTTCTTTCGGAAAATGGACTACCGGTATTTCGTACCAAGTTCGAAACAAGCTCGTGTTTCAAAATGCCCGAGGAGTCCAAAGTTCTTGATCTGATGCAATAATCGTGTATTCACGTGAACAACGCATGATTAAAGACGTCAGGGGGAAACATTGCACTGTTTCCCTCTTCGTTGTTGACGTCAGAGGGAAACAGTGCAATGTTTCCCCCGGCAGAAAGAAACATTGAGTTTGTTGAACAACACGTGACCATGATTTGACCACTAGGATTTCATTATTGGCTTAAGTTTGCTATAAAAAAACAGCTACTGTGCATGAGTAATTATAACTGTGCCACTCATATAGTCAGGAATTTATGGCATACTAATACTCCAGAGTCCGAATTAGTGCTTCAGAACAGCTTAGCAACTTTTTAGTACATTAGTTACTCCACCAACTGAATGTTTTATTCGGGGCTAGTCTTACAAATAACGCTATTGAGGAAATATCTTCATTGAGAATAAATATAGATACGGTAGAGAGGCATCTTAAATCTTTAGACATCAGAAAGGCCTCGCTTGGATTTCGATTCCTTCGAAGTTGTTATGTGTATGTGCCGAGGAAATTGCGCCATCTTTGTGTAATCTATTTAATATGTCTCTTGAGCTTGGATCTTTCCCTGAAAAATGGAAAGATGCCAACATTGTTTCAATTCGTAAGAGCGAGTCAAAAGTAATTGTTCCCAACTATAGAGGTATATCCCTTCTTGACGTCTTATCCAAATTGTTAGAAAGGCAGGTGGTATTTTGGATATCATCTCTCCCCATCTTTCGCAATGGCAACATGGTTTTTTGCCTGGCAAGTCAACTGTATCTCAGTTATCTCAGGTTCCTGAGATGAGGTGAGACAACAAGTAGATGTAATATATCTTGATTTTTCCAAGGCATTCGATTTCCAAGGTAATTAATTATTCTTGAGCATTTTTAACTGTGCCACTTATAACTAAATTTAAAAAAACTAAACTAAAATACTCATACAAACAATTTTCTCTTTTTTTCTCTTTTTTATTACTCAAATGTTTAATATTTGCAAATAAACAGTAGTCAACTCGAAAGCTTTTTGCTACTTTGACTACTGCACATTTATGCTACTGATAATTCCCTATTTAATATTGTAATTAATTGTATTTTTCGTAATTATGTAACTCTTTACTTTGTATCTAATCTTAATACTGTGGAATTAATAAAAATCTGAAATCTTGGTACAGTATAAAAGGATCTTTGCTGTGTTGGTTTAGGTCCTATTTAACTGGTAGAAGGCAAAGAGTTGTGATCAATAATGAGAGATCGGATTTTCTTCCTGTGTCATCTGGAGTACCTCAGGGGTCAATTTTAGGGCCATTACTCTTTTTAATTTTTTTAATGATATGCCTTGTGTAATATCTGAGGAGACGTCTTTACCCCTCTTTGCTGATGATTCAAAATGTTTTCGCCTAATTCTCGGTCAGAAAGATGGTGACGAATTGCAAAATGACTTAAATGCATGATTAAATTGGTCTTACACCAGGGGGATGGAGTTTAATGTTAGCAAGTGCAAGGTTTTAAGAGTTGGTCGTATAAAATCTGTCCCCGACAGAGATTACTTCCTTGGGGGAATTACGCTCGATCGAGTAACTGTGGAAAAAGATCTTGGTGTTTCGATCAGACAAGATCTGAGTTGGAATGATCACGTTGATTTTATCACTAGTAGGACCCAAAAAATGTTAAAACTTCTTTATCGTACATGCAAAGATATCAGTGATATTAAGACCAAAAAATTACTGTTATATCACCTGGGTTAGATCTCGCCTTGAGTATGCCACTGTTTTGTGGTCAACTCATACTCAGAGGAATTGAATATCTCAAGTTTGGAGAGAATACAGAATTCTTGATACGGATTATTCTGGGTATGAACGTTTGAGCAGGTTGAATTTGCTTCCCCTTCAATATCGAAGAGAAATTAATGACATTATCTTCTTTTTTAAGTGTTTTAGGAATATTTGTCTAGTTGATATATTTGATTATGTTTCTTTTCGTTCCTGTGGTAAACCATTACGGAATGTTGATCATCTGACTCTTAAGATTCCTTTCAGTAGAACTGAATCCTTTAAGAACTCTTACTTTGTCCGTATATGTCGTCTTTGGAATGATTTACCGCTTGTTATAAGGGAATCTGATACCTTACCAATTTTTCGTAATAAGTTACTTGTTTTTTATCGTAACAAATTTTACGCAACTTTTTTACCATGTAAAAAGACTTCTTTTAAAACATTTTAATATAAAAGTGAGCGATAAAAGATTTACACGACGTTTCGATGTCATCATAACATCATTATCAAGTGAATAAAAGATAAGTAAAACATGTCCCTTATATATGCTCTAGGCTAGACAGTACGTATTTGTCCTGAACAAAAACTAGTCAACCGTGACTATATACAATAAAAGTTCTACAATGCATCAATTAAACGCGTTATGAATAAAGAATGAAGCTGTGGTGTAATAACGCATGATGTACAACATAAGACTAATTAAAACAATTTAGATTTAATAGAATCCGACTGTCCATTTAAGCTAGGCTTTAGTTCTTTAATGAAAAGCATTTCAAAACCAGACAATCAAACTTGTTTTTGCATTTTCGAAGAACCGAGAACCTCCCAAGCAAGTCATCCAAAGCCTGTTCGTGCGCTTCCTTGGCATGCCTTCCAACAATCGTGGTTTTGTACTCATCAACACGTTGGTATAGGTGTCGACACGTATATCCGACATAACCAGCATCGCACTGGTCACACTTGAAATGGTAAACAACGCATTGTTGAGATAGTAACACCGGTTTCCTTTCACGTATTCTGAGCTGCGTGAAATACGTGAAAGGAAACCGGTGTTACTATCTCAACAATGCGTTGTTTACCATTTCAAGTGTGACCAGTGCGATGCTGGTTATGTCGGATATACGTGCCGACACCTATACCAACGTACTGATGAGCACAAAACCACGATTGTTGGAAGGCATGCCAAGGAAGCGCACGGACAGGCTTTGGATGACTTGCTTGGGAGGTTCTCGGTTCTTCGAAAATGCAAAAACAAGTTTGATTGTCTGGTTTTTTGAAATGCTTTTCATTAAAGAACTAAAGCCCAGCTTAAATGGACAATCGGATTCTATTAAATCTAAACTGTTTTAATTAGTCTTATGTTGTACATTATGTGTTAGTACACCACAGCTTCATTCTTTATTCATAACGCGTTTAATTGATGCATTGTAGAACTTTTATTGTATATAGTCACGGTTGACTAGTTTTTGTTCAGGACAAATACGTACTGTCTAGCCTAGAGTATATATAAGGGACATGTTTTACTTAGCTTTTATTCGCTTTTTTGCCATGACTTGTTTAATTGATCGATGCTCTATTGTACTTTTTAATTTTCCAATTTATCTTTCATTTTGTATTATTAGTTATTGTAATAATTTTAGATTATTTGATCTAGTTAATATTAGGTGGCTTATGTTAGGGAATCTTGTATTCTGTTTTAGGCTTACCTCAAATTGCATTATAATTAATTTGCATGTAATTTAATGTATATTTGGGAATTTGATTAAATTAAATAAATTAAAAAATATTACCCGTCAATTAACCACTACTCTTGTCTCCAAGATAGGTTAACGCGATCGATCACGCCTCTCTTCATGAACTTCATGGACTTTTAATTTAATTCTTTGTACAGGCTATGTTATTGGGAGACAATATATGTTACATTCTAAAACGTTACGCAATGTCTCAAGAGGTTACGCCACATTTTAGAACGTTACACTGCCTTCTCAGCTGTTACTTTACGTTCTGAGAAGTTATGCTGCGTTATTAGAAGTTACGCTACGTTCAGAAAAGTTACGTAGTGTACGTTCTGATAAGTTACATGATTGTACGCTACCTTTAAAAAAATTAATATGCTTCGTTCTCATAAGTTTTGCTTTGTTCCGAAAAGTTTCGCTACGTCCAAAAAGTTGCGCTATACGTTCTGATAAGTTACGCTACCTTTAAAACAGTTAATATGCTTCGTTCTGATAGTTTCGCTTTGTTCAGAAAAGTTGCGCTACGTTCTGACCGAGAAGTTATATGCTACGTTAATAGACCTTTTCGATAATTACGTCACGCTTCATGAAAACGAGGCTCCCAGGCCAAAGTTTCACAATTTTGACTCATAGTAATCTGCCATATTTGTTTATGGAAGAAGATGGCTAATAACGTCCAAACTATATATGGTAGAAATACATCGTGTACGTATGTTGTTAGGCATTTCATAGGCTTTCATTTGATATATATTTTAAGTTTCTATGTTGTGTGTAACTTTTTAAAATGTCCAAAACGTTCGCACCATATATTGCTCGTCAAGTAATAATAATGGACTTCTCACAACTGTTGTAGAACTTTGGATATTGTTTTTAAATACATAACGCACAACTTTGAAACATATATCAAACAGAAGATACTGTAAAATGCTATTTGCGGTAGAATTTTCAAGTTTCTAGCTTAAGAGAAAGTATTTTAAAAATGGGAAAACGTACTATTATCTTGGCCTGAATTGTAAACAAACTTAACAATTCATCCATCAGGCCAAGATAATAGTACGTTTTCCCATTTTTAAAATACTTTCTCTTAAGCTAGAAACTTGAAAGTTCTACCACAAATAGCATTTTACAGTATCTTCTGTTTGATATATGTTTCAAAGTTGTGCGTTATATATTTTAAAAACAATATCCGAAATTCTACAACAGTTGTGAGAAGTCCATATTATATTATTACTTGACGAGCAACATATGCTGCGAACTTTTGGACATTTTAAAAAGTTACACACAACATAGAAACTTAAAATATACATCAAATGAAAGCTTATGAAATGCCTAACAACATACGTACACGATGTATTTCTACCACATATAGTTTGGACGTTATTAGCCATCTTCTTCCATAAACAAATATGGCGGGATTTACTATGATAATCAAAATTGTGAAACTTTGGCCTGGGAGCCTCGTTTTCATGAAGCGTGACGTAATTATCGAAAAGGTCTATTCAGAGAAGTTTTTCGATATGAAACATTTCGATATGGCTCATTCATAATACTTCTGGTCAGCAGCCATCAAATGCTAATACCTGGAGTACTTCATGAAATGAGTTTTGAGCTATTACACGATCACGATTTTTCTTACGATTGCCACCCTGCAGTGATAAGGAATTTTCAAAATGCTGTATATCGAAGATGTATAAATATTCAACGTATAATCACCCTTAGCTTCGGCGCATAGGCAGGGGGGCTCAGCCCCCCTTTTCCCACTTTTCCCACCAGCCCCCCGGTTCCGCCGCCTATGGTTCAGATAAGTAACGCTACAGCACATTCAAAAAAGTTATGATACATTCAGAAAAATTGCTAAGTCACTCTAAAGAAGTCACTCTAAAGTACGTTCTGAAATGTTACCTGGCGTTCTGAAATGTTACCTGGCGCTTTGAAACGTTTTTGCTACATTCTAAGAAGTTACGCTACGTTCTGAGCAGTTTGGTAAGTTCTGAGACGTTACGGTACGTTCAGAGAGGTGTCCCACTTACTGACAAGTTAATTATCTTGCATTCCGATAAGTTATGCTACTTTCTGAAAAGTTACGCTACACTATGAGACGTTACGCTGTGTTTTGAGATGTTACCGGTAAGTTATGAGACCTTATGCTACGTTACGCTACATTATTCAAAAATAAGCTTTGCAATTTTTGAAAGAACTGCTTCGCAGTTTTCAGAAATTTTCAATTCGTAATTAGTACTCACAATAACATCATCACGTTTTGGGGAAACAACACAATCGAAATGTTGAAAAAACCACGCCACTTTAATACTTCTTGATATTCTGTAATTCTTTCCAGTAAGCAGATATATTTGGCTTGCATCGGCCTAAAATACAGAAAATAATAAAATTTTACAGGACCGGTGTACATGTACTGTAGGTCTGCATCTATCCTCTCTGCAGGTCCAGTATTTCCTACTACAAAAATACACTGAAATTGCCAGCTCAAATATTTGCCACAGTTAAGCCAAGAAATCATCAGATAACTTAAAGTGGCTATAACCCCTTCAGGGTAGATTGATAAGTGCAGTTAGAAATCTTACAAGTATTTCAATTTAATTCAATTCGCCATGCAACAATTTTTATTTGCACGGTTTATTAGGAAATTACGTGTGTTGAATTGGGTTTTCCAATGCAAATTTTTGTTGATGCCTGAATACAGTACATCAGGGAAACAGAGCCATCTGTAGTGCAAGCTATACTACAATTTTTCCGTACTGTTGTCAGCTCCCAACATTTGCATAGAATTGCATCATTATATATTTAAAAAATCCCAGGCATTAAACTTATCAAGAATTAGTTAATAATTCATCTCAACTGAATTACTGTACACTATTCCTTGATATAGACCAATTGCATAAACACCAAAATGCACATCATTGTACACAAATAACTTCATTCTTTTTAATTTCATTTAAGTTTTACTCATTGTTCTGAGCTTTTATCAATAAAACTTAAAAGAACGAAGTTGAGGCTAAGCATGCATGAATATATGTATTTATGCAGGTCTGGTCTATATTGAGCAGGTTTTTTAATAAAAAGTACAAAGCAATTTTATGCACTGCTAACTGGCTTGGAATGGGGGGTATTGCAGAGCTAATGCACTTTCACAGCAGTTTGGGTACAGTTGGTTAGGTTTAGAGGTACATATGGTTAGGGGTTAGTGTTAGGATTAGTGTTCAGGTGCAAAAATGCATTAATGCTGTGCAGGCTTTTAGCCAGAATTTCAAAACTGGCCATCCAAAAATTTTTTTGGAAGAACACATTTCTAGCTGAAAATTTTTGAATTTTGGGTCTCTGAAACAACATTTCCTGCATTTTGAGGGCATTTTTGAGAAAAATACAGTATGAAGGCCTGAAAACAAAAAAGACCAGTTAAATTAAGACATCTTTATATTGTATTTCATGGTCGGTTGCTGTTTGGACCAAGAAGGTGAGGAGTTTGGAACAAGTGAGCATGTCAAACTTACTGACAAGTGGTTTTATTAAACAACATGGTTACTACTTCATGTTAGAGCCACATGATGGTTTACATATTGTAAATATACGTGGTTAAATCGATCTTGCAAGTTGCAATCAATCATCACATCTGTATGTTCTTGACAAAAATAAGTAACAAAACCTACACAATAGTTGAAGTAAACAGCAACTAACAGAAATCTAGAAACATCAGAAAGGGGGAAACCTGTAAGTTGTTGTTTGAGGAAAATATTTTACTTAGATTGTTCATGGCCATCCATATAAAAAGTGGCTGTCCAAAAACCTGATTTTTTAAAAATGGCCATCCATAGGACAGGTGGACAGCCACCTGGCTAAAAGTCTGATGCCCAGTTTGCAGAGTATGGCATTAATGCATGCACAAGTTGTTTTTTTGTGCTTCGTCATTTTGCACACTAAAATGTCACATTGCACGCCAAATACAAAAATTTTACATGCCACTTTGTAGCAAGTTAAACGAAGTACTCGACTGCTTGCTCTAAGCTCTGCAACCTCTGTTCTGAGACAAGAACAATTGAGTCAAGAAATTAATATTTCATCAAAACTCAGAAGTTGCTGGTTGATTATCACCAAGGTACCTGTCCGTTTGCATGCCACTAAAATTTTTTTGCATGTGCGAGATCTCGTCGAGTTATGCCATACTCTGCAAACTGGCCTGATACTGTGTACAGTACCGAGCACTCAGAAATAACCTAACAGTGTGGTTGAGGTTGAGGTTAAGTTAAACAATGATAGAAATGGTAATAAACTTTAGTAAAGCACAATAAAATTATCTAGTAATACAGAAAACAGTCCATATTTTGATTCATAATGATTTAGAGACTGTTTAACTAACACTGAACAGAGTTACATGTATATTACGATTAAGCTGAGGTTAAACCTAGGTTATTTCTGAGTGGAACAGTATTGCTGCCAGGTTGCATGTGAGTATGTGATGTCATGGCAGATACCAACCAACATAACCCCTGTGGGCTGTGGTTTTGGAACAGTGCAACCCACCAATTGAATTCATCCCTGTTGTCACGTGATGTTTATTGACAAATGTCATATTTCACTCAACTAGGTCGTTTTGCATCAAATCTTCGAGCATTCCATGCAAATACAATTCCATAAACCAGCCGGACCACAACATGTATAAAATATTATGTAATTGTATATGAGCAAATAGCAATTAAATAAATAAATAAATATCCTAACATTTTACATTTTTACCATTACCTTTCCTCGACATTCATCTTCGAACATGTCGCATTCAACACACTGTTCTAGTTCTCCACTAATTATGGCTTAATCGTCATCGTTACTTCAACATTTCAATGCACAGATTGGAGATATTTTGTAAACCAAATGAGCAAACAGGCTCTTGTTCGATGAAGTTCAGAAGTACGCCAGTACTAAGAGCCTGCGATACTTTGGTCATCGCCACAGATCAGTGGATCAGTGTGTCATGCAGTGTGTACACCACGGGAACGGGCAGCCTAGGCTTTTCCGTTGGCTGAGCTGTGGCCTATGGGACTGGGAACTAAATTCGCTTCATGACGTAGGCAGAGTTCCCCAGTCCCCTCGGCCATCCCGGCTTCAGATTTATAACTCCCAAATAGGAAATAGAAGGCCTAGGTCTAGGCTGGGGAACGGGGACTTTGAACTCTGCGACTGACGTCACGATGGCCTTAGTAGAACGAGACATCAACAATTTTTTCATCGCTTCCGAATTGGGCTACAATTTAATCCACAGAAGGCCTGAACGGGTAAAAGGGGCACTCTGTCAGCACGTATATACTGTGGCTTTTCCTCTTAATTATAATTTTAAACTGATCAAAACTCTATAAGTAATACTAATCCCAACCCAAACCATAACCAATGGTGATCCAAATTGGCTATAAACTGATAAACCCGGGGAACTGAAAAGATATTTAAACACTGTCAGGTATACTAATACTAATGAATATCGTGAGACAACGAACGCAGATAGAAAATTGTCAAATTAAATAAGCGCTTTTCCCGGAGTGGTGAACTATAACTGGCAATTAAAACTCTCACTTGACCGCGGCTAGGATTCGAACCCGCGACCTTTGTTTTGACTAGTTCGGCGCTCTACCGACTAAACTAGGTCCGATACCGGACAAGCAGAAAACATTGGAGACCTTAAGATACCCCAGGTTCGGTTTACGGGTACGGGGTACCCGTTTTCCCGTGGTAGATCATGGTCTACCCCTACATACGACTACAGAACTCAGGGTATCTTAAGGTCTCTACTCTCTAGTCGCTACTCGACCGTGACTGAAAAACCAAAGGGTGTGGGTTCGAATTCCAACCGCGGTCGAGTAGAGTTTTCTCTTCAGGCTATTTATAAGCGTGGAGTATAAAAAGATGAAGGGCTTCTGAGAGTTACTGAGAAATTCTTGTGCGGAAATTTATGCAGAAATTCTTGTGCGGAATTTTATGCAGAAATTCTTGTGCGGAATTTTCAAACATTGACGTATCGTTGATCATTCACTCATGCATGAATGAGAAGAATTAAGCCACTGGTTAGCTAGCTTAGATGCTGTTACACAATGTGATTTTTCTTGCAACTTGCAACAAATTTACATATTATGGAAAAAAAATCGCAAGTTGCATGCGATTTTTGTTCTAAGTTGCAGCAAAACTGAGTAGAACCCATTCAACTTTTCTTGCAACTTGTAGCAACATGGTAAAAATGACAAAATCGCAAGTTGCTACGGGGTGTTACACAGTGCGAACTTTTATGCAACTTATACAACATGCATTGTGATTTGTTTGCAAGTTGTGAAGAAAAATCGCATCGTGTTATATGACCATCATAACCTTAAACGCTTGTTACGTTGGCTATCAGGCTATCATAACCTAGTGGCGGCAGCCAGATATTTTATATTGGAGCGTCTAATTATTCGTCATGCAATAGAATGATAAAAGAGTATTTTGAGCAAATTTTAGGCCATACATCTCTAAAGATAATTTAAATAAAAACACAACGGACAGTTGACAAAACACAACACGCGCTCGACAAAACATTCGTATATATACTGTAGGAAAAAACAACGCAAGATTGCATGACGGCAAAGCATGCATGCTCTAGTCATACATTTATCGATACCAATTGTGAAAAATAGGTTGTCAAATGAGACCTCAATCTACATGGCTATAGAATCAAACGATAGCTAGTACGGCTAGTCCAAGTGTCGTACTTTTTTTTTATGACTACTGATTATTCGATCAACAAGAATTTAAGACAAAATATTCTTTCAATCATTGCAATATAATATGTACACTTATCCATGTCTAGAATCAAAACATAACCCATCTCGAAACAAACCCGTCTCGAAACAACAAGAGGCAGACTTCGATTCCCCATGTCCTGTTTAGGTTTCCTTTCAGTAACACTTTGAGGTCTGTACCTCTCCCTGTGCTGAATAAAGTCGTCTGGCGTTAGCCAAAATACTAAAGACTCAGTTTTAAGCTTCAATTTGTTAAATTAAATCGGGGCGCAAAAGACAAAAAACTTAACTATTCAGCCATATAAATAAAATAAGAGTTTGGTTTACGTTTATAAAACGTTCTCCTGACTAAACTGATCTCTTCTTTTTCTTTTCTGACTCTTCCGTTCTTGTTTCTACTTAGCTCTTCAATTGCATCGTGCGCAGAAGGCAACACGACGACGTTGTAATTGATTGTAGACAAGACACAGTGTTTGGTCGACTAAACACATGCAACATAATGTCGCCGACAAAAAAAAAACACAACAAAAAACAACGCATTCGCTAGTCAAAACTCAATACTCTGCTGACTACAGTACAGCTGTAGAACAAGACTGGCGAAGAATACATCTAGGTGGTAAAAAAATCACGTGCATTGGCGCAGGCATATGGGAGCCGGTAGGATATATTACTTCGTTTCAGGCAGGGTCGTAACCCGACTAATTTGGAATTTAATGGTCAAGATCAACCAGAATTCCAACTGGGTGTCGGTAAACAGTTCGAATTTGCTGTGGTTTGATCAGTTGAAGATTTATTAGCTTTATTAGAGCAAAATTTTGCCGTCAGAATTGTCAGCCAAGGGTAAAGAATAAAGGACTGGGGGCAGGCTAATCATCAATTCTTATTTGCAGCCAGAGGCTGAATTACGAAGGACGCAGATCCGTGTCGAGGCGTATTAATTAAGGCGCTCCAGGCAGCCGCAACAAGACACATGCAGTTCAGACGACGGACCGAACAATCGAAATATAGTAAGGTGAGATATACTGCTGAAACAGAGAACGTAGAAGCCTTCGTCAGAGGGAAACGTAGGGCCTTCGCTGGAAACGTTAGACTCCTACGTTCTCTGTTTCGGCAGTATATTTAACCTTACTATATTTCGATTGTTGTTTCTAATTTCACTACGGACCACATGTACAGCTAAGATGTAGGTGTTGATTTTACAGAGAGAGGAAAACCGGAGTATACCCGGCCAAAAACCCTCGAAGCACAGAAAAGACCAACTTAACTCTACTTACACGAGTTCCAAGCTCGACAACTACAATCAGTGACAAAATACCTTGGGACACTTCGTATTTGTAGGTTAAATTAATACATTTTACATTTTTTCTCGTGATAGAGTTTATCCCTCCCTCCCCCTCCCTTTACAACGTTGACTTGGAAATAACGGACATTGTGAACGTGAAAATGAGCGCTTAAATAGTCACCAACATTGAACAGGGGGGCCGGGGGAACATAAAACGGAAAATATTGCTTTTTAAGTTGAAGTGTCCCAACACTTTTGTCACTGATTGTAGGTCATGACATGATAACAATAATAATAATGACGTCACAGAATACTCCTTTAGATTTTAGTTGCGCCACTGACGGTAAAAAGATTGGCGACATGTATACGTTTTACTATAATTTTTTGTGCGCAGGAAATTAAAACTATATTGATCTCTGAAAAATTATCAAAGACAAAAAACTGCCAAGATGCTAATTGTTAGTGACCGAATTTGTTACACCTATATATAATTTATTCTGACCTGTAAAACAATCTTTAACCGTTTTCTCAATACTTATTTGAATTCGCCAACCGACACAAATAATTATATGATACAGTAAAAAGTACAGGCACAATATTTTACTAGATGGTGGTTACGTCTATTTCTCGGCGTTGAGTAATGATTATTGCTCAATCTTCGGCAAGTTTTCTATACCCTTAAATAAGATGCAACTTCAATAATTTCGGCAGTACTCAAACCTCACTATATTTCGATTTGTAGTGCCTATGGAGATACTTTTATTTCACTATAGTCAAAACAGGTAAAGTGGTACAGTTTCTTTTTACTAAAGAAAAATAGAGAGAAAATTAAAGAGAAGGCAACACATGAAAATGTGTAAAAGCAAACAGACGCACAAAAAGAAGATGATGAATCTGGCTTAAAGCCGACGTTCGAGGTATTTATTCGACTTAGAACACGATTGAAGAAGGTTTTCTAAAAAATAGCCTTTACCGAGTGTCGAAGGACATTGTCATGTCGAATGTTAACAGGATTTTATGAAATAATAAGACTCCAAAGCAGTTTATTAAACAAAGTTGAGAAGTACGTAAAGGTTCATTGAATACATACACAGACTTCTACAAGCTTGTTTGAATAATTAGTCAGATGAATAATTAGTACCAGATATATCATTACAGCATTGGGCATGCGTATTGATGCAGTATCAATCCCACATTTTATGCTCAACGTTGAGTGTAATAAAGTGCTGACTCAACCAACAGATTTTGATGACTTTCATTGGTTTGCCTTCCTCTCGTAAACTACGTGAGCGAAAAGCAAACCCTTACTCTCCTTCTCGTATGTGGGCGCTACCGGCGTTACCATACGAGATAGTTGCAGTAGGCACCCTATGAATTGGGCAATTATAAATTCATAGGGATTATATATATAATCCCTATGAATTTATAATGAGGGATTTATGGGATATAAATCCCTCAAAACAACAAAGAAAACCGACTTGATCGTGTTTTAAGTAATAGATAAATCCCTCGAACGCTGCGCGTCCTCGGGCTTTATATCGCATAAATCCCGACGTTCGAGGGATTTATCTGACTTAATTTATTATTGAAGAGGTTTTCCAACAAAGTGTTGTCTTTTTTTCTACCTTGGACAAAGATTTTCCTAGTTTTTGTCTTCATTTCTGATCTAATTAGTATTCAAGGGCTTTATGCGATATAAAGCCTTCGAAAGAACAAAAAAACCCGACTCAATAATAAATTAATTGTTTATAAGCCCTTGTCTTCCACCAAAGAAATGTAAGTGCAAATGGTCTATATAGCTTACAATGTTTTGTCTAGACAACAAATAGGTAGAACTAACACGAAGCTTTTTTGACATTGCCTACAGCTATCCCAACGTTGATTTCGTATATAAAGCATATATACATAGCCATAGGGCGACAGAAACCAACATCATTGGCACGAGTGATGTTGATGCAGCGACCATCTATCTCTTCACTTACTTTCACTTTGGTGAAGCAAACATTGATGCGACGTTGATGGAAGTTTACATGCGTCGATCTCTTGACGGAGCCGAGTCTATGGCTCATAAACTGGAGAAGTACGGTATTTCTAATGTGACTTTATGGGCTACCCTGCTGTCAGAGATTCCACTACAGAAAGAAACCCTTCACCAATCATTAGTAATGGTAGCGCGACGCCAGCCGATGCTTAGAACAACTATCGTCGATTCATCTGATGGCAACCAGAAGCATTTCGAGTTCGTCGAAGGGCCTGTCAAAATCGACTTAAAGTTTATTGACCGATGTGGGGATGATTGCGTAGAAGTCGCTCAGGAGTTGTTAGTGTCGATAGAGTTCAATGCCGAAGCGCCCGCTTGGAAAGCGTTTCTCCTCCGCGAAGAGTATGACGATTCCAAAAGGTTATATAGAAATGTTATTGGATTTATTGCCGCGCATGCCCTGACCGATGGACGGAGTATATCTATGTTGTTACAAGACGTTGTTGCAAATATGAACGCAATTGCAAACGGTACAGCGCCAAGTCTGAAAGACATTTTAAGTTTTCCTTTATCACCAAGTAACGCCACGCTTCTTGCCCATAGAGTTGGCTGGTCAAGATGGCAGCAACTGCTCCTGTTTCCCCAAATGTATTCGGCACTTGTTCGTATTGCATTTTATGCGCAGTCTTTCACGAAGTCCGCTAACCCTGTTCTCGCAGGATTTCCAACAATCAACCGAGAGAAAGCGCGAGGTATTAAATCAGTTACTAAAATGTTAAGTCGTATCATTTCCGTCGACGAGACATCAAAATTGGTAAAGCGGTGCAAAACTGAAGGCTCTAGTGTATCTACTGCGATCTCCGCTGCATGTCATATTGCATTTTGCCGTCTCCTGGATGACAAACCCTATCCTAACAACGCCACAAATGACATGTCGATCGCAATAAGTGCTCGTCCATATCATTGTCCTCAACTCCCCTCAGAGTACATTGGCAATTACGTCGCGTCCGTGACCCACGATATTCCATTGGCAAGAGAAAGCAGTAGTTTCTGGCAAATAGCAAGGCAGTTCAAAGAAAAAACAACAGTGGCTTTGGAACAAGGAAAACACTTGGCTTTCGTTTGTGTTTTGGAAGCAGCCGGCAATGCTTTGTACAACTATATTCTCCAGCAAGGTGACCTCGAACTGAATCAACGGCGTTCATCCGGGAATTGTGTTTCCAACGTTGGTGTGTGCGTGCATGAAAAGAAAGACGGCGACGTTTATTGTATTGATAATGCATGGTTTGCTTCTGCATCTCATAAAATGTTTGCAACATGTACAAACTACATTCTCACTTTCAATGGCAAGTTAAACTGGATCACCTGTTACGATGCAAGTATTGTTTCAACAACAACTGCTCAAAGGTACTCTGAAATGGCTTGGCAGATATTGAAGCAATCCTTCCAAGGATAACTCATACAACTACATTTTCTACTAAGGTCTAGTTTAGTAGAAAAGAACAAACGATTGTTTCTATAACATATATTTTGTTGTGATTATAAGCTACGTTACATAATAGTATAATTATAACTAATTGTTCACCTGCATGGCATAATAACTTCATGCAGAAACGATACTTAATGAAATATATAGATCAGTTACACAATGGCCACGGCTTTAAATATTCTTTTATGTGCACCCGAATGAGTCTTTTTGGCCTCGTTATGAAGCTAGGAGCCGTTTATACGAGGCGGGCTAGCCTGGTTACATGCAGGACTAATTTTATGTCACAAAAATCTTATTACGACTATTTGAGAAAGGCAGAATGACATAACAAAGAAAAATTGGCTTCGTTTTTCTGTAAGTATAACACACAGGGTACTCTAATTCCTTTTTGCAGTCATAGAAAGATTTTCGTGACAAATCTTTAAAGTTGCAGGCATGCAAACGAGATTAAAAGGCTTATTACACACACAAAAGGCTTATGCACACAATTAATCAAACTAGTCGCTATATATATTATATGCACGTTGCATATAGTTAAAGGAAGCCATTGAGCAAGTAATAACCATAATACTCAATTCTAAGCGAACAATAAACATAACTCTGTGGATATATACGCATATAGATCGCGCATTTGGCAATGGATAAGTTGCCTTTGAAAAGTTTTGCCCCTCCCTGCCCTACATCTACATTTTATGTAATAGTTCAAGTACGAAACAGGAGACTTTACCTCGTGACTATTAAAAAGGCTCGCCTTTTCAATAGCATTCAGGTTTTAAAATCCCAGTAAAGTCAGACTGAGTGTTTGAACTGACTCCTCAAGCTCACGAATTTGAATATTCTTGGGTGAACAACGAGCGATCAAGGGGCGCTGGGCCAAAAAAAAAAAGATTGTCTTCCCAAGGAACTAGTAACTACGTTGACTTAGAGACCGGTCATTAATTAGAGGGGGGATGGTGCAAAATGAGTGAGGGCCACTAATTTTCATGCAAAGAAAAAGGGGTGTGTGGTCATATAAATTTATGCAAGCAAAATGAATAGCAAACTTTGTATTCAATATAAAACAAGACTACTTGATAAAAGAAGCAGGAGAAGATTTTTTCCTTTATATTAAAGTGGATGAACTAAAACACTAAGTCAGGGAGGAGGGCAACACGATTCAAAATATGAGGTATGAACGGTCTTGAAACAAGGGACGGGGGAGGGTCAGAAAAAAGTGTGGAGAAAGAATTGAACTCATTTGCACCAGTCCTCCCCCCCTTTTATTAATGACCAGTCCCTTATTATGTACCAACTGTCAAATACCAGCAAAGTCAAAGATTTTGACCAAATCAGTCCTCCTTACAGTTTTTTAAACAGTGATGGATCCAGCTTGATCTGGTAGGGAGGCGGGGGGGGGGGGGGGGGGGGTGCTGAGCGAGCGAAGTGAGATCAGGCCTGCGGCGTGACCGGTAGGGAGGATGAAGCCCGCCAGAAAAAAATTTTTTATACCTATTAATACCTATAAATCATATGATAGCTAATATATGAATCATATATCTATGAATCATATGATAGCATGAAGTTTACACGGACATTGAATGAATGCGTCTTTTAACACTGCACCCCCTTGGCCAAGGCCAGGGGTGTGCGCACCCTCCTGCACCCCCCTGTAAATCCATCACAGTTTTTACATAAAGGCGATCTACTGGCAGTATTGCATTTACTTTCCTCTACCTATATTAGCATAAGACACTTTTCAAGTCTATAACTGAGTATACCAAATGTACAACCTTAATTGTGCGTCTTTTAACCCTGCACCCCCTTGGCCAAGGCCAGGGGTGTGCGCACCCTCCTGCACCCCCCGGTAAATCCATCACAGTTTTTACATAAAGGCGATCTACTGGCAGTATTGCATTTACTTTCCTCTACCTATATTAGCATAAGACACTTTTCAAGTCTATAACTGAGTATGCCAAATGTACAACCTTAATTGTTAAATCTAGCTGTCAATTTGATCATAAACGTTTTCTTCTGTCGTAGTGCACAAGTCAGGCCTGGCTACGGGGGGGTTACCCTAGTATACCAATATACCTCTGTTATATATCTAAGTGCATGTGGCAACTGGATTGCTTTGTTTTTGAAAACATGACATATTTTATGCCCAGAATATCACCAATATTAGTTAAAAAATACCGTACACCAAAAGTAAAATATCTTTAATACCTTAAAACCCCTGGCCGAGCCTGATAAATTCGGTAGACCTACTTGTATGAAGCCAGCCTTACACATTATCATACGGTATGTTGGTTGTTCAACTTGTTACTTTGTTCAACTTAATAAATATAACAAATAAAATTAAAAAAATAGAATGTTCACATGTGCAATGTAACAGATTAAATTCGAAATGTGTCCGTTTTTAGCTAGTCAGATTACAAATTTCAGCCCCGTGCACAAAGGTTTAGACAAGCTATCAATCAACTTTTCTGTTTCTGTTTTTCTTTTCTTTCCTTGTGTTTTTGTTGCATCGTATTGCACCGTATCATTATCTTCTCAGTCTTCTTTGTTGCTATTTTTCTCACCCCCCTCCCCCCCCCCATAATGATCATTGTCCTCCTCATCTTCGTCATCACTTCGATCATCGTCATCACCCTCGTTGTCGCTATCTTCGTCATCATCGTTGTCGTCGTCATCTTCGTTGTCGCTATCCTCGTCATCATCTTTGTCGTCATCTCCCTCCTTGTCGCTATCCTCGTCATCACCTTTGTCGTCATCTCCCCCTTGCCGCTATCCTCGTCATTATCTTTGTCGTCATCATCTTCATTGTTGCTATCCTCGTCATCATCTTTGTCGTCATCTCCCTCCTTGTCGCTACCCTCGTCATCACCTTTGTCGTCATCTCCCCCTTGCCGCTATCCTCGTCATTATCTTTGTCGTCATCATCTTCATTGTAGCTATCCTCGTCATCATCTTTGTCGTCATCTCCCTCCTTGTAGCTATCGTCGTCGTCATCTTTTTCGACGTCATCTTCTATGTCGTTGTCTTCGTCGTCCATATCTTCCTCACTGCTTTTGCTATCAACAGCCTCCATGTCGTCATTTTTGCTGGTTACGGATCTTGTATCACCTTCATTCGGCGCGTAATAAAAACATTAATGTAGTCTCAGTATTTGCGACAGATGGGAATGTGCCAACGAAGGTGGCAGTAACGTATAGAAAGCTGTTTTGAAAGGGGCGTCTACATTGAGATTTAGGACAAATGAGTTATATTTTAGCACAGTCATGGAATTTCATGCAGTTGCATACCAGTTACAGGATCACTTTGAGGATTACGGCGCTGATTAACGTATTGTATGTGTACTAAAATTGCATAGTAGGACTGGCCGTTGTCCAAGCCATTGCCAGCAATTTCTTCTATATACGTAACCACGCAACAAATTTTTAATTTTTTTTAAGAACCAAAAATTAAGTTAGTATCTTCTTGTCAAACTTATTAGTAGCTGATTTAGCCTCCTTAGTGACATTTTATGTGTTTTCGTCACCAACACTTGCGTGGATACATCTTGAATTAGTATTGCCGAATCATTTGTTCACATACGCCTTATCTAAAGGCTACCGAATCAAAAGCGATAGCAACGTAACATATTCTCCCATGCACAGAAAAGCTGCGCAATGCAAAACTGAGGAATTATCTTAAAAAGGTTTCTACAGTATGTTAAATGAAATTTAAAAAATTACCTCATCACTGAGTAATACAGCTTTAACCTTCAATCCAACAGGAAAGAACAAATAACGCTCACTTCATCAATTTCTTTCACGTCACGACTAAGACAGGACTCGTTTCAAATTCACCAGCCTCATTCACCTCTCTAAGTGCAATCAATTTTTGGTTCTGGAGCAAAATGAACATGGCTATATTAAAGTCATTAAAAATCAATGATGGTCAACTTGTAACCGTCACTGTTAATGTTGCACACCTGCACCACCCCCCAAAACAGTTAGATAACAAAGAACTCATAAAAGATATATACGCATGCTAGAGCGCATGGTAGATCCATCGGGTACAATAAAAGTGACGCTGTAGCAAAATCATGTTGAAAAAATACAGAGGGAAATACACATACCCACATTTTTATATAAATTATACCCATACAGTATATATTACACATACATAGATAGACATACCATGCAAGTTTACAGGTTGGGTTTACAGGGTTTACAAGGTTTACAAGGTTTACAAGGTTTACAGGGTTTACATAGTTCCAATAGGGGCCACAGTGGATCGGTTGTGGGTTGCTTGGGGCAGGATGCAATAGGGGTTTACGTTGTGGAAAAAAATATGCTCGATTAATTTAGCTAGTGAGACATGAATCTACAACCTTGTTGCTTAACAGAACTACCGCTGGCTCTAATGATCATTGCCTGTGACATACTACGCATTTTGTGATTGGTCAATTTCGTTAAAAAAAGGCTTTTCATTTGCTAACGGTGGATAGTAACTGCTGTGATGGCCAATGAAATTCAAGGATTTGTGATAGCAACTTGTAAATTTATCCTAATTAACAATTAGTCACCGAAGTCGAGGTGATTATCGTTTAAATTTACCTCGTCGCTTCATGGTTCGGTAAGGTGACTAATTGTTTTAGTAAAATTTGAGGCCTGAGAAGAATAACCAAGAAACTTAAAATAAACGACTTTAACTCTCGTAGTTTTATCATGTAAATTTAAATAATGCTCATAGACCACTTTCATAATGGCCACCACTTTAAATATTGTTTTTTATCATTCATTTCGTTTCTATCCTGCATTCTCATTGGTTAATTTACCTGCAAATAACTGAGTGCAAATAATTTTTCTGCTGCAAATAATTTTATGAGCATGCGTAGTAGCGATAGCGCTGCTGACTGCAAATAATGTTCGTAAACATGGCGGCTAGTTCTTCAGCTATCCGAGGAAATAATCGAGAGTATTTGGAAGCATCCTTAACGATAATGTACTTCAGAAAAGAAATAGTGAAAAGGAAGTTTTAGTGAGATAAAAAGCAAGACTCGTGCCAACAAAAAGTAAGTTTTACGAAGATTTTAGTATGCCGAAGACAGAGAGAAGAGTGGCGATCTCTTACTTCAGGCATTTCAAATTTTTAACTATTTTATGAATGATAAATCAATTATTGAACTCGTCTATCGCAAAATATCATGATTTGTCAGCGTCTTGCTACTAGTTATTTGCCTCTGCCTTCGGCATCGGCAAATAACTAGTAGCTCGCCACTGACAAATCATGATATTTTGCTCCGACTCGTCCAATAATTGATAAATATGCATCTAAATGAGTCTTTCTAGCCTCGTTATGAAGGAAAGAGTCGTTTGAAATGCAAACACACAAACGAGGCCAGAAAGGCTTTATATTAAGATACATACAAAAGAATATTCAGATTAGTCGCTATTATGAAAGTGGTCTATTGTTCAACTCTACGAAGTTTTCTTCACGTTATATTGACAGCTGTATAAGCCTTCAATTCCACATACGACTAAAACTGACCCAAAATTCGAATAGTTTTATGACTAAACAATTTCTCATCTTCAAATAGTTCCAACGTAGAGTTTTTCTGTGTATACAGTATCTATCTGTTGAGTTTTTTGACGATTTGTTAAATTTAAAAGAATTATCTCTGCAGTCGTCATTTTGAAAAATAAATACACCTGTTATTGATCGGTTGAATTCTTGTCGCACAAGCCAGAATACTTCTCCAACATATTATAACAAACGCCCTCGCGTGATTACGCCTGTCAACGTAATTGGAAAACCTGGTCCTATGCCTCCAAAAGTAATTCCTAGATGTATGGTTATTAACGCTCGATCGTTGGTGAAACCTGACGCTGCATCAGCGCTTTACGCCGATTTACATTCAAATAAAATAGATGTATGTTTTGTTTCGGAAACTTGGCTTAACGATAGAATTTCAACCAATTTGATATGCCCTAATGGTTACACGCTTATTAGAAAAGATCGACTCGGATTGCGAATAGGAGGTGGCGTTGCTATCATCTGTAGGAATGACTGGCTTGTCAAACCAACCTCTTCTGAGAATGAATTCGAGTGCCTATGGTGCGAAATAAAAACGCCCAATTCCAAGTATCAAGTTGCTGCTGTACCATCCACCTGACCCTATCTATTCAACAGACGATTTTTTAGAGTACTTGTCCGACTGTTGTGAACGAATAGTCTCTTCTGAGCCCAACGCTAAGATCATTATCGCTGGGGATATCAACCAACTTAACCTAACTGATTTTGTTGTTCAACATGCTTTGAAACAGATGGTGAAACTTCCAACTAGAGGTGAGAGAACTTTGGATGTTTTTATGAGTAATTGTCCATATTTATGGAAATCACCAACAGTATTAAAGGGTCTGGTGCGATCAGATCACTTAGCCATATTAGTTCCACCACGCAGCGTTGCTAAACCTATTAGAAAAATCGTGCATTTTAGAGATGTGAGAGAGCACTTTAAAGTAAAAATGGAAGATATGCTTAAGGACTGGGACTGGAGCGATCTAGACTCTTGCCCAAATTCATGTGATAGCGTTGCAATGTTGAATGAATCTCTCCAGTCAATGTTTGAGGAATGCTTTCCATTACGGAAGGTTAAAGTATCATCTCGCGATCCTCCTTATATGTCGCCCCTTGTTAAACACTTATGCAAAATCAGAAAAAACAATAATCGGAAACATTATCATGTAGATAACATTGTTCTTCAAGATAGAATCAATAAACTAATTCGTGAAAATCAAGTAAACGCCATTCATAAGGAAAATAAAAAATATTCTAGATGTTCCAAAGGCTGGTGGGATTTTACCAATAAAATAACAGGCAGAAAGTCTCAAACAATCCCAATAAGCTCTATTATTGATCCAGATACAATTAATGCTTATTTTAAGTCTATTAATACTGATGAACAGTAAATAGCTCCGCAGCCTTTGCCTATACCGAGTGACACCCGAATTCCTAGCTTTGATGAATATACAGTGAGAAGATTTTTAATCTCCCAGAAGCAAACCGCCCCTGGACCTGACAATTACCATATTGGCTGTGGAAAGATTATGCTAATTACCTAGCACCAGTTGTTACTAAAGTGTTTAACTTCTCACTTAGAGAACAATCAGTTCCACTTCTCTGGAAGCTTGCGAATCTAACACCAATTCCCAAGGAGTCGCCGTTAGTTGAATCAAATCAGTTGAGACCAGTCTCATTGACCAATATCATAATGAGACTTTTTGAAAAATTGGTATACAAACAAGAATTATCCACTGTTTTTAAATCAGTTATAAAACCTGATCAATTTGCTTATAAGGAGGGGCACAGCGCTGGTATGGGTTTACTCAAGCAGCATCACAATTGGCTTAGTTGGCTTGATAAAGATACTGACTTTGTTCGGGTATTTGCATTCGACTTTAGCAAGGCATTTGACATGGTGTTGCACAACATCTTATGCGACAAATTCAAGCGACTTGATATAAATCCCTACATTATTAACTGGATAATCAGTTTCCTCAGTGATAAAAAAACAACAAGTCGTGGTTGATGGTGTAACAACAGAGTTTGTCTGCATTAATAGAGGTGTTCCGCAAGGCAGTGTACTTGGCCCCGTATTATTCTCTCTGATGGTTAATGACATTACTGTTCTGAATCCTAGTAGAGACTTGCTAATTAAGTTTGCTGATGACCTGACTCTCAGCGTGCCTGTTAGGTCTAACCAGCCAGACCCCTCTTCGAAGGAAGTTGAAAATATTGAAAATTGGTCAAAGGATAACAGTATGACATTAAATTTGAGGAAAACATGGGAGATGGTGGTTAGAGGTAAAACAACTAAACCTCTTCCAAATCCAATTCCTACAATTACACGTAAAACTTCATTAAAGCTATTGGGTGTTACCTTTAATGAAGATCCATGTAACTGGGACCAACAGTTTGTTACAATGCTACACAAAGCTAGCTCTCACTTATATATCCTAAGGGTATGTAAATATTATGGTTACTCCAAAAATGAACTTACAGTTTTATTCGATAGCTTAGTTATGTCCATTTTTTTATATGCTGTTGAGGTATGGGCTTGTGCCTACGAAGATAAGTACCTCAACCGAATTAAAAAATTTTGCAGAAGAGCTTTTAAATTTGGATATACCGCTAAATACTTACCCATTCAAAATATTATTCGGGAAAGAGATTTAAAGCTCTGGGAAAATATCGTTGACAATGAAGATCATCCAATGTATGACCTTCTTCCAGGAAAAAAGACGAGACATCTTCGACAACGAGGTCATGACTTCATATTGCCACGCATTCGCAAAGAACGTTTTAAACGAACCTTTATTAATAGGTGTCTTTTTAAGTTTGTATGAATAGTTATAGTCATATTGTTGTTATATAATTTATGTAATTGATAAATACTTTTATTGAACTTGATGTAAACTCGCACGTCTGTTGTTGAGTATGTTTTATAATAAAGACTTAATCAATCAATCAAAAACCATTGATTAGACCATAGGGATGGGCGATACTAGTACAAAATATCGATACCAACGATACTTCTCGCAAAAAGTAGGTCGAGGTTAAAAGGGATGACTCAAAAGGAACCGTCCAGTCCTTCGCATTTTTTACGCCATTTTTAATAATCAAAAGCACCCCCCGTTTTTAGAAATTTTCAGCAGTCGACTATTGTTGCTCATTTTCCCACCTTTCCTCACTATTTATCACTACGCTGCCCTAACAATCACTTGCGATCACTAGCTATCACTCACCATCACTAGCTATCACTCCCCATCACTAGCTATCACTCCCCATCACTGGCTATCACTCACCATCACTAGCTATCACTCCCCATCACTCACCATCACTCCCCATCACTAGCTATCACTCGCCATCACTAGCTATCACTCCCCATCACACCCCATCACTCCCCATCACTCCCCATCACTAGCTATCACTCACCATCACTTGCCATCACTAGCTATCACTCACCATCACTAGCTATCACTCACCATCACTAGCTATCACTCACCATCACTAGCTATCACTCCACATCACTCAGCATCACTCCCCATCACTAGCTATCACTCGCCATCACTAGCTATCACTCCCCATCACTCACCATCACTCCCAATCACTAGCTATCACTCACCATCACTAGCTATCACTCCCCATCACTCACCATCATTCACCATCACTAGCTATCACTCACCATCACTAGCTATCACTCACCATCACTAGCTATCACTCCCCATCACTCACCATCACTCCCCATCACTAGCTATCACTCACCATCACTCGTCATCACTAGCTATCACTCAACATCACTAACTATCACCCCCCATCACTAGCTATCACTCCCCATCACTAGTTATCACTCACCATCACTAGCTATCACTCACCATCACTAGCTATCACTCCCCATCACTCACCATCACTCCCCATCACTAGCTATCACTCACCATCACTCGTCATCACTAGCTATCACTCAACATCACTAACTATCACCCCCCATCACTAGCTATCACTCCCCATCACTAGTTATCACTCACCATCACTAACTATCACTCCCCATCACTCCCCATCACTCCCCATCACCAGCTATCACTCGCCATCACTAGCTATCTCACTCCCCATCACTAGCTATCACTCCCCATCACTAGCTATAACTCTCCATCACTAGCTATCACTCGCCATCACTAGCTATCACTCCCCATCACTAGCTATCACTCCCCATCACTAGCTATCACTCTCCATCACTAGCTATCACTCACCATCACTAGCTATCACTCCCCATCACTCACCATCATTCACCATCACTAGCTATCACTCACCATCACTAGCTATCACTCACCATCACTAGCTATCACTCCCCATCACTCACCATCACTCCCCATCACTAGCTATCACTCACCATCACTCGTCATCACTAGCTATCACTCAACATCACTAACTATCACCCCCCATCACTAGCTATCACTCCCCATCACTAGTTATCACTCACCATCACTAGCTATCACTCACCATCACTAGCTATCACTCTCCATCACTCACCATCACTCCCCATCACTAGCTATCACTCACCATCACTCGTCATCACTAGCTATCACTCAACATCACTAACTATCACCCCCCATCACTAGCTATCACTCCCCATCACTAGTTATCACTCACCATCACTAACTATCACTCCCCATCACTCCCCATCACTCCCCATCACCAGCTATCACTCGCCATCACTAGCTATCTCACTCCCCATCACTAGCTATCACTCCCCATCACTAGCTATAACTCTCCATCACTAGCTATCACTCGCCATCACTAGCTATCACTCCCCATCACTAGCTATCACTCCCCATCACTAGCTATCACTCTCCATCACTAGCTATCACTCGCCATCACTAGCTATCACTGGCCATCACTAGCTATCACTAGCTATCACAATTGCGTTTGCAGAAGAGTTATTTCGAATAGATGATCTTGCCTGTGGGGTATTTTGATCCAGAAATTCGTAGCGAACATCCACACAATTGCGTCTAGATTCAACAGCCGTTTTAGGGAGTGGTTCAGTTCTTTTTGCTTTGGAGTTGTTGCGAATAGATGGGTAAATGTGGCGGCGTAATTGTACATGAATATTTTGTAGTGTCCAAATTTCTTTTAATGAGGAGTTATTTCGAATAGATGGTCTTGCTTGTGGGTTATTCAGAACCAGAAATTTGTGGCGCACATCCACACAATTGCGTCTAGATTGAACAGCAGTTTTAGGGAGTGGCTCAGTTCTTTCTGCTTTGGGGTTATTGCGAATAGATGGGTAAGTGTGGCGGCGAAATTGAACATGAATATTTTTTAGTTTCCAAATTTTTTTTGCTGAAGAGTTATTTCGAATAGATGATCTTGCCTGTGGAGTATTTTGATCCAGAAATTCGTAGCGCACATCCACACAATTGCGTCTAGATTCAACAGCAGTTTTAGGGAGTGGCTCAGTTCCTTTTGCTTTGGGGTTATTGCGAATAGATGGGTAAGTGTGACGGCGAAATTGAACATGAAAATTTGGTAGGGTCCAAATTTTTTTTCCTGAGGAGTTATTTCGAATAGATGATCTTGCCTGTGGGGTATTTTATCCAGAAATTCGTAGCGCACATCCACACAATTGCGTCCAGATTCAACAGCCGTTTTAGGGAGTGGCTCAGTTCTTTTTGCTTTGGGATTATTGCGAATAGATGTAGTGTGGCGGCGAAATTAAACATGAATATTTTGTAGTGTCCAAATTTTTTTAATGATGAGTTATTTCGAATAGATGAACTTTGCTTGTGGGTTATTTTGAACCAGCAATTTGTGGCGCACATCCACATAATTGCGTCTAGATTGAACAGCAGTTTTAAAGAGTGGCTCTGTTCTTTTTACTTTGGGGTTATTGCGAATAGATGGGTAAGTGTGGCGGCGAAATTAAACATGAATATTTTGTAGTGTCCAAATTTTTTTAATTGAGGAGTTCTTTGGAATAGATGATCTTGCTTGTGGGGCATTTTGATCCAGAAATTTGGAGCGCACATCCACACAATTGCGTCTAAATTGAACAGCCGTTTTAGGGAGTGGCTCAGTTCTTTTTGCTTTGGGGTTATGCGAATAGATGGGTAAGTGTGACGGCGAAATTAAACATGAATATTTCGTAGTGTCCGAATTTTTCTTTGTTGAGGAGTTGTTTGGAATAGATGATCTTGCCTGTGGGGTATTCTGAACCAGAAATTCGTAGCGCACATCCACACAATTGCGTCTAGATTCAACAGCCGTTTTTGGGAGTGGTTCAGTTCTTTTTGCTTTGGGGTTATTGCGAATAGATGGGTAAGTGTGGCGGCGTAATTGAACATGAATATTTTGTAGTGTCCTGCATGCTTTTTTAATGAGGAAATATTTCGAATAGATGGTCTTGCTTGTGGGTTATTTTGAACCAGAAATTTGCGGCGCACATCCGCAAAATTGCGTCTAAATGGAACAGCAGGTTTAGGATTGTCTCAGTTCTTTTTCCTTTGGTGTTATTGGGGTATTTTGATCCAGAAATTCGTAGCGCACATCCACTCAATTGCGTCTAGATTGAACAGTCGTTTGAGGGAGTGGCTCAGTTCTTTTTGCTTTGGGGTTATTGCGAATAGATGGGTAAGTGTGACGGCGAAATTGAACATGAATATTTGGTAGTGTCCAAATTTTTTTTTAATGATCAGTTACTTCGAATAGATGAACTTTGCTTGTGGGTTATTTTGAACCAGCAATTTGTATCGCACATCCACATAATTGCGTCTAGATTGAAGAGCAGTTTTAGGTAGTGGCTCAGTTCTTTTTACTTTGGGGTTATTGCGAATAGGTGGGTAAGTGTGGCGGCGAAATTTAAAATGAATATTTTGCAGTGTCCAAATTTTTTTTGCTGAAGAGTTATTTAGAATAGATGATCTTGCCTGTGGGGTATTTTGATCCAGAAATTCCTAGCGCACATCCACTCAATTGCGTCTAGATTCAACAGTCGTTTTAGGGAGTGGCTCAGTTCTTTTTGCTTTGGGGTTATTGCGAATAGATGGGTAAGTGTGACGGCGAAATTGAACATGAATATTTGGTAGTGTCCAAATTTTTTTTGCTGAGGAGTTATTTCGAATAGATGATCTTGCCTGTGGGTTATTTTGATCCAGAAATTCGTAGCGCACATCCACACAATTGCGTCTAGATTCAACAGCCGTTTTAGGGAGTGGCTCAGTTCTTTTTGCTTTGGGGTTATTGCGAATAGATGGGTAAGTGTGGCGGCGTAATTGAACATGAATATTTTGTAGTTCCGAAATTTTTTTTAATGAGGATTTATTTCGAATAAATAATCTTGCCTGTGTGGTATTTTATCCAGATATTCGTAGCGCACATCCACACAGTTGCGTCTAGATTCAACAGCCGTTTTAGGGAGTGGTTCTGTTCTTTTTGTTTTGGGGTTATTGCGAATAGATGGGTAAGTGTGGCGGCGTAATTGAACATGAATATTTTGTAGTGTCCAAATTGTTTTGCTGAAGAGTTATTTCGAATAAATAATATTGCTTGTGTGGTATTTTATCCAGAAATTCGTAGCGCACATCCACTCAATTGCGTCTAGATTCAACAGCCGTTTTAGGGAGTCATTCAGTTCTTTTTGCTTTGGGGTTATTGCGAATAGATGGGTAAGTGTGACGGCGAAATTAAACATGAATATTTGGTAGTGTCCAATTTTTTTTAATGATCAGTTACTTCGAATAGATGAACTTTGCTTGTGGGTTATTTTGAACCAACAATTTGTAGCGCACGTCCACATAATTGCGTCAAGATTGAAGAGCAGTTTTAGGGAGTGGCTCAGTTCTTTTTGCTTTGGGGTTATTGCGAATAGGTGGGTAAGTGTGGCGGCGTAATTGAACATGAATATTTTGTAGTGTCCAAATTTTTTTGCTGAAGAGTTATTTCGAATAGATGATCTTGCCTGTGGGGTATTTTGATCCAGAAATTCGTAGCGCACATCCACTCAATTGCGTCTAGATTCAACAGTCGTTTTAGGGAGTGGCTCAGTTCTTTTTGCTTGGGGTTATTGCGAATAGATGGGTAAGTGTGACGGCGAAATTAAACATGAATATTTGATAGTGTCCAAATTTTTTTAATCATCAGTTACTTCGAATAGATGAACTTTGCTTGTGGGTTATTTTGAACCAGCAATTTGTAGCGCACGTCCACATAATTGCGTCAAGATTGAAGAGCAGTTTTAGGGAGTGGCTCAGTTCTTTTTACTTTGGGGTTATTGCGAATAGGTTGGTAAGTGTGACTGCGAAATTGAACATGAATATTTGGTAGTGTCCAAATTTTTTTTTGCTGAGGAGTTATTTCGAATAGAGGGTCTTGCCTGTGGTTATTTTGATCCAGAAATTTGTAGCGCACATCCACATAATTGCGTCTAGATTTAACTGCAGTTTTAGGGAGTGGCTCAGTTCTTTTTGCTTTGGGGTTATTGCGAATAGATGGGTAAGTGTGGCGGCGTAATTGAACATGAATATTTTGTAGTGTCCAAATTTTTTTTAATGAGGAGATATTTCGAATTTATGGTCTTGCTTGTGGGTTATTTTGAACCAGAAATTTGCGGCGCACATCCGCGTAATTGCGTCTAGATGGAACAGCAGGTTTAGGGAGTCTCTTAGTTCTTTTTTGTTTGGGGTTATTGCGAATAATTGGGTTAGGGTTGCGGCGAAAGTGAACACGAGAATTTTGTAGGGTCCAAATTTTTTTCTCCTGAGGAGTTATTTCGAATAGATGGTCTTGCTTGTGGGGTATTTTGATCCAGAAATTTGTAGCGCACATCCACATAATTTCGTCTAGATTGAACAGCAGTTTTAGGGAGTGGCTCAGTTCCTTTTGCTTTGGGGTTATTGCGAATAGATGGGTAACTGTGGCGGCGAAATTGAACATGAATATTTTGTAGTGTCCTGCATGCTTTTTTAATGAGGAGATATTTCGAATAGATGGTCTTGCTTGTGGGTTATTTTGAACCAGAAATTTGCGGCGCACATCCGCAAAATTGCGTCTAAATGGAACAGCAGGTTTAGGATTGTCTCAGTTCTTTTTCCTTTGGTGTTATTGGGGTATTTTGATCCAGAAATTCGTAGCGCACATCCACTCAATTGCGTCTAGATTGAACAGTCGTTTGAGGGAGTGGCTCAGTTCTTTTTGCTTTGGGGTTATTGCGAATAGATGGGTAAGTGTGACGGCGAAATTGAACATGAATATTTGGTAGTGTCCAAATTTTTTTTTAATGATCAGTTACTTCGAATAGATGAACTTTGCTTGTGGGTTATTTTGAACCAGCAATTTGTATCGCACATCCACATAATTGCGTCTAGATTGAAGAGCAGTTTTGGGTAGTGGCTCAGTTCTTTTTACTTTGGGGTTATTGCGAATAGGTGGGTAAGTGTGGCGGCGAAATTTAAAATGAATATTTTGCAGTGTCCAAATTTTTTTTGCTGAAGAGTTTTTTAGAATAGATGATCTTGCCTGTGGGGTATTTTGATCCAGAAATTCGTAGCGCACATCCACTCAATTGCGTCTAGATTCAACAGTCGTTTTAGGGAGTGGCTCAGTTCTTTTTGCTTTGGGGTTATTGCGAATAGATGGGTAAGTGTGACGGCGAAATTGAACATGAATATTTGGTAGTGTCCAAATTTTTTTTGCTGAGGAGTTATTTCGAATAGATGATCTTGCCTGTGGGGTATTCTGATCCAGACATTCGTAGAGCACATCCACACAATTGCGTCTAGATTCAACAGCCGTTTTAGGAAGTGGTTCAGTTCTTTTTGCTTTGGGGTTATTGCGAATAGATGAGTAAGTCTCGCGGCGTAATTGAACATGAATATTCTGTAGTGTCCAAATTTTTTTTAATGAGGAGTTCTTTGTGATAGATGGTTTGGCTTGTGCGGTATTTTGATCCAGAAATTTGTAGCGCACATCCACACAATTGCGTCAAGATTGAACAGCAGTTTTCGGGAGTGGTTCAGTTCTTTTTGCTGTGGGGTTAATGCGAATAGATGGGTAAGTGTGGCGGCGAAATTGAACATGAATTTTTGGTAGTGTCCAAATTTTTTTTTACTGAGGAGTTATTTGGAATAGATGATCTTGCCTGTGGGGTATTCTGATCCAGAAATTCGTAGCGCACATCCACACAATTGCGTCTAGATTCAACAGCCGTTTTAGGGAGTGGCTCAGTTCTTTTTGCTTTGGGGTTATTGCGAATAGATGGGTAAGTGTGGCGGCGTAATTGAACATGAATATTTTGTAGTTCCGAAATTTTTTTTAATGAGGATTTATTTCGAATAAATAATCTTGCCTGTGTGGTATTTTATCCAGATATTCGTAGCGCACATCCACACAGTTGCGTCTAGATTCAACAGCCGTTTTAGGGAGTGGTTCAGTTCTTTTTGTTTTGGGGTTATTGCGAATAGATGGGTAAGTGTGGCGGCGTAATTGAACATGAATATTTTGTAGTGTCCAAATTGTTTTGCTGAAGAGTTATTTCGAATAAATAATCTTGCTTGTGTGGTATTTTATCCAGAAATTCGTAGCGCACATCCACTCAATTGCGTCTAGATTCAACAGCCGTTTTAGGGAGTCATTCAGTTCTTTTTGCTTTGGGGTTATTGCGAATAGATGGGCAAGTGTGACGGCGAAATTAAACATGAATATTTGGTAGTGTCCAATTTTTTTTAATGATCAGTTACTTCGAATAGATGAACTTTGCTTGTGGGTTATTTTGAACCAACAATTTGTAGCGCACGTCCACATAATTGCGTCAAGATTGAAGAGCAGTTTTAGGGAGTGGCTCAGTTCTTTTTGCTTTGGGGTTATTGCGAATAGGTGGGTAAGTGTGGCGGCGTAATTGAACATGAATATTTTGTAGGGTCCAAATTTTTTTGCTGAAGAGTTATTTCGAATAGATGATCTTGCCTGTGGGGTATTTTGATCCAGAAATTCGTAGCGCACATCCACTCAATTGCGTCTAGATTCAACAGTCGTTTTAGGGAGTGGCTCAGTTCTTTTTGCTTTGGGGTTATTGCGAATAGATGGGTAAGTGTGACGGCGAAATTAAACATGAATATTTGGTAGTGTCCAAATTTTTTTAATCATCAGTTACTTCGAATAGATGAACTTTGCTTGTGGGTTATTTTGAACCAGCAATTTGTAGCGCACGTCCACATAATTGCGTCAAGATTGAAGAGCAGTTTTAGGGAGTGGCTCAGTTCTTTTTACTTTGGGGTTATTGCGAATAGGTTGGTAAGTGTGACTGCGAAATTGAACATGAATATTTGGTAGTGTCCAAATTTTTTTTTGCTGAGGAGTTATTTCGAATAGAGGGTCTTGCCTGTGGTTATTTTGATCCAGAAATTTGTAGCGCACATCCACATAATTGCGTCTAGATTTAACTGCAGTTTTAGGGAGTGGCTCAGTTCTTTTTGCTTTGGGGTTATTGCGAATAGATGGGTAAGTGTGGCGGCGTAATTGAACATGAATATTTTGTAGTGTCCAAATTTTTTTTAATGAGGAGATATTTCGAATTTATGGTCTTGCTTGTGGGTTATTTTGAACCAGAAATTTGCGGCGCACATCCGCGTAATTGCGTCTAGATGGAACAGCAGGTTTAGGGAGTCTCTTAGTTCTTTTTTCTTTGGGGTTATTGCGAATAATTGGGTTAGGGTTGCGGCGAAAGTGAACACGAGAATTTTGTAGGGTCCAAATTTTTTTCTCCTGAGGAGTTATTTCGAATAGATGGTCTTGCTTGTGGGGTATTTTGATCCAGAAATTTGTAGCGCACATCCACATAATTGCGTCTAGATTGAACAGCAGTTTTAGGGAGTGGCTCAGTTCCTTTTGCTTTGGGGTTATTGCGAATAGATGGGTAAGTGTGGCGGCGAAATTGAACATGAATATTTTGTAGTGTCCAATTTTTTTTTGCTGAAGGGTTATTTCGAATAGATGATCTTGCCTGTGGGGTATTTTGATCCAGAAATTCGTAGCGCACATCCACTCAATTGCGTCTAGATTCAACAGCCGTTTTAGGGAGTGGCTCATTTCTTTTTGCTTTGGGGTTATTGCGAATAGATGGGTAAGTGTGACGGCGAAATTAAACATGAATATTTGGTAGTGTCCAAATTTTTTTAATGATCAGTTATATCGAATAGATGAACTTTGCTTGTGGGTTATTTTGAACAAGCAATTTGTAGCACACATCCACATAATTGTGTCTAGATTGAACAGCAGTTTTAGGGAGTGGTTCAGTTTCATTTAGCTTTGGGGTTATTGCGAATAGATGGGTAAGTGTGACGACGAAATTGAACATGAATATTTGGCAGTGTCCATTTTTTTTTTGCTGAGGAGTTATTTCGAATAGATGATCTTGCCTGTGGGATATTCTGATCCAGAAATTCGTAGCGCACATCCACACAATTGCGTCTAGATTCAACAGCCGTTTTAGGGAGTGGCTCAGTTCTTTTTGCTTTGGGGTTATTGCGAATAGATGGGTAAGTGTGACGACGAAATTGAACATGAATATTTGGTAGTGTCCAAATCTTTTTTTGCTGAGGAGTTATTTCGAATAGAGGGTCTTGCCTGTGGGTTATTTTGATCCAGAAATTTGTATCTCACATCCACATAATTGCGTCTAGATTAAACAGCAGCTTTAGGGAGTGGTTCAGTTCTTTTTGCTTTGGGTTATTGCGAATAGATGAGTAAGTCTCGCGGCGTAATTGAACATGAATATTCTGTGGTGTCCAAATTTTTTTTAATGAGGAGTTCTTTGTGATAGATGGTTTGGCTTGTGCGGTATTTTGATCCAGAAATTTGTAGCGCACATCCACACAATTGCGTCTAGATTGAACAGCAGTTTTAGGGAGTGGTTCAGTTCTTTTTGCTTTGGGGTTAATGCGAATAGATGGGTAAGTGTGGCGGCGAAATTGAACATGAATTTTTGGTAGTGTCCAAATTTTTTTTTACTGAGGAGTTATTTGGAATAGATGATCTTGCCTGTGGGGTATTCTGATCCAGAAATTCGTAGCGCACATCCACACAATTGCGTCTAGATTCAACAGCCGTTTTAGGGAGTGGCTCAGTTCTTTTTGCTTTGGGGTTATTGCGAATAGATGGGTAAGTGTGGCGGCGTAATTGAACATGAATATTTTGTAGTTCCGAAATTTTTTTTAATGAGGATTTATTTCGAATAAATAATCTTGCCTGTGTGGTATTTTATCCAGATATTCGTAGCGCACATCCACACAGTTGCGTCTAGATTCAACAGCCGTTTTAGGGAGTGGTTCAGTTCTTTTTGCTTTGGGGTTATTGCGAATAGATGGGTAAGTGTGACGGCGAAATTAAACATGAATATTTGGTAGTGTCCAATTTTTTTTAATGATCAGTTACTTCGAATAGATGAACTTTGCTTGTGGGTTATTTTGAACCAGCAATTTGTAGCGCACGTCCACATAATTGCGTCAAGATTGAAGAGCAGTTTTAGGGAGTGGCTCAGTTCTTTTTGCTTTGGGGTTATTGCGAATAGGTGGGTAAGTGTGGCGGCGTAATTGAACATGAATATTTTGTAGTGTCCAAATTTTTTTGCTGAAGAGTTATTTCGAATAGATGATCTTGCCTGTGGGGTATTTTGATCCAGAAATTCGTAGCGCACATCCACTCAATTGCGTCTAGATTCAACAGTCGTTTTAGGGAGTGGCTCAGTTCTTTTTGCTTTGGGGTTATTGCGAATAGATGGGAAAGTGTGACGGCGTAATTGAACATGAATATTTTGTAGTGTCCAAATTTTTTTTAATGAGGAGATATTTCGAATTTATGGTCTTGCTTGTGGGTCATTTTGAACCAGAAATTTGCGGCGCACATCCGCGTAATTGCGTCTAGATGGAACAGCAGGTTTAGGGAGTCTCTTAGTTCTTTTTTCTTTGGGGTTATTGCGAATAATTGGATTAGGGTTGCGGCGAAAGTGAACACGAGAATTTTGTAGGGTCCAAATTTTTTCCTCCTGAGGAGTTATTTCGAATAGATGGTCTTGCTTGTGGGGTATTTTGATCCAGAAATTTGTAGCGCACATCCACATAATTGCGTCTAGATTGAACAGCAGTTTTAGGGAGTGGCTCAGTTCCTTTTGTTTTGGGGTTATTGCGAATAGATGAGTAAGTGTGGCGGCGAAATTGAACATGAATATTTTGTAGTGTCCAATTTTTTTTTGCTGAAGGGTTATTTCGGATAGATGATCTTGCCTGTGGGGTATTCGCACATCCACTCAATTGCGTCTAGATTCAACAGCCGTTTTAGGGAGTGGCTCATTTCTTTTTGCTTTGGGGTTATTGCGAATAGATGGGTAAGTGTGACGGCGAAATTAAACATGAATATTTGGTAGTGTCCAAATTTTTTTAATGATCAGTTATATCGAATAGATAAACTTTGCCTGTGGGGTATTTTGATCCAGAAATTCGTAGCGCACATCCACACAATTGCGTCTAGATTCAACAGCCGTATTAGGGAGTGGCTCAGTTCTTTTTGCTTTGGGGTTATTGCGAATAGATGGGTAAGTGTGACGACGAAATTGAACATGAATATTTGGCAGTGTCCATTTTTTTTTTTGCTGAGGAGTTATTTCGAATAGATGATCTTGCCTGTGGGACATTCTGATCCAGAAATTCGTAGCGCACATCCTCACAATTGCGTCTAGATTCAACAGCCGTTTTAGGGAGTGGCTCAGTTCTTTTTGCTTTGGGGTTATTGCGAATAGATGGGCAAGTGTGACGACGAAATTGAACATGAATATTTGGTAGTGTCCAAATTTTTTTTTGCTGAGGAGTTATTTCGAATAGAGGGTCTTGCCTGTGGGTTATTTTGATCCAGAAATTTGTATCTCACATCCACATAATTGCGTCTAGATTGAACAGCAGTTTTAGGGAGTGGCTCAGTTCTTTTTGCTTTGGGGTTATTGCGAATAGATGGGTAAGTGTGGCGGCAAAATTGAACATGAATATTTTGTAGTGTCCAAATTTTTTTTTAATGAGGAGTTATTTCGAATAGATGGTCATGCTTGTGGGTTATTTTGAACCAGAAATTTGTGGCGCACATCCGCATGATTGCGTCTAGATGGAACAGCAGGTTTAGTGAGTTGCTCAGTTCTTTTTCCTTTTGGTTATTGCGAATAATTAGGTTAGGGTTGCGGCGAAAGTGAACACGAGAATTTTGTAGGGTCCAAATTTTTTCTCCTGAGGAGTTATTTCGAATAGATGGTCTTTCCTGTGGGGTATTTTGATCCAGAAATTTGTAGCGCACATGCACATAATTGCGTCTAGATTGAACAGCAGTTTTATGGAGTGGCTCAGTTCTTTTTGCTTTGGGGTTATTGCGAATAGATGGGTAAGTGTGGCGGCGAAATTGAAGATGAATATTTTGTAGTGTCCATATTTTTTTTGCTGAAGAGTTATATGATGGGGAGTGATAGCTAGTGATAGCTAGTGATGGGGAGTGATAGCTAGCGATAGCTAGTGATGGGGAGTGATAGCTAGTGATGGGGAGTGATAGGTAGTGATAGCTTAGCTAGTGATGGGGAGTGATAGCTAGTTATGGTGAGTGATAGCTAGTGATAGCCAGTGATGGGGAGTGATAGCTAGTGATGGGGAGTGATAGCTAGTGATAGCTAGTGTTGGGGAGTGATAGCTAGTGATGGTGAGTGATAGCTAGTGATAGCCAGTGATGGGGATGATAGCTAGTGATGGCGAATGATGGCAAGTGATGGTGAGTGATGAGGAGTTATTGTTAGGGCAGCGTAGTGATAAATAGTGAGGAAAGGTGGGATAATGAGCAACGTTAGTCGACTGCTGAAAATTTCTAAACACGGGGGTGGGGGGGGGGGGTGGGGGGGAAGTGCTTTTGATTATTAAAAATGGCGTAAAAAATGCGAAAGAACTGGACGGGTCCTTTTGAGTCATCCCTTTTAACCTCGACCCAAAAAGTATTGGTAATTTCGATACCACTTGAGCCTGCGATGTTTTTGGTCAGTATCTATGAAAATCGGTGAATACTTCATCATGCAGGGTTGTATGATGCTGTTTTTAAATAAAAACACTGCCTCGTACCCAGGCGTCTCCACATACATATTTACATACATATATACATTCATATTTACACGAAGTACTGCAATACTTCGTGTAAATATGAATGTATATATATATATATATATATATATATATATATATATATATATATATTATCCCAAATGTATATATCCCAAAGGGATTTTTACTATTTATTCATTTCACAAGTTGTTTACAACACTCGCGTCCTTGTTGTAAACATTATATATATATATATATATATATATATATATATATATATATATATATATATATGTATATATACGTGTGGGTTTTGGTCTACGAAACGCAAAGAGTGCTCGATAAACATATAGTTAGAGCAAATATAGATTTTCGCTTACCTCAAAAGTCTGCTACAGGCTGTTTCATCTAAAAAAGGCTGTTTCATCTAAAAAAGAATCTTCAGGCAGATCTGCCTGAAGATTCTTTTTTAGATGAAACAGCCTGTAGCAGACTTTTGAGGTAAGCGAAAATATATATATATATATATATATATATATATATATATATATATATATATATATATATATATATATTGTCCGTGTATAAACGCGTCTAATGTCGCAGTGTAAAACAAGTGGTCAAAACAGGTGATGTGGTACTGATGAACTAATGTAAAAAAATAGGTAAGCAATGCGTACATGTGACTTCCGCTGTTATGAGTGAAGCAACACGTGAAAATGTGTAAAAAGCAAACAGACGCACAAAAAGAATTTGATGAATGATGGCACATTTCAACATGGCATATATTATACATACAATGTCAGTGGCTGATTTGATTTATCTCCATTTCACCCCATCCTGCATGCCAAGTATTATTTCTATACGTAATTGTGTCGTTATTACCCACCATCCAGGTACGTTTAGCTCTCAAAAGTGTTGGTGAAACTTACCAGGATCGACAAGATGACATAGGACGGCGTAATGCTTATTGAGAAAAGGTTTCTACTATTCTGTGCTGGTCAGACCGCCGGCTGAGGTCTGCGAAAACTATGGTTCCTTTATTTCACTATACAAGATATGGAACAGCGCCTAAAATTAAGAGTCAAACCATGCAACAGTAAACAGTCAAGGTTTTGTAACGTCTATGTACCAACCTTATGCATTTTGTCAGCGTATAACTTTCTTTACAGTTTTTTTAAATACAGTGCACTTTAGTATGAAACAAGAACACTGACCAGTGAGCAGTGAGCACAACGCTCCGGCAGAAGAAGAAAAGAGAAGAAAGGCGTTGGAAAATAATGCAGGTGAAGCTAGGCCACGCAATTATGCACATAAGCAAGCAACACGCTGATATAGACCTCTTGCATATAACGTCAAACATGACAGTGGATCTGCAGGACAACTTCAAAGTTCCAAATTCCAATGTTAAGCAAAGCAAAAAATCAATAAAAACTTCATTGTTTATAAATTTGTCCTTCACCAAAGGAATTACGGTGGAGTATATAATTTGTGGCTACCGCTAATCTAGAAAACATTACATTACCTGTACTGTAGTCTTGTAATAACATGCATAAGTAAAATTCTATATATAGACTCTTGCACATGACGCGAAAACGGTGGATCTGGAGAACAATTTCAAAGTTTCAATGTTTAACAGAGCAAATTATCAATGTTTTGTTCAAATTTTTAATGTTTGTAAGATTTGTTCTGCACCAAGGGAATAAGTGCCATTGTCAATTGTGGCTATCACTGACGTAGAAAACTCTCACCTTCATACATGTAGTTTTTTAACCTAAATAAAATTGTATTGGACTCTTGCAGGCAACGTCAAAGTCGCCATCTTGGGTGGAAACTTCAAAGTTCCGACGTTTAGTAGACTAAATAATGAATGGTAATCCTTTTCGGTTTATATGATTTGCCAACCCAGCTTGGGAATACATGCAAGAGCTCAATAGACCTCTTACACATGATGTCAAAACGGTGAATCTGAAGGACAGCTTCAATGATGAGTTCAACAGAGCAAATTATTAATTAAAATTTTATTGTTTATAAGCCCTTGTCTTCTACCAAAGAAATGTAAGTGCAAATGGTCTATACAGCTCGCAATGTTTTGTCTAGACAACAAATAAGTAGAACTAACACGAAGCTTTTTTTACATTGCCTACAGCTAACCCAACATTGATTTCGTATGAAGCATATATACGAGGGATGTAGATGCAGCGACCATCTCTTCACTTACTTTCACTTTGGTGAAGCAAACATCTAAGTATACGGTAACTTAATTGGTCGCGACGTTGATGGAAGTTTACATGCGTCGATCTCTTGACGGAGCCGAGTCTATGGCTCATAAACTGGAGAAGTACGGCCGTATTTCTAATGTGACTTTATGGGCTACCCTGCTGTCAGAGATTCCACTGCAGAAAGAAGCCCTTCACCAATCCTTAGTTATGGTAGCTCGACGGCAGCCGATGCTTAGAACAACCATCGTTGATTCATCTGATGGCAACCAGAAACATTTCGAGTTCGTCGAAGGGCCTGTTAAAATCGACTTAAAGTTTATTGACCGATGTGGGGATGATTGCGTAGAAGTCGCTCAGGAGTTGTTAGAGTCGATAGAGTTCAATGTCGAAGCGCCCGTTTGGAAAGCGTTTCTCCTCCGAGAAGAGTATGACGATTCCAAAAGGTTATATAGAAATGTTATTGGATTTATTGCCGCGCATGCCGTGACCGATGGACGGAGTATATCTATGTTGTTACAAGAAGTTGTTGCAAATATGAACGCAATTGCAAACGGTACAGCGCCAAGTCTGAAAGACATTTTAAGTTTTCCTTTATTACCAAGTAACGCCACGCTTCTTGCTCATAGAGTTGGCTGGTCAAGATGGCAGCAACTGCTCCTGTTTCCCCAAATGTATTCGGCACTTCTTCGTATTGCATTTTATGCGCAGTCTTTTACGAAATCCACTAACCCTGTTCTCGCAGGATTTCCAACAATCGACCGAGAGAAAGCGCGAGATATTAAATCCGTTACTAAAATGTTTAGTCGTATCATTTCAGTCGACGAGACATCAAAATTGGTAAAGCGGTGCAAAAGTGAAGGCTCTAGTGTGTCTAGCGCAATCGCGGCTGCATGTCATATTGCATTTTGCCGTCTCCTGGATGACAAACCCTATCCTAACAACGCCACAAATGACATGTCAATCGCAATAAGTGCGCGCCCATATCATTGTCCTCAACTCCCCTCAGAGTACATTGGCAATTACGTCGCGTCCGTAACTCACGACATTCCATTGACAAGAGAAAGCAGCAATTTCTGGCAAATTGCAAGGCAGTTCAAAGAAACAACAACAGCGGCTCTGGAACGAGGAAAACACTTGACTTCCGTTTGTGTTTTGGAAGCAGCTGGCAATGCTTTGTACAACTCTATTCTTCAGCAAGGAGACCTCGAATTACATCAACGGCGTTCATCCGGGAATTGTGTTTCAAACGTTGGTGCGTACGTGCATGAAAAAAAAGATGGCGACGTTTATTGTATTGGTAATGCATGGTTTGCTTCTACACCTCATAAAAGAGTTGCAACATGTACAAACTACATTATCACTTTCAACGGCAAGTTAAACTGGATCACCTGTTACGATGCTAGCAAAGTATCAACAACAACTGCTCAAAGGTACTCTGAAATGGCTTGGCAGATATTGAAGCAATCCTTCCAAGGATAACTCATGCAATTACATTTTCTACTAAGGTCTAGTTTAGTAGAAAAGAACAAACGATTGTTTCTATAACATATATTTTGTTATGATTATATATATCTACGTAACCTGAGTAGTATAATTTAAGTAATATTATTCTTAATTTAGATTTGTTGTGAATATTTCTCATTGTAACTCGACTGTATCGCTTTGTACAACAAGAATTGAGAAAACTTTAATTAAAGCTACAGTAGATATTTCGTTACGCAAGAGATATTTCGTAGATATTTCGTACGTTACTAAATGTACAACTCACTTGGCTAGCTTAACGTTTAATTAGAACTAACTGTTCACTTGTATGACATAATAACTTAATGCAGAAACGATAATAATAATGAATTACCGTATTTACTCGTTTAAGCGCCTCCCCCGATTAAGCGCCGAATATGAGAGCAAAAATATATTAAAGAGCGCCGCACTTATTCACAACAATGCGGCGCTTGATCGAAGCACGTCAGACAGAATTGTTCGAGAAGCCAAACTAAAAAACAACTACAGTACATCTCAATCCTAAATCTGCCTCGCAAATTTATTCTCCTGTGTTACAGTGTTTTTAAGTTCAAAGTGAGTATATTTCAATGCTCTCCCATTTAACTCTCTCTTCAAACATGTTTTCTTGTTATCGTTTACAACATAGTCAATCGAGATACGGTCTGAAAACTCGGCAAACTTCAAAGCGCCTATAATGAGCTGTGATTTTATGTTGAACCGTACCTTACACCGTGCACATCCTTTGTTTTAGGTTTATTAACATTTAAATAGCACGGTTGAGTGACTGAACTGAACCGAAACGTTGCTATTGGACAATTCCTTCGTTATACTAAAATACAATGTGTTCAGTGACCGTGCACCGTGCACAAAAATGCATAAAGGCGAACAAAAAGATAGACCAAAGACTTTAGCTGAGTTTCCAGACCATATCTCGATTGACTATGTTTACAAATAAAATAATTTTTAAAGAGCGCCGTCCTCAAATAAGCGCCTCCCTCAAATAAGCGCCGCATCCGAACAATTAAAACTTAGGGGGCGATTACATGGACCGGGCTGGCCCGGTTAACCGGGTGTTAAGTTTAGTTAGCTCTGGGAACGAGATTGGCTCGCGTCTGTATCTCAGATAAAGATTGGCTGCTCATGTGTTATTTATTTAATTATAATTTTCCTGACAATTACGCTTTTTGGATTTAGACAGTTGTCAACACATTTCGTTGGGTTTTTTTTTGTGCACGGACGGTGAACTGCGCAAAATGTACGCGCGCAAAGCACGATGGCTATTTTGGAAAATTAGCACAAGTATAGCTCATTACTCGGGCTAGCTGTGGTAGATCGGATCAGGGTTTTTTTCCCTTGGGTGGCACTTTTCACTTCCTTTAATATATTCATACTTCCGATGAGTTGTTACCCGTGTGACTGAGTGATGCCGTGAGGCATGTTGTAAGTTCTTTGCTCCTTTGGCTTTTGGAGTTGGAGAACAGCTTTGCCTTTTGATCAAAGTGTTCTTGCACATTGTTAGCCTGTGTATTCTTTGCGTGAGCCCGCGGGTTACACCGCTGACGCCCACCTGAATCTGCGGAAATTCCATTCTCGTATTTTTTCAACAAGAAGAAAATGGTTTTATTACACGGACTATCCCTGGTGGTGCGTCAGTGCGTCACTCGCATGGCGTCGATCGAAATACCGTAATTGGAATTTCTTCTGCTGGGCTAGATTTCGAGATTTATGCAGCCAACTAAGGAAAGTGTCTTTGTTTTGTTCTTAAAATAAGTATAGCACATATATGAAGACTATCTGAATAGTTTTCCGCTAGCCCGAGTTAATGCAGTGAACTACAAGCAGACGTCCTGTTCCAATATAAAACGCCTACATGCGCATTTTTAACAATGAACACTGACTAGAAAGTTAAACTTCGTGGCTAATATTCCTTTATCCTGGTTTCCATTTGGTCGTTGTTGGGTCGCTAGTGAATTGTTTTGGATTCAAGTTTTTCCAAACCGTTTCATTGCTTAAACATGTTATTTAATTTGGCTTTGAATATTTAACCCCCTATACTGCCTGCCTGCATGCGATCGCACAAAAATGAATTTGGTGATCGTAGAATGTTCTCTGTGCCAAATGACCTCAGTGACAGCGACTACAGAAAAAGGCACAATAATAAGTACCACAGTGAAATGATAGCTGCCCATCGCCATATACATTCCGTGCAAGCTGGCCGGCGCTCCCGAAAATCCATTTACGGTCGCACGAAAAACGAAGCCTGATAAGCCGCAGGTGCAGCAGAGGTTCCCGTATCAATCGTTTCGGGGCCGTCTTCATCAAGCGAATGTGAAGATACACTGATTACCATATCCACGGGGACACGAACAGCAGAATCTCAATCGAGTGCATCTGAATGTACCACAATCAATTCATCCGCAAGTAAAGAGCAATTACGTGAATTAGACATTCCTGCTACTGAACAGTCCATGGAAGGGCAAACTCGTGAAAACGTTGAAGAGCAATTACCTGCAATAGCCTGTTCTGAAAATTCTGAAAACAGCGAGAACAACAGGATAAATGTTTGGATCGCATCATTTGGGATCAGATCCTGTCCATTTTCGGGACATCACAATTAACTCCACTGCATGTGCGCGCGGACGCAAAAATTTTGATTCGTTGTCCTTCTGTATTTTTGGTTTCAAGGCCCCTTCTTAAATATCGGCGTATCGTGTCAATTGATTGAATCGTGTATTCAGCAATTTCTAGTTATGCGTGCCAGCAGCGATCACAATAGCAAAAGCATGGGACCGTTGCGAATTTAAGCTCTTGATCTTACGGCAGATTTTGCAACCATGGCCAGAAGACCCCGCAGAAAAGAATAGCATTTTTCGATGAAGACAACGAAGGAGCCGTTGATGATGTCATGATGCTCAACAAAAGTTCAAATTGACGTCTACAATGTGGTTTTAGACACCATTGTCACAGAACTGAAGACGCGTTTTAACGACACCACAGTTGGTGTGCTTAAATCCCTTCGATGTATTTCGCCAGTTACGTTCCTTGACAATTATGAAGATGTTTCTGTTATCAGTCCAGCCAAATCAAGTTTAGACCAACTGAAAACTTTGTGCCAATTTTATTCTGAGGACCGTCCCTCCAATGAAATGGTGTTTCTGGAGTACAAGAATGTGCATGCCCTACTTAATGCCTGGAAGTTCGAACTCATGGTGACGCTGTTCCAAGAGATCATGAAGATCTTTTGATTTTCTTCTAGGAACACAATCTGACAGTTCAGTTCGAAAACATTGTTACATTACTGAAACTTGCCCTGACCTTACCTTACCTTACCAGTCTCATCGGGCACATGACGAGAGAGCATTCAGCTGCTTGAAACGAGTCAAGACATACTTGCGGAGCACTATGACTAAACAACGACTCTCCAATCTCGCATGCATCTCTATAAATCGAGAACTTGTTGCTTCTGTTACAATTAGAGAACTGCAACAACCTGTTTGAAAGCGAAAACTAAAAGGATCTTTCAGTAATTTTATGTATATACTGGTATTAATGGTATATTTAGGTGTCATTGCCCACTTGTTATGTTATATAGCAATAAATAAAGTCAGTCCTGAGGCATTAATCCCCGAGCCGGGCGTAGGGCCCAAGGCCCGGAGCCCGGTGGGGGTGCTAATCTCGACATGCGTGGAGTCCACTTTATACCGCGTGTAGAAAAAGCAAGGGAGACAAAATCTGGAAATAGTTTGTATATATATATACGTCGTAGGGTGTCACGCGGTAAAAATAATTGGGCACTGGTGACTAGCTTTGAAGGAAACTTTATATAATTTCCATATTTTGCGAAACAAAATGGTTTCAAATGGTTTCGTTTTAAACGGAAAGAAGCAGAACAACGGATAAAAGCAGGATACAAACAGCCGGTTTAATATATTTTAAAGAGAAACCAGTAAACCTGAAGAAACCAAACGCCGTATGGTAAACAAAAACTCGATCTGAATTGTAGTGTTTGTGGTCACAGGTCACTCAGTGGTCTCAATATCATTTTAAAGTTGACGGTAGAACATTTGTATTTATTCATTTTGCTGATTGTAATCAGCATTTATTCATTAATATATTCTGTAAACGCCAAGAACGGCAAGACGTTTAAATAGAACCCTTTTAGACACTCGTCAGTTACTGTATATAAAACTTAATCTAGCAACTATCATATAAAGTTTTATACCTTGTCCCTTTAATATGTTGTTTTCAAGTTTTTGCCGGCCATTAAGCAGTATACAGCTTCACGTTTTCGTGCTTTCCCTTTGCTACTGTGGACGTGATGTTTTTCATCATAGTCAATCGAGATATGGTCTGGAAACTCGGCAAACTTCAAAGCTCCTATAATGAGCTGTGATTTTATGTTGAACCGTACCTTGCACCGTGCACAACCTTTGTTTTAGGTTTATTAATATTTAAATAGCACGGTTGAGTGATTGAACTGAAACGTTGCTATTGGACAATTCGCTCATTATACTAAAATACAATGTGTTCAGTGACCATGCACCGTGCACAAAAATGCATAAAGGCGAACAAAAAGATAGACCAAAGACTTTAGCTGAGTTTCCAGACCATATCTCGATTGACTATGTTTTCATTGACTTAATTGCAAGCACTTATCAGTTATCATAAATACTCATAGGCTTTGTCCATTTTCTTTTGTCCTGTATTATACAGACTGAATGGTTGTCTGTTGTTTTTATCTCCTATTATAAACGTAGTTTTTGAGCTTTTAACTTTTAAACTTGCCTTTGCAAAACATAAAAGTAATTCCTTTCGAAACCACCTAAATGGCTAAAAACAATATATTTTTACCACCAGAGTTTAATATGAAATCTGTAAGTTTTCCTTTGATATGTTCAACTTTCTTTTAGTCATCCTAATCATAAATTCTGTAATTATCCTGAAGATTATCATTTGTTTTTGCTGTATATCAGGAGTGCTTATTTTAATTGGAAGGTGAGGTGGGTGGGGTGTATTTAAAAAAGCATGTAAAAGCAGGCGAGGGGTTGTTGCATTTATGTATTTCTAGTAATAAGGGTATAAGCCTTAACAGTTAACAGTTTAAATTTGGACGGACACAGAACACTTAAATAAATTGAGACCCGTTTCAGACTGTTGTAAATACTTAGTTAAGTTGTAAATATGTGGCAAACATGACTTCAGTAGATATAGGCAGGACATAATGGATCGGCCATTTCTTTATTTTATATCAAATAGTCCAATAAAAGTCACTTAAAAGACAAGTAAACAATTAAATGATTAAAATAAAAACGTATGAGCACACAAAATTTTGGTCACGCCTATGTGACCACCCCCATGTGACTACGCCCACTTGTTGGAAATATAGAACGTTTGCCACCACTCAAAATTCCCAACTACGCCACTGCCGCGCTGAAAAAAATCGTCTAGTTAAAGACTCATCGTCAGGCTTCAAAGTGTTAAGTATACAAACAGCGTTCGCCTAAATTGGATAACGTACCGTGTTTTATTGGGGTTTTTTCTTGCTTACTGACAGAAGTTGATATAATAGGAACGTGAGTGGCATCGTCGAAATTACCAGTGGGTTTAGGTAACAAAGCACATTAATGAGGGGGCGATTACATGGCCCGGTCTGGCCTGGTTACTACCATTTGCGAGCTACCGTTAGGCGCCTGTTTGAAAACGCGTTTGTTTACGTTTCAAACGTCAACGTTTGGCGGGTCTAGCATGCTAATTATATACATGATAACCAATCACTTTGAAGCGTGAGGTGTGCGCGTTCGAAGCATGAAATTGACATGTTTGGCAAACGTACGTACACGTTGATGCAAAGAAAGCTCGAGTTGTGCTGCTATACAAACACACAGTGGATGTAGTACGAGGTGCGGGAAAGTACTGTAATGTGCATGTAATGCATGAATGTGAACGAAAAAGGTAGATCATATCATTTAGGAAAAGCACTCGACGTTGACTTGCGAAGGGTGATACTTGAACACTGCCTGAAAAATGGCGGTGACCCAGCTCATCTACCACTTGCAATCAACCGTTAGGCGTGATCGTTTTTTCGCGTTTGTTTACGTTTGAAACGTTCACGTTTGGCGTAACTTGTTCGTTATTTTAAACTTGTAAACCAACTGATTTGAACCGTGAATAGACAAACTTTGACAAGTCCCGCCCACACGTTTGACAAACGTGAGAGCATGTTTTCGAGTGTATTTTACGCGTAGCCTAGTTTCTAGGCCTTTCGTTTCCGCAATGTGCTTGGCCGCGTAGTCGGTTTGGGTTCTTGGGAAGACTGGGGAGAGGCTGGAAACGAGAAGGCCTAGCAACATTCGCAAAAAGGTCCCGCCCAGAATCGTTTAGGCCCTTCGAGTGTTCCTGGGTTCTAATGAGGCAAAAACATTAAACATAAAAGTGATGAAACCGAAAGTATGTAGGAGTGGACACATATGTGTATAAATATTAATGATATTTATAGCAACAATGGCGATGAGTACAGGCAGTTTAGGTAAGTACAGCTTGTAAATTAGTGTATTTGCGTGGGCAGCACGTGTGTTACTTTACAATGTATCAAAAACGTTGTGTATTTCTAATTGTTATAAATTAGAACGAAGTATGATTCACGTTTAATAGTTATCCGTCAGAATACATATGATCTTTGGCGCAAAACGTAGTATTTAATACATAATTTTATTAGTATAACTCATAGCAGATTTCAGTAAATATTTTGTCAGATATTACGTAAAATACGTGTTAATATTTCTCCATAAACATTTTTAAAACGCAAGACGAATCCACAATGATGTCGACATGTGCGGCAGTATCAGAAACATTGCAAGGTATCAATCTAATTTGTTATAACAGAAGAAATTATTTCGATTGTTAAGCAGAGTTTAAATATGACAAAGCGATATGCTTTTTCCAAACTTAAAACATACTAGGTTCGAGCTGGTTCGACGCAAGATTTAATTTCAGTATTTTGCATTGAATTATTATTATTAATAAAAAATCTGTTTAGCATCGCCATTATTCAATTTATGCTTTATATCTTTTATTTGCTTGATGAAAACACTGAGGAACACCAAGAAAAAGTTCACATAGTGATATGAACTTTACGCCCAGTCCAAGCAGTAAACAAGACTACAAGAAATCTAAACGAGAAGATGTTCAAGGTAAGGTACCGGTGTACAAGTTGCAAGTAAATTTACAATGCCTTGTGTATATGCCCGTTGTGTTGTTCGTCTTGTACTTTTGTATTCTCGTGAGAAGTAGAAGGCCTTCTTACGAATAGCTGTCCTGTCTCTTTCAGATTACCTAACTCAAATACTACCAGAATTATTCTGCTATAAAGTCGGTGTCGAAATGCCTGTAAATGAAGCACTGAGAGCAGTTGAAAGTAGCTGTCCACTTAATAATATACATGTAACAAGGCCAATGTTATTGGAATCTCTCCAAGACGTCTTTGGCGATGTTTCAACCCTCCAAAAAAGACTTGGTTCACAAACACATGGACTTGATTTAAGGAAAAAAACGTATTCTTTTTTGTTGTTACTGTATGCATAATGCATCTAGAGACAGTTTTAATTTCTAATTCCTTTCCTTTTATATATCACTTGTTTCAAACTTACTAGTTATTACTTACAGTAGTTTTATATACATAAATTATATTATACTAAAATAGCCATTGGAGAACTGTATACACTGCAAGAAAATACTACTTTATTACAAATGGTTTCTTTTGTTTTAAACAAGTACTTTTTGTATGGATATTTTATACCTCTTTATACTGTAAACCTCTAATATCAAAGCCCCCATATCATTGACACAAAAATCTTACCAAGAAGTCTTTTTGGCCATAAGCACACCATAAACTTCCAGTAAGTCATGAGCTTATTTTTGTTGAAGTTTTTTTTTAACATTTGTGTATATAATGTAGCTAATATCTAGGCAGTGTTTTGGAGTTTCTTTTTGGAAAGAGGGGGTGGGGGCTGGATTAGAGGAGAGACTAGTGGTGGTTATTTTTGAAAATTTACAGTATAATTTTAAAAAAATGTCTTTAACACTATATGTAGATCCTTTTACAAAAACATCATGTTAAAGAATACAACTTGCAATGCACCTTCAGATGGAAATTCTGACAAACAACTTATTGAACAACTAATGAAACAAAACCAGTTGCTTACAAAGGAACTAGCAAAATCAAAACAAGAAATAGCAACACTAACAGAAAGTCATAATATTAGTGAATCACTGTCTGACCAACAGTGCCAAATATTGGATAAAGAAATGACTTTTCTACGTGAAATGTATTGCATTGACTTTGAAGACAATTTTGTTCAATCAGCTGATCATAGTATGGTTATTATGCCTAATTTCTTTGATGAAATTGCTTTAAATGTCAAGAACAAATGCCCATTGTTGACAAGTATAATTAGCACTCTTGCCATTGGAAAGTCAACAGAAAGAAATACTGGAAAGAAGGATTCGAACTTTAAGTTTAAGGCTGCTTTACAAGCTATCCTTAGCCTGGATGATGTCAAAAGTGAAAGAACTAAGAGTTCATTTTCTATATTATTTGGTCTACTGCTATTTGCTAATGGAGCTGGCAAAGCTATGTTTACTGTACTTGAACCATTTGGCCTCTGTAAATCTTATCAATTTTAGTAAGTGTTGTTTTTCTTGCCAGGTCAATTGCATAAAATAGAATGAAAAACTACATATATATACACCTTTTTGAGAATATCATATATTTCTGATAACCTCTTCCCCCTCTAAAAAAAGAAAGAGTTCCCCAAATTCTGAACTTGTAGATTTATGTAAACCAACTAGTCAGGCCCAGGGATGTAGCCAGGGGGAGCCAGGGGACCTGCGGCTCCCCCTTTTGATATAAAACAACAGACATGTAATTATAAAACTGATGCAATATGAATTGTGTCAGAAAATGAACTGTAAACAGTGTATTAATTCAATCTATTGAGTGTATGCATTTTGAGTATCTATGTGACGTTTGTGTGTTTCGAGTATTTTATATGATGTTTTTTAACCTTTAGAGTCTGTGACTCTCGTGACTCTTGATTTCAAAATTTCCCGGGGGAGCGTGCCCCCAGACCCCCCTAAAAAATTATTTTGATTTTGGCTCCCCTTTCAAAATCCTGGCTACATCCCTGGTGGGGCTATTACAAATCCTGCATCCAGATTGGATGAGGTACTTACTGTGCATCTATTGATGATAGACCACTAAGTTTAGTTCAGTTTTTAGTTGAGGCTCTATCTTAAAGGGGTAACACCAGCTGGGCCTAGGGCAAAATACAAATATTAGGGCCATGTAGAAACTCTACATGCAAGTTAATATATAGAAACGTTTTACAGTAAGACCAAAAAAAAAATCTAGAAATAATCTAATTTGATCTTCAGACAAACTGTCCCAGTCCCCCCCCCCCCCCTGGGAAGGCCTGAGCACTGGACAGTAATATGACTGATAACTCTGTGGGGCGTGGCCCTCTAAAGTAGTAAAGAAATCAATTTTCAACTTTAAAAAAAAAACGATCATGGTACATTTCTTGCGTTTTGCCAAAGATAGTTTGTTTCTTTAATTAAGATAATATTTTGCCTGACTAGTTGGTTTATAGTAAAATTAACTTTTGTAGTATGTCAATATTTTAAATATTATTTGCCATTTTTTGTGAAAATGTATGCCAATTCACCCATGGGATAAAATCACCTTGACCTGAAAATAATCAACAAATTAAATCTACCACGTGGCACATATATCCAGGAAAGGAAGGGACTGGGCGGCCGTTAGACTTGGATCAAGTCTGTCTCACGAGGGGACGAGGGTCGAGCGCGCCGCCAAGCGGCGCGCGAGGAGAATGGGGAGAGACAGACCTCGTCCCCTCGAGAGACAGACTTGATCCAAGTCTAGGGGACCGTGGGCAAAACATTCTTACTTCAGTCAGTGGCTGAATTACGAAGGACGCCGATCAACGTGGCCGTGTCGAAGAACTGATGAAAGAAATGCGCCCCAAGCAGCCCCCCTAGTATCCCTACGACACCATTTAGACCACGGATCACAGCTAAATGGTGTTGATTTTACAGAGGAAAAAAAACTAGATAATCCGTCGAAGCGCAGGGGAGATCAACTACAACTCTACTCACATGAGTTTCAAGCTCGACAACGGGGTCTTTCCCAGACGGTCACCCATTGAAGTACCAACCCCCTCTGGCCCTCTAACCGGGCTTAACTTTTTGGCCTACAGTGGTGAGAGGCAGCACGATAGCACACATCACCCGTGCTTCCCCACTTGGCTAATTGAAGAATGGTTTTGGCGTTTTACAAGATATGATTTCATATCTCACTTCTTGCAATTAACAATAAGAACATATCAGTCTATTCTAAATTACTTTAATTTCAACTTGTTTTAGTCGTGGGTTTCTTGGAAAATCGTTACAGCATTATAAAGAGAAAGTCCGTCTACGCTGTCCTGATGGTTGTCCTGTTATGTTTCTTTTCGATAACATAAACATTCACCGTGGTAGACCAAGATATGAGCGATTTCAGCGTAAAACCAAACCAGTAATGTGGAATTTCACAGTGAGAGCTGTTTTGAAACCCGACGTATCTGGCATCACTGGTCTTTCAACAAAAGAGATCGACGTTACGCCTCAAAGACCACTAAAATATTTAAAGGCAGATGATTTTTACCTAGGTGTGTAATCACAATTTACTTGGATTAATAGAATTGCACAAATATTGGTGTATCATTATACCAGTATTTTCTTACTGATGTCCGTGCTGATATTTAGAAAGTCAATCGCCGATGGCAAAGCCTAGTTTGCGGAAGAAAATATCAAATTTATAAAAACTAATAAAAATGAATTCAATAAAGGATAGTTTCGTCGTGTAGTTGACACCTATTTTTTTCAAAGTTTTTATGGACTTTACTCTTGTAACAGTTATCATTCTTGGACTTTTCCTGAAAATTTGTTTTGATTGACTTTGGAAGTTATTTTCTTTAGTTATGAAATGTACATTTTCTAAAGATAGATTACAATTTGGACAAATATCAGCACTAAAATATCGGTTACCTCAGTGCAACACTGGTTGAATTAACTCTCGTGCAAAAGAAAAGCATATGATAGTTTTCACTCACTCACTTGCTTGTTTATATTTATTTTTATTTTTCTGTTTATACTACAGTAATAAAACATCTGTTTTAACGTCAATAATCATAATCGCTATTTAGTATTCGCAGCATATAGAAAATTAACTCAGCGAAAAACTTGCTTTACAAATGTACAGCTTATTAAAAAACTGTTAGTCATTTAATAGGTACAAAGCATTTTATTATTTTTTAAGAGAGGATGAGCAATTATCCTGTGCAAAAAAAGTATTTCAACTAAAACCTATGCAAAAACTTTTTTTTGTATAATCCACACTTAGCACTAAGATATTCTAAGTCAAATTTCTTATTACTTGCTAGATTCCTACCCAGACCTTCAGGCATTACTCCAGCAAAGATTTGATGATTATTTAATCGAAGCCTTAAATCTGGTTGTGAATGTCCTGAATGTGAGCTTCAATGACCTTAAAAAGATGTCCGAAAAAGATTTTAATACCTTTATCACAGATGACAAATACAAGAGTAATAAGAAGAATGTTTTAGATGTTCATGTTCCAGATTTAAGACAAGAATACCCAGAATCAAACAACAAAGCCAGTGTCATAATTCTACCTCTTTCTATTGAAGACGAATCTCTAACAGCTGGTACTGCATCTGTGATGCGTGAATTTGCCAGTGATATCAATATATCACTGGGTAAATCACAAGATTACCTTACCTATAATAGACATGTTAAGAAATTTGACATCCGGGCTGCCCGTGAACGTCACAAATTCTACAAAGAAATGGAATGCCATACCCAAAATATGGAACGATTCCGAGAAATTATGGAAATGGAAGACAGTGATGACCTTCACAATGATGTCGAATTAGATCATGGTGCTGATTGCCCAACATCATTTAAGACACAAATGAAACAGTTAGCAAACCACACAAAGGAAGTAATGACGAAGTTAAAAGAAGGGACAAACAGATTAACAAACATGAAAGATCGAGTATTGTTTTTAAAGACCAAAAGTGGATTGTGGATTGATGTTTTAGATGACTTTGGACGTTCTCCATTACATCATGCTGTCATAGAAGGATGCACCAGTCTAGTAGAAAGCCTACTCTTGGCTGGTGCATGTGTCAATATTCCAGAAGGGTGTGGAGTTACGCCTGTGATGATTGCAATAAATCATAACAATCTTGAAGTAGTGAAAATTTTAATCAAGTATGGAGCACGAATTACTGGAAGCTTCCACGGAAACATACCGGATCCTCTTCAAATGGCATACGCCATTGGTAACAAATATATCACACAAGTTCTTGAAGACAGAAGAATGTATGAAATACATGCAAGGCAAGCAGTTCACAAAGAACTTGGCTTAAGAGAAGAATCATTACCAGTCCAGCCTAATGACACAAGATTAAATCATGAGCCTGACGAACATATGTCAGAGCGTGGAGATGTTCGATTAACATTCAACCTAACTATTGGAGATGCAAAGTCAACGTCAACTTTACGCGGCGTCCGCAATCGCGCACCAGATGAGTTTGGGTCATTCAAAGACGTCCCAGGAGATTTCCATACACAAGGCTACGTGATGGAATGCCTTTCCCGTATATCTGGGCCTGGGGGTTTTTACTATGTAATCAGACAGATACTACGACGTCATAAAGTGACGCCAAAATCATTTGTTGACATATTCAAAGAGGGGAATTATGAGAGAAACATGGATGCGTTGAATAACTATTTTTGGGGTCTTTGCATTGCTGCTGTTGCTTCCTTCAAATCATCAGATTTTTTCCCAGATGACGAAGCATTGAAAAATGCCAAATCAACTGATGACAACGTGAATAACTTTCTACTGAAAAGTTTTAAAGCATACTTACAAGAAGCAAGCAAAACGGATGTGATTGTAGCATATCACAGTAAATTCATTACTAGTTTTGGTCCACTTTTGCTGGCATTCCACGAGTCTGTCAGATACGGAAATGCAAAAACAAGGGAGGCCTGTTGGTTGTCATCTCTTGTTATGTTTTGTGCATTAAAGAAGAAAAATTACAAAGATGAGACTATATCTCATATTGCAAACTTTACAGCATTGTGGCCAACGGCAATTCGTGAAATGTACCGGAGAAACTCATCTATATCATACAAAGGACGGAAGGGGCATAACTTGGCCTTGGATGAATTTGTTGAGACTGTCATGGTGCGGCCACTGAAGATGTTTTCAAAACATCATAGTACTTTATCTATGATGAAGAAGGTGAATATGAACATAGAACTTTTAACACACATCAAGCAAGTCTTCAAGGAAGAGTTTGAAGTTCATAACAGAGTCAAAAGTGTCGTGCCAGATGCAATTCCTGATTGCCTAAAAATTGCATGGTTTGCAGTCCAACAAGAATGGTTTGTTTCACAAGATAGGAATGTAATTCCAGTACTGGATCACAACAAGAAAGATCTATCTACAAGTGGTACCAAAGCCGTTCCCTCAGAATGTACAGACGTAGAATCAAGAGGAAAGTCATTCATTAACAAAAACATTAAAGAAATACTATGCCGGCTATTTCCTCATGAGGATATGATTAACAGAGATTCAGCGAACGATAAATAGCTCTACCATGAGCCTCTTTATCATGAAAACCAAAGCTTCAGATTTTTTATAGTTCTTAATTAAGTACATTAAAATTTAAGGGTTATTTTTATCAGTATAGATGATTATTAGTAATACAGTAGCATTATTACGTCCAGGAGAATAGGAGATTTATTAATCTATAATTTTTCCCATTATTTGTTGTTTTTGGTGGTGGTGGTGGTGGTGGTGGTGGTGGTGGTGGTGGTGGTGGTGGTGGTGGTGGTGGTGGTTGTAATAAGAATTTTAACAGAACGATATCCTCACTAACAAATACTGCATGCAAACGTTCTTTCAAGTGACAAATTTTGTCTGAATTGATAAGTCATTTCCCCCTTATTAACCTCAAAAAAATTATTGTTCTGCATACTGTTGTGGCAATAGAAGTTGGGACTCTATGGAATATATTCTATAGTACTTCTAAACCCTATAGAATATTCTCAGGGTTCGAAATAACGTTCAGAAAATATGCCTAATTTTGTCGGCTGTTTTTTGTAGGTCAAAATTTTTGCCGGCTGTTTCCCAAGCAGCAAAGTTACGTTCTGGACATAGGCCCAAATAATGTATTGTAAACCAAATACTGGTTTCATTTCGATCATATACAGAGAAATTAAAACAAATTACCATAATTTTGACCTTGGCAAAAGCAATTTCGCCGATAACCCAAAGTTTAGTTATATTTTGAAATTAGAAATTGCCGGCAAGGTCCTAAAACTGCTGGCTGCTATTTCGAACCCTGAATTCTATTGAATATTCTGTAGCATTTCTAAAATATTCTGTAGAATATTCTATAGAATGTCCCAATTTCGTATTAAAAATGCCACAGAATATTTTATGGCACATTTTCGTATGACCCTGTTTCTAATTGCTTGTTTAAAAACCAGAAACCAATCAAATTCAAAACATGAAGTTAGCAATAATTTCATCAAATGAATTGGTCAACTTGAGGAATTTATTGCAACAATATTTTAAGAACGCTTTTATTGCCATGACAGTAAACAATTACATAAAGTCATAAACTATACACTGTCTTATAACCTTTCTTTTAGTTGCTGAATAGGGTTGACAGTTTCCAGCTGGAAATTTCATTCTTAAATTTTTATCTAGATCAGTTTCAACCACTGACTACCATATAATCAGTGGTTTCAACTTACTTTTGTTAAAATATATAATACTGTATTAATATTATACATGTATGAACTTTGATAGTAATCATGGTACAGTACACATGCACACACCTTGTTAAATATAACATGTCAAAATACTAGTGATTAAATGACCATCAAGCCTCAGGAGAGTGTGTGAACTACATGTAGCTCTCTCTTAGCTTTCAAGGACATCCATACAGTATCTCACACATTGATCACTGAATAATTTACATATATTAAGTACAATTACAGTACATATCAAATTGGATGTACTTGAAACACATTAGGGAAGGGGATGCTATAATTTATATACTGCAAGTATAGGCACAGCTTTAAGCAAAACATCTACTATCAGCAGTATTCTGGTGATAAAACAATTATTATAATGTAAACAGAAAGTTGAATATTATTGTATTACAGCAATTACTGTACCTTATCATATGTAATTAACAATTGCTTGTTTTGGACATATATGAACTGAGGTCCAAGGTCTATGTATAATGCACTTTGATTTCTTGAATCTGTATCTGGTGGTATCTGTCTCAAAACATCCTTGTAAACCAATATGTGCAAAATATACTCACCATCACTAACACTTGCTTTGTAGCATCCAAATTTTTCAGCCTTGTCATAGCCATTTTTCTTCACATCTCTGTTACACTTTCCTGTGATTACATTAGATAGCTGCTTTAAAGTGAACTTCCTTCTGTTCAATTTCTTCATGCTTAATAAGCATAATATTATGTCACATGTCAATTCTGAAATATCTTCAACTGATGTCTCCAAATTTCTTTGGCACTGATCACATTTCAAATCACCACATTGTTGAGAGTCACTGTTAAAATAGTCCAAAAGGACTCTTCTTCTACACAAACCCGTTTGGAAACAAAAATAAAAAAACTCTTGGAAATGTCTGTATCTCTTGTTTAAAACATCTAGCATGTGGTTGTTCTGCCTAAATATAGAATGGATATGTCTGTTGGCATCAACTGGACTAAAGTAAAGTATGCATTTACAAGTACACCCATCTCGACCACCCCGACCTGTCTCTTGGTAATAGTCTTCCATGCAACTTGGCAGTGATATGTGTATGATAACTCTTACATCAGGCTTGTCCACACCCATACCAAATGCTTTGGTGCAAATGAGACATTTTACATCACCAGACATCCATCTTTCAAAAATTTCTTTCTTTAAATGTTTGGACATGTCACCATGATATGTTTTTGCATTCACATTGCGTGCACCAAGTTTGGCACACATGGCTTCACATTCAGATCGAGTTGACCCATACACTATAGAGCAGTTGCAATCTTTAATTTCAGTTGCAATTCTTTCATCTAGTTTACCATCTTTATATTCAATGGTGTACATAATATTGGGTTTGTTGTAATTATCCTTTACAACAATTGGTTCAGTAACTGATAGCACAGAACAGACATCTTGTTGTACATCATGTGTAGAGGTTGCAGTCAACATAACTATTGGAACAGAAGGGAATTGCTTACGTAAAAACCCCAATTTCAAGTACGCTGGCCTGAATTCTCTCCCCCACAAACTTACACAGTGACACTCATCCACCACAAATCGTTGTATGTTACCTCTTGAAGACAAACTATTCAAGACATAGTGTAATGCAGAATCACCTACAAGACATTCAGGGGTGGTATATAGTAACTTAAAAGGGTTTAAAGGCAGGCTTAAATCGTGCAGTACTTGTTGTTTGTATGTCTCCAGCAATCCACTATATAAGGCTGCAGCTGGAATATTTCTCTCTTGGCAATGTGCAATCTGGTCAGAAATAAGGGCTATAATGGGCTCAATAACGATAGTAATTCCAGGTTGAGAGACTGCTGGTAACTGGTATAGAAGAGATTTTCCTCCACCTGTGGGAATGTTTATGAAGCAATCTTTGCCATGAAGTATTGAATTCATTGCATTTGCTTGTTGTCCTTTGAAATATGTAAATCCCCATATGCCCAACATAACTGGCAATAAATCTTCAGCAGAGTTGACAGTTTCAGGAATTTGAGGTAGCATTGATTCAGAGTCAGTGATGCTAATATGTTCTAATAGTGAACTACAATTATCCACTAAATTAGCATTTGTTTGACATGTAGGAGGCAAATCAGTTGCATTTTTAACATCATTAAACCAGTTCTCATTAACAAATGTTTTTATGCATTCAACTTCTGGTATTTCAAATCCTGCTGCATTGGATGACTTCCATGTTTTGTACACTTGAGTTAAAGTTGACCCACTAACAGTGATAGTTTCATGAGACATTGAATATTTGCTTAATTTTCCTTTTACAAGTAGAACATGGGCTGCTTTTATAGCTGCATGGTAATGATCAACATCTTTAACTTGAAGCAATGTCATGTCATACCTTATTGTAAAGTTTTCTCCTGTTTCCTGAATTAAATTGAATTGAATTGAATTGAATTGAATTGAATTGAATTAAATGTATTTTATTAGGATACTAATACAAAATTTTGAGGAGGGAGGTAGGGAGGGAGGTAGAGAGGAAGGTGGGAAGGAAGGAATAAATATAAATAAATATATTCCTTTAAATATTGTATAATTATTATACATGTAGGTGAAACAAAACATTAGAAATGGACAATAGGGTAGTTGTGACATGTATATGCAAAAAAAACTAGCATTCTGTGTAATTCAATCTCTCACATATACATGTCTACTGGCATTTATAACAACTTGAAGTTTACAGTAGTCATTCAATCAACATGCAAGTTGATTAAAGACTAATTAAAATATTGTTAATTTACTTTACAAACACACAAGCAGAAATTTAAGCACATACTTTTACTATAGTGCTAAAAGATTCCATAGCCTATGGCTGATATTATTAAGTACAAGGTGATTTAAAAAACATGTATATAATATTTTCAAACGACTTAGATATTCAATAGAATAGATTGAATAGCTAGAAGAGTGCATGTATGCAGTTTTATAATATATTTGTAAAATACCTAACACAGTAAAACATCTTACCATCTTTTCACTTGCAATTAAAATTTTCTCTTCCATCAGCTTGCCTTGGACTTCAAAAGTATGACATTTTGCAGCATCCAAATCTAAACTTTGGTTCTTATGTTGTGAACGAAAATGATGTTGTAAGTCCTTATACATATCTTTTCTTTCCACACAATCGTCGTGGGGACAAGCCAAGAGGCAAGACATTATTTAGACAAACCAAAACCCAGTGCGAAATACAACAGAGCATTGAATACTTGAGCCGAGCCCGTAAACCGCGCGGAAGACTAAGGTTGAGTTTTACGAATGTTGCTAGGCCTTCCCCAGCGGGTCCGTTCGGATCACTTCCGAAACGTGTCAACCGAGGAAGGCCTAGAAACTAGGCTATTTTACGCGTACATTTACAAACGACGAAGCCGAAATCGTTCGATTTTTATGGGAAAGGATGCAGTTTATCGGCAGCCGATCACGGTGAGGATAGAGCAACTGTCGATCTTTGTTTTGGCGTCGAAAAGTTGACTGCCGATCGTGATTTTGGTGAGAAAACGTCGTTCAAGTAAACGTGTTGGCAAATTTTTGACGGAGTGTCCAGACTTCACCTTATAATATTTTAAACAGGTCAGTATGAGTCGGTCACGAAACGTACTTCAAACCAATATTATTTATATCGCAAAGTTACTACAAACAACAACCAAGGTAAGTGTATTTTGCTTTATTTCAGTGTATTAATATTATTTTGAGCGAACTTAGCATGTATAAACAAAATACACTTGTTTGTTGTTTGTAGTAACTTTGCTATAATAAATTTTGGTTTGAAGTACGTTTCGTGATCGACTCAAACTGACCTGTTTTGTAAAATATGTGAATACCAGACACTTCGTCAAAAGTTCGCCAACACGTTTACTTGAACGACGTTTTCTCACCCAAATCACAATCGGCAGTTAACTTTTCGACGCCAAAACAAAGATCGACAGTTGCTCTATCCTCACCGTGACCGGCTGCCGATAAACTGCATCCTTTCCCATAAAAATCGAACGATTTCGGCTTCGTCGTTTGTAAATGTACGTGTAAAATACACTCGAAAACATGCTCTCAGTCTCACGTTTGTCAAACGTGTGGGCGGGACTTGTCAAAGTTTGTCTATTCACGGTTCAAATCAGTTGGTTTACAGGTTTAAAATAACGAACAAGTTACGCCAAACGTGAACGTTTCAAACGTGAACAAACGCGAAAAAACGATCACGCCTAACGGTTGATTGCAAGTGGTAGATGAGCTGGGTCACCGCCATTTTTCAGGCAGTGTTCAAGTATCACCCTTCGCAAGTCACCGTCGAGTGCTTTTCCTAAATGATATGATCTACCTTTTTTGTTCACATTCATGCATTACATGCACATTACAGTACTTTCCCGCACCTCGTACTACATCCACTGTGTGTTTGTATAGCAGCGCAACTCGAGCTTTCTTTGCATCAACGTGTACGTACGTTTGCCAAACATGTCAATTTCATGCTTCGAACGCGTACACCTCACGCTTCAAAGTGATTGGTTATCATGTATATAATTAGCATGCTAGACCCGCCAAACGTTGACGTTTGAAACGTAAACAAACGCGTTTTCAAACAGGCGCCTAACGGTAGCTCGCAAATGGTAGTAACCGGGCTAGCCCGCTTTATATATAAAACGCATGTTGTTCTAACATTTGGATTACATGGCAAGCAGGCTAGCCCGGTTTGCCGGGATCCCGGTTGTCGCAACCGGGCTATCCCGGTTAACCGGGATGAAAATGTCCATGTAATCGTTTTCATCCCAGCAAACCGGGCTGAAAAACTGTTGAACTCGGTTCGATACGCGTTCGTTCGTTTGCTCGACTGTGTGAATAAATAGTGCTGAAAGGAACTGAAATAGAACATCATTCATCAACGTTGTTTGTGTGTTTCGTGATCAAAGCGAAGATTTAATATATTAACAAGACATTGGTAAACAGGATTACCGATTATCCTGAATTGTCAATCTGAAGTCTAGGGGACTTTTCTGTCCCACATGCGGGATGTTAAACTAAAAGCATATACAGTGGCGCTCAAAAGTTTTGTAACGCACATGCGTGGGGTTGTTCCACGCACATACACGCATACAAGTGCGTGTAGTACATACTACGTGTAGTACAGTCAGACACGAAGCTTCGCACTACACGCAACCTTGCACTACACGCAGCTTGCGTGTAGTTGACTGCACGTGTAAAATATAAATAGTTAGCTCGTTGGCAACTGCGTATCATCAGTATAATTTGGGCTACATCATACAATAGCCTATAAATTTTACATCCCAAGGTGACTATAGGTTGTATTTACAGTACCTCACAAAGTGTTTTGGGCAAAGAATAGCTTGCGCTTGTTTTGATTTGTCGCTTGTCCTCACAGTCACTTAACTACGGTATATCGTTGTCGGTTGTTCGGTTGCCACTTGGATGCAACATACAGCTTTGGCCAGCTTTGCCTTCGACGAAATTGTTGGTAGGTTTTCTAAGTAATTGCTTATATGGTTGATCAGTGATGTGCTTGATACAAAGTTCGACAGAATAGGAACGAAGGAACATGACTGTCGATGAATTTTCGAAGTGATCGAACACTCGAAGTGTAGGCTCCATATATCGGAGGTATTGCGCAATTTGCAATTTTGTGTGGCGAAGAAAAAAGAAATAACAAACGGAGCCGAAACCTAGACTCGGCCACCACAGTAGCCCGAGTAATTAGTCTTCGTGAAGACGCTTTCCTATGTTAGCTAAGACTTTAACAAGGTTTTTATTAACGATGGGCTTACAAAATAAATAATATACTAATTAGTGTAAAACTGAAGTAAAACTAACGTAACTTTGCCCTTATTTACTTGATATTTGCGAATTTCGGCCTGAAATCATCCCGGCTTACCGGGCTAGCCCGCTCCATATAATCGTTTCGTAAACTCATCCCGGTTAACCGGGCTAGCTCGGTTAACCGGGCCAGCCCGGTCCATGTAATCGCCCCCTTAAAGAGCGCCGCGGCGCTTAAACGAGTAAATACGGTATATGATCACTTACACAATGGCTTTAAATACTCTTTTATGTGAACCCGAATGAGTCTTTTCGGCCTCGTAAATTATGAAGCTATAAAGGGCCGTTTATATGAGGCGGGCTACCCCAGGTACGGTTACATGCAGGGCGGATTTTATGTCAGAATGACATAACAAAGCAACATTGGCTTCGTTTTTCTGAAAGTATAGAACACAGGGTATTATAATTTCTTTTTGCAGTCATAGAAAGATTTTCTTGACAAGTCTTTAAAATTGCAGACATGCAAACGAGACTAAAAAGGCTTACACACACTATAGTTAATAGAAAATATACATGGTTTGGAAACCCGGCAAACTTCAAAGCGGTTAACAATCAAGCTACGATTCATGTTGAAAGGTTCATGAAGATGCCAAATCCTTTGTTTTAAGTTTATTAATATTTAAACAGTACGGTTGAGTGACTGAACACAAACGTTGCCATTGTGTGATTGCTTCATTTTACAGAACACAATATGTTCATGCAGTAACTGTGAAAGTGCAAAAATTTCCATAAACCTGAACAAAAACATAAAACAATAACTTTTGGTGAGCTTACAAACCATGTATATTTTCTATTAACTGTATATGCACAAACAAAAGGCTTATGCACACAAACGAATATTCAAACTAGTCGCTATTATAAAAGTGTATATATATATATATATATATATATATATATATATATATATATATATATATATATATATATATATGTATGTAAACTACAGGAAAGATCTATTCAAATTTTTAAAATTCTGTTCAACGATTTCCGACAACTTGTCTTGTATAAATTTGACAATTGCACAGAATGTTGCACGTTGCAGCGGTCTCTACAAATTGTCTCACAACAACTACGTTAAAGGAAGGAAACTATTGAGCAAGCAACCAGAATTTCTATGGTTAGTATGGTATACCATACCCTAATAACCATAATACTCAATTCTAAGCGAACAAAAGCTATGGCAACTCTGTGGACATATACGCATAAATCGCGCAGTTATAGGAGGCTGAAAAGAGTTGGTGACAACTGTGAATTTATCCGCGTTGCCAGTGAATATCTAAAAACGAAAAAGAAACATTACAATCTTGAACCTTTACTTAGGTCTATAGCCGCTACTCGCTTGGTGCACACCGCAATAATTCGTGCAACTTGTCTCACAATGATCGCGAACATTGCACAGCATGTTTATGCACACTGCAATGATTTCTACAACTTGTCTCACAATTAATGATCTTGATCTCATTGCACAGCATACACACTGCAATAATTCGTGCAACTTGTCTCATGATAATCAGTCTGATGGCGAGGCAAGTTGAGTACGTGAAAATTGCATCACCTTTGATTTTAATGAAGCAGTAAAAAGCCATGCACTAAAGGACTCGGATGGTCCTTTTCATTTTAGCAACGACTCTAACCTTTTTGGAAACATTTTCCTTGTAGTCTACCCAGACGACCTCATCAGGGCTGTACGAAATGGCGTAAGTCTTCACCCACTCCAAATATGAGCCTCCACCTTGAGTACTAACTGCTGTCACGGTTTTGATCAGACCGAGATCGACCTGGAGCCATGTGGATGTAATTGGCCGCAATGCGGAGGATGTCCAAGAACATGAGCCGAGACATTAATTCAATCGAGCATAATAAGGCTGATAGGTGGAACTATATATTGACGATGCAGTCATAGCGGCATCCAGGATATTGCCGTTTTCCACTCCCAAGGCCTGGGGAACAGTGTTGTTAGATTTCGGTAGATACTGAAATACTTTAAGAAATAACAAGAGACTGTCAGCCATAAATAGAAAATGCATGTTTTTGTTGCTCAAAACACCGTAAACAACCTCGGTCTGCTATCTCAGCTCTAGCTCCTCTAGCTCAATGGTTAAAGCGTCTAGTTAGCATTCGAAATGTTTCGGGTTTAAGTCCTGAGCTCAGAATTTTACAACTACCAACAGCAAGAACTAACAAATCTTCACAAACTGTAAGCTGAAAGCTAGCACTGTACTATACTATACTACAATTACTTTACGAACTTCAAGCTGAAAGTACTATACCAGCTAACGACAGTTTGTACAGCAAGAACTAGTAACAAAAAAAGTTTACAAAGCTTAGAGTGCCTATGAAATGAAAAATTGAGTTAGAAATAAATTCTCTCATTTCGAAGTAATTTTGCTATTATAAAGATTGGCGTTTATTAAAGCCGTTTATAACTCTTTCATGTCTCACTTCGTTTTTGAGATATTTATATTTGCAATGTAATATTTCATGAACGAGTGGAGGTGTTTTACCAGGGGTTACAAACACGAGCGGACAATGAAAACCACAAAGCCGTTAATCGAGTAATTTTCATTGTTCTCGAGTCTTTGTAAAACACGAGAGAATAATGAAAATCACGATGTAATACGGGCCGAGTGATTTTTATCATTTTTATTGTTTTTGAATGTTTTACAAACACGAGAGAACAATGAAAATTACGAGGTAATAGGCCGAGTGATTTTTGTTGTTCTTGAGTGTTTGTAATAATTACCCCTAGAAAAAAACACGATACACGAGTTTATGAAATAGCTTCTCAATCGTCTATACTATATATAGTAAACTACAATTCGCGAGGGACTTGGTGATATTGGTCATATCAGATTAGAGTTGTGTCAATTCTCGCAGGCCATTGGTCACTGGTCATTGGTCGTTGACCGCTAAAATTATCCAGTTTGTCTGGTAAATCCTGGTTTCCATATAGCCGCACGAAATAAAGAAATAATTCATGAACCAAAAACAAAAGAAATTAATGTTTAATTTATAGTGTTTTGAAACGGGAGGAAGATCCATCTAGCTGATCACGTGATGACGTTTCGAAATATTTCAAAGTCCTAGGACTTTGAATAATATTTCTCAAACTCATTAATAATTCATGAGATAATCAATCAATCAGAAGCGCTGAATTGCACCACGTGAAGGGACTTGAAATACCAGGGAAGTACTGGGCAGAGGACTTGAAATATTATTTCCAGTCCTTACTGGAAATAATATTTCAAGTCCTTGGACTTGAAATATTACTTCACACAATCGGTTATTCATCCATACACTAATTACTAATGCACTAATTCATTTTGGGAATACACTAAGTGATTTTGAGAAGTCATGTAAAGGCCTCCAATTCGGACTAGACCGGGTTTTCAAGTACTCGGAATTCGTTGCAGTCCTCGGCTTCGCCTCGGACTGGAACGAATTCCTCGTACTTGAAAACCCGGTCTAGTCCTCATTGTCGGCCTTTACATATTACTTTAAAGTCCCAGGACTTTGAAAATATGTAAATTACTATGTTTGAGAAGTCAGACACTCGACGGACTTTACCGGGATTTCAAAGCCCTCGTGCATTAAAAATGCTCGCCTTCGGCTCGCATTTTCAATAGGCACTCGGACTTTGAAACCACGGTAAAGTCCTCCGTCTCGTATTTGAACTATTACATAAAAGACGTTTCCATAAAAAATTCGTAGGTCGGCGGCACCGCAGGAACGTTGAAAGTTGAACCAAATTCAACTTTTCTAGTGCCGCCGTCGCAATTTTCCCTTTCGTAAACGGTCTTTGCCATCCCTGACCAAGTTGCATGTACAGCCCTCAAACTCGGTTAGTAAGAATTATGTTTTTTATAGCAACTAAAAAGCTTAACTGACTTAACAAAAATAATTGACAGTAAAATAACTCCTAAAATAAATTGTGAGGTTTGTGTCTGTATGTATACGTTCCTTGCTTCAATGTGCTTTCTTTCTCATCACTGGTTATAAGTAAGCCACAAGGAAGTGCACCTGCAACATTAGCAGTGCAAAGAAGGAAAACCTGAGGTTGTGCTCCTCAGTATTTGAGGTTGAATCCACAAAGAGGAGTTCTCCACTTTGTGGAACATACTTATGTATGCGTTTCATCAACGACGTCACTACTGCTATGACCAAAGGAGTCAGTGTTATCACCACCGTGGCAGCTGGATTCCATTTCAGTTTTCTCTGGGGGTCCTTACTTGGACTCCAGCGTCTGGTGTCAGTCGTGTTGGCATCTGTAGTAATGTTGAGTCGAATAACCTTTCGTTTCTTTCTTCTTTACTTTAACTTTGAGAGTAACACTGTTAAGAGGCTACGAGCTTGAAATTCGGCAAGCCATCCTAAGTTATTCGACAAAAAATTATCATGACTTCATAATGCTAATCTTCGGGAAGCTTTTCCAAAACAACGATCTCAAACTTCTCTTCTTGTGTCAGTTTCTGACGATGGAAACGGTTATCGACTTTCTTTAACGCACTCTCTAGTAAATCGTCAAGGCCCTCCAGGTTTATACATGCGGCTAAAAGCTGACCTGCACCAGGCTAAAAATAGCAACACCGCTGAAGCCCAAAGGGGCTCATGTTACACATATAATTATAAGTATCTTCACGTGTTCGGCATGCGATTTGAGTGCCATTTATTATTTGGTAAGAGTTACTGTTGGCAGAGCACATGGCCAACTTTGCTGCTGCGCAAATTATTAACTAATCACAAACAGTTCATTGAAAATAGAAACGTTTTAGATACTTTCTACTTACAAGATAAAATTTGAACCGCAGAAAAAACATTAAACATCTTTAATTTAGTAAGACAGCGAGTTTCCACTCATAGATGTTTTTTAAACGGTTTAGCTTTTTATATCGGCTGGTTATGTTTTCTCTACTTATACGTTTGGGATGTTTCCAAGCTGAAGTATAGTGCACAAAGGAGCAGCGAACAACTCGAAGAGTATAAGCCACGAAGAGTGTGATGAAGAGAATAAACCGCGTTTATCGGAATCTCGCAACAGACGATGAAAACATGCTTCACATGATTGATCAGCGAGTCTCCAAAAATATTATAATTAAGTGCGGGAATACAAACCGATAGCTTGTATCATATTACCATAATCACAATGACGTAAACGCAGTGTTGCCATTTTTAGCCTGTTGCAGGTCAGCTTTTAGCCGCATGTAGGTTTATGCTTGACGCCATTTTACATTTTTCACGCGTGCATGCAAGCGCGCGTGAACCGCGTGGCGAGAACTCCCAAGATGCAACTTAGTCAGGGATGGCAAAGACCGTTTACGAAAGGGAACATTGCCTCGGCGCCAGTCAATTGCAGCGTGAATATGTCGTGGCTTCTGATTGGTTGGGATAGGAATATTCCAGTTATAAGAAGGTTTGTCACTGGATACGGCTACTGGTGGTCTATCACCAATAGACCACTAGTAGCTCAGCCAATCAGAATGCAGAATTTGTAATAGACCACTAGTTGGTTGATACTAATATCTTTTAGTATAAATTTACAAGTTTCTATCACAAACCCTTCAATTTCATTGGCTATCGCAGGAGTTTATACTATCCGCTGATAGAAACATCTGGCGATAAGCCAATGAAAAACCTTTTTTTAACGAAATTGACAAAATGCGTAGTATGTCACGGGCAATGATCATTAGAGCCAGCGGTTGTTCTGTTAGGGAAAATGACAGAAGAAATTGAACATTTAGGAGAAGCAATAAGTTCTACAGAAAACAAAATCGGCTACACAATGGTTAGAATGGAAATTATTTATGGTAAGATCGTTAACTTGTTTATCTGTATTCGTTTAAAACAAAATAACTGGAAACAAAACGCATTTCAAAATTACGCTTGCTATTGACAAGATTATATTATCTTATATTATACATTATATTACATTGCATTACATTGTATTACATTGAATTACATTGCATTACATATCATTACATTGCATTATATTGCATTACATTGCATTACATTGCATTACATTGCATTACTTTGCATTACATTATATTTAACAATTAGACAACGTGTCCGAGTTGTCCTTGAGCGAATAGTCAACAAGGCGAAGTCAGGTTGACTATCGCTCATAGAAAACGAGGGCGAGTTGTCTAATTGTTTTAGTAAAAATGTATTAACAAAAGTTAAATAAATTCTCGACCATAAGCTATTCTTTGAGGCTCTTTAATACATTTTTTAACTGCCAACAACAAAAGTTCAACAGTCATTTTGGACATCTCCTTGGTCCGTCCCGTACAGTAACTGATGGAAAAGTAAAGTTTTCTTGCATAATTTAACATGGGTTTTCATGTATAATATTGAAACAATATATATCTACTCATTTGATTTGTAAAAATGACAAAAAGTTGAAAGAAACATTCAATTTAGCGTGTAGTTTACATCACGAAATCTTATCAATAGCAAGCGTAATTTTGAAATGTGATTTGTTTGCAGTTATTTCGTTTTAAACGAACACACATAAACAATTTAACGATCTTACCGTTTATAATTTCCATCCTAACCATTTTGTAACCGTTTTTGTTTTCTGTAGAGCTTTTTGCTTCGCATAAATGTTCAATTTCTGTAACAATCCTTTACAAATTTCAAGCTGAAAGTAGTAAAGTACTAACAGCAAGAACTAATTAAGCTTGAAGTACCATATACTAACTAATGCGCCGAACCTAATACAATTAGCCAGTTACACTTAGACCCCGTTTACACGATACTGGTACAATTTGAAAACGGAACAAAATCATGCCGTTTAGGCCTTGCGTTCACACGATACCGGCACAAAAATGACATGAAAACGGCACAAAATGAAGACGGGTTCCTTGACGGAATAAAATGAAAATGGAACACTAGCCGGTATCGTGTAAACGCCTGTGCCGTAACAGTTTGATGACGGTATAATCACGATATATACGACCAAAGTATTCGGGTCAGCAGTATTCACACAGTCCTCTAAGTTCTCATTGGAAGAGAATAGTCACATGCTAATCCGTCATTATATTATACCGGCACCGTGTAAACGTAAGACTTTTTGGCCGGTATGTACACACTGGCATGATTTTGTTCCGTTTTCAAATTGTACCGGCATCGTGTAAACGGGGTCTTAGAGCAACGTGGGATTCAAACGTCGCTCCAGAGTCGCTCTTAATTCATTGTTTTTCATAAACAAACGTCAATTCTATTTTAAGCACGTAATAATGCTATCGTCCCGACAGACTTTAATCCACACTACATCGGACGCATTTGAACCACAAATTAATGCTCGAATTTAATATGTTAAATTAGCTGGATTCTAGTTTGACGACACACTGCCGATAAGTACACGACGCTGCGTCTTTCGATTTGAGATTTTGAGACAAGTACTAAAGTTTCACTTTGAAGTCCCCCATGTATTATATAACTTTCTATTGTCAGACAGGCATGGAAGAAGATAGCCAATATAACTTCTTAACGACGTATTATTGAAAGATATCACGTAGGCCTAGGTGTGTTGTTGGAAATTTATATAAAGCGTTTGTCCTACCATTCTACCGCATTCTCGATTTCTCGTACCTCGTGCTGCACTTATAATTGATTCAAACGTCGCTCTTCTGCCGCACTTATAATGCTTGTATTTTAAAAGGTTCGGCGCATGAGAAAAGCCACTTTTGAAACGAGCCTTAAAGTACTACTAACGGCAACGGTACAGTAACAAAACAGTTTACAACTTCAAGCTAAAAGTCTAAGTCCAAGCTAAACGGTACTATACGTCTATACTAACTAACGACAACCATGCATGCAGAACCGACATAACTTTACTTTCTCTATATAACCTGAAAATCATAAACCAACTAATTAACAACTAAGATTGTTATATAGCTAGAGTTTCGCTGGATATACAACAATGACTGTAATGAGTAATGATTTATTTAACGTCGTAAGCACAGGATGTGGTCGCCCAATCATCCGAGCCAGAAGACCAAAGTGTTGATTTTTACGGAGGGAGGAAAACCACAGAACCCTGCGAAAAATCCTCGAAGCACAGGAGAGACCAACTAAACTCTACTCACATGAAATTCACATACGAGAACGGGGTTATTCCCAGACGGTCACCCATCCAAGTACTAACCCCGTCCGACTGGGCTTAACTACAGCGGCGAGAGGCAGCGCCCTAGCAGCACACGCCACCCGTGCTTCCCTTGGTTTGTTACCGAGCAGGCAACAATCGAGAACTTATTGCCTACTTCAATTGTTGCCGGCTAGAACTTTGAACTCTTCACGGTATCCTATAAACAATGATATATAAATTAAACAACTTGACGTCACATGTGCACAAAGCTTGATTGGTACGAAAAAAAGAATATTTATATGTCTTCAAAGCATGCGTGAAGATTAACTGGAGAAATGTATTGCTGTTCTTTTGTTCTGAGACTCATATTTGTTTGGTTTAAGTGAAAATTACGGAGCCAGGCGAAATGTTTTGGTCTTTCAGTTTGTCTTTCAGTTTGTCTTTTGTGTACTTTTCCTTGCCAAAATCAAAATTATCAGCGAAACTCATGCTATATGACAAAGCACCTAATGTCTGATCCCTCGAAACATTTAGTTTTGTTTTCCCTCGACGAAGTGAACAAAACTAAATTGTTTCCCTCGTAACCAGACATCAAGTGTATAAACTTATATTATTAAATTTTTCAGCCATAGGCACTTAGTATTCTTTTATTTACCTTTGAAAATCTAAACTTACCATAATCGACAGCTTGTTCAATGACTACATTTTTTGTTAGGTCCTAAAAATTAACATTTTACATTTTTAATGAACGCATCTAGGTATGGAAAATTCGAAACGGTAAAATGTGCTTACGTTCGGCACACGAATCCGTCATAATTTGACGGACAGTTTGAAGGTGTTCACACGACTCCGGAACCTTCTGGTGCACATCCAGTATTTCAATGCTGTGCACTGTTTAAACAACCATATCTCGTCAAAAGTAAATGAACAAGGAGTAATTCAAAGAATATTATTATACAACACTGATACAATCTCAACTGTGATTGGCTAAAAACCTACAGATAATTCTTGATGTTTTGCCACCAAAAAAATATTTAACATTTATTGACTCGAGACCGCCGTTGTTACCCGAGGCGAAGCCTCGGGTAACAACGAGCGGTCGAGGGCCCACAAAACATACTGTTTGCCGAAGGTCCCAGTCAATAAGTATTTTATTATATACCAAGTGTCAAAGAAAACAAAAAAAGAAAGACGTCAAATCACTGAAGTAAATATAAGAGAATTGTCGAAGAAGCTCATTGAGTTGCACTTTTGTAAGATTTTCAAACTCGGCGGCAAGTCCTTTTACGATACAAAATTCCCTTAAGATTTTAACTGCTTGCTTGGTGACCTTTTTCGTCGATGTTAAGTCTTTATATTTGAGTAAATTATCTATTTCATCACTGCTTCGGCTAGCGAATCTTTGTTTTTGCTCCATAACTTGAGGATTTTATTATTCACCGGTCCATTCCATAACATATTATTCACCGCTTCTATTCAAAGCTGTTGCCGGGAGAAAGTGGAATTTCATCACCATCTTACCATATCTTGAATAATCAAGGTCTCGGTAAGTGTTATCAGCCTCAGCCTTCGGCTTCGGCTGATAACACTTACCTCGACCTTGATTATCCAGATATCACAAAAACCGAATCCAATAATTGTTTTATTATATATTATATATTGTATTCAATCTCGATGTTTTTTGACTTCCCATAGAGTAAGACGAGCCACCATTTTTTCGTGCTTCCACATAAAAAGATTTCAAAACTTTTGCAAGTTGTTCTTTTTCGTTCGGTTCCTGGATTTCTTTTTCTCTAAGATTACTCATAGAAGAGTTCTTTTGCAACTTTGGTCGATCTTTTTGTGTTTTCAGAGTCTTTGTATTCAAGTAATTTTTCGATTTCTTGTACAGTCCAAGACGAAAATCGAGCGGTCATGTTGTTTTTGCTTGTGTGGAAAGCTACCGCTCGTTAGGAAATATCGCATTGCGGGCGCAACCTACAGATTAGTGAATAATCTGCTAGCAGATTATTCACTAATCTGTAGGTTGCGCTGATTCCCATAATTAACTGTATGCGCTTAGACAATGAGAAGACAGGAATTGACTACAATGCATAATAACAAAAATTATCTGTAGCTATGACGTGGCCAGCGGTTTGAATAAAACAAACATGGCGGCCGTCCTTAGGAATGAAGATCAGGAGCGGATTAATCCGGCGGATTTGGCATGTTTTGTTGACGTTCAAACCACCAAGAAAAAACAAGCGAGCTGTACATACAGCTGTTAGAGTTTAAAGCAGTGTTTGAAAGAGAAAATTGTATTTGAAAGCGAAAAAAGTCAGCGAACCTCGAACTGAAGACGGTATGAATTTTTACATTTTTACCTAACTTTGTAAAAAACTTTCTAAAGGCTTAGATTTATAATTGTATAATAAAACAATTATTGAATTTGGTTATCGCATCATGATATCAAGAATTATCAAGGCCTCTGTTTGTGTTATCCGCCTCAGCCTTCGGCTTCGGCAGATAACACAAAAACATCGGCCTTGATAATTCTTGATATCCTGCTCAACCTCATCCAATAATTGTATATTATCCCACCAAAGTGTATAGTGCATTCTCGGCTCTCCTTACTGACTTAATCTTCTCCTGTTTACACTGGCTATAGTCATTGTTGCAATAATGTTATAATTGTTCAAACAGCAGCAAAAGTTCTTAGCAGAAGCTTTCCAAAGTCGAGAAGACAAATAAAGCTTTTCATTGCTGAAAAATAATCAGCCGTTTGGTTAGAAGCTGAAAATTTAGGAACTCATGGGTACTAAAGTGGAGCGAAAAAGTGCCAGATCTTATGTTAACACGACACCGCCAAGGGTTCCGTTTTCGTCTCGCTCCGTTTAGAAATCGTTTTCAAATCGCTTTGGCGAGAGCGACGTTTTCACATAATTTTAATCCGGTGATGTGTGAAGAACGCAACGGTGTTTTGTGACTTTTTAGCGCCGTTTTCAACTCGCTCCAGACTCGTGTGAACGGGGTCTAAAACGACAGTTTATGTTATTCTTGGTTTATATTGACGTCACGGCAGCCATGTTGGTGCACCGAAACAATGAAATGAAATGACGGCCATAAGTAGATAGCACCCCACCCCCATCCAGGTAAACAAAGGGATGCCGCCTCATTAATATTCAGGATGGTGACTAACCATGGTGACTAACCATGGTGACTAACCATGGTGACTAACCATGGTGACGAACGCATGACGAACGCCTGTGACATGATTGGGCAAGATTGGGATAATTATAGTATATACGGGGCTATCATATTGGAATATGAAACCTATGCGAGTGTATAGTTTGCACGCGTTTTGTCTCCTGTCGACCTCTGTCTAACAGAAACCCCATTCTAATCTTATGCGAATTATTTTACAATTCACCGATTCACAGAAGAACTCTTGCCACTACATTTGAACACTAAACCTGAATGTTTATATATACAGAGTGAAAAACATTACTTCAAAATGCGTCATTGTGCTATGCACGAGCTTTACTTTAAGTACATGTTTTTTAGTACGGGAATATTACCGTTGAAAATACTATTTATTTAATACTAAATCTTCGTTTGCCCAAAGATAATAATATGAAGCGAAAGCGAAGGAAAGTTGTGAGCACCTACTGCACATATTAAAGTGCCACTAACCCCCCAAAAATTTTTTCGCAAATCTAAAAGCCCTTATTGAGTGGATTAGTCCAGTGAATAAATTATTGGTATTGGACATTTCTTTGGTCTTCTGTAGACCACCAAAGTTGCAAAAATTGGCATATGCATGTCCCATGGCGGAGAAGGAAAGGGAATGGGTATATTCCTGGTGTGACGTCAGACAAGCCAAACAAGGAACTCATTTGAGCTCTGTCTGCTGAATGCATAGAATTTTTACATTGAGTTAGTTGGGAAAATGACTTTTCAACTCAAAAAATTCTATGTATTCACCAGACAGAGCTCAAAGAGTTCCTTGTTTGACTTGTGTGACGTAACACCAGGAATATACCCATTCCCTTTCCTACTCCGCCATGGGACATGCAGATGCAACTTTGGACGTCTACAGAAGATCAACGAAACGTCCAATACCAATAATTTATTAACTGGCCTAATCCACTCAATAAGGGCTCTTAGATTTGCGAGAAAAAGTTTTTGGGGTTAGTGGCACTTTAAACACTTTGACTTAAAAATTCAGTATACGCGGCGTCTGTCTTTTCAAAACCATTTTATTACAATAAATATCGGGGAAATGTGCGATGAAGTACACAACTCTGACAGCGTATATGTTTTTCCTATTACAATTAAAACTAAAGAAAATTCTCACAAACAGTTATCATAACAACATGCATAGTCTATATTCATAGTCATGCACGCGCTTGGCTCGCGATATTTGGTGTATACGCGTCTGATGACATATACGTAGATCCTGCTATTACCAATAAAAACATTACACATATAGTTTTGAATAATATTTATTGAAAATAATATGTGTTTGCCCCGTCGCAAACGCGTGACGAACGCTGGATGTACTTTTAATAATACCATAATTTGATACGAGTTTCAGTTAAATTCTTCCCGCGGCGTTTGAATACGAAGGCTGACTGATGACCCCACAACTAACTTTAGCACAACTGATCATTTCCCACAACTGATCATTTCCCAGTTTTTGTAATATCGGATCAAAATCACAACTTTCTAAACTAAAGACAAAAAAAAAAAAAATGATTCGAAATTTTAATGAAACAAACCGAATGAAATTTAACGATGTCTTAAGCAATGCCAACTGGTCCGTAGTGTATAACTCAAACGATTCGAACAAGGCATATGATGCCTTTGTTGACGTTCAAACAGAAAAACGAAAATTTTCCTTGAAAAACCATGGATTTCGTACGCGCTCCAAAAATCAATTAGAAAGAAAAATAAACTTTATAAGCGCTTTCTCAATAAACCTACTTTGAACAATAACACGAAGTATAAGTCTTATACAAGAACAAATTGACACAGTTATTACGAATTGCTTTTAAAACAGCAATATTATGAATCTAAAATTGAGGAAGCTAGTAACAATATCAAACAAACTTGGAAATTATTAAATGAAATTATAATTAACCGTAGTTCTACGTCTAAGCTGTCTTCACGGTTCATGCACAATAATTCTGAAATTACAGACCCAAATAAAATTGAAAATAAATTCTGTAGCTATTTCTCCAGTATTGGTCAAAATCTAGCCAGACATATTCCTGTTACTTCAATATCCGCGAAGTCTTTTTTTAATGGAAATTATAATGAGTCGATATTTCTTAAGCCGACAACAAATGAAGAATTAGTCAATATTGCTATGACATTTCATTCCGGCAAGGCCCCAGGATATGATGGAATAAAAATGTCCATGATTAAGCAATCGATGTTTTCCATTTGCGAGCCTCTTTCTTACATAATTAACCTATCATTTTCTACTGGTATTGTTCCTGACAATATGAAAATTGCAAGAGTAGTACCAGTTTTTAAAAAAGATGACCCTGCTCAATTTACCAATTATAGACCAATTTAAATTTTACCCTGTTTCTCTAAATTTCTTGAAAGAGTAATTTATAACCGAATTTTGGAGTTTATAAATCAGAAAAGTATTTTATGTTTGCACCGATACGGTTTTAGAAAAATCATTCTACTTGTCTAGCAGTATTACAATTAATTGAAAATATTTCTTCCGCTCTTGACCGAAAGGAGCTCGCAATTGGAATTTTTATTGATTTATCTAAAGCCTTTGACACCGTAAACCATCAAATCTTATTTGACAAGTTGTATGACTATGGTATCCGTGGTATTGCTTTAGACTGGGCAAAAAGTTATTTCCACAATAGAAAACAGTTTGTCCAATTTAATGAGTCTTACTCTTCCTATCAGAATATTACCTGCGGTGTTCCTCAAGGCTCGATCTTAGAATTTAGCTTCCAAAATAGCTAAGTCAGTTGGTATTATATATAAGTCCAGATTCTATTTGCCCAATAAATCTTTACTCTTACTTTATTACTCATTAGTCTACCCATATTTACATTATTGTAACATAGCCTGGGCATCTACATATGTATCAAATTTGAAAAGACTAATTCCTTTACAAAAACGAATTGTGCGTTCGATTGATATAGCAGATTATCTTGCCTCTTCTTAACCAATTTTTAAGAAATTAGAAATTTTGAAAGTAACAGAAATAAACTCTCTACAGAAAAGCATTTTCATGTTTTCGTACTGTAATCACTTGCTACCCGCAAGTTTTAACGATTTATTTATTTCCGGCTCGCAAGTTCATTGTCATCACACAAGATCTGCGCAAGATCTTCGTTCTCATTGTTGCCGAACGACGTTAAAACTATTGTCTGTTACTTATCAAGGCCCTTTGTTGTGGAATTCTTTAGATGATAGTTTAACATACTTAAACAGCCTATCAAAATTTAAAACGAGTTTTAAATTAGTACTCTTAAAGGCTTACTCTAGCGATTAGTATTACACGGTCTGTATATCACTATATCTATACATCTATTGTTATAATTAAAATTTTCGATTCTGTGTTTATTTATCTAAATAACCCAAATAACCAAACTTAGAATAGATGCATGTCACCACATAATTCAAACTCTGTAAAGAAAGCCATATTTGTAAACTAGAGGAAGCCAAAACGTTATAAGCTCTTTGCTTCTAGTCTTGGCTTCCTCGTCACTATTATTCTGTATATCTGAAACCGTAACCATCCATGTATGTATATTGTGGCGAATTCAATAAATCCAATCAATCCCAATCCCCTAGGCCTTGCTGCCTTACTGCAGGGGTGCAACTAGGGGGTTGGAGTGGGGCGGGGGGGGGGGGGGGGAGGGAGGGGGGTTTTCAACCCCTGCCCTTTTTGTGAGACCTCTAATACTACAATCATTGACAAAATTAGTTGAAACGACTCGAGTGAATCATGCCATGTTAATTGCTAAGCTTCATTTTTTGCATAAATTGCTATCCCCCCGTCCCCCCTTTTCAATGTTGTTACTCTGAACATTTAAGTACAATGGCAGGTGACTGAGTGCAAATTGCACACGTTTTGATTTCCACAACATTGAAGTGGGGGAAAGGGGGGGGGGGGGGGGGCATGAAACCATTTCATGTTAGCTTTGTTTCAAGAATTTTGTCAATGATTGTAGGTTAGACATTAGATAAACAAATAATTAATCGTCTGTTGTAGTACGCAATACAATTCTCCGCAAATCTGGCGAGACTCAAGAGGCTTCTAGTTCGGCTTCAATCTCGTACCAGTTTGTAATATGCTACACCATGTTTCCCTAAAAACAACCGCTTTTCTGAATTTGTGGGCTCAGCTTTTGAATCTCATGGTGAAAATGAACCAATCATGGGGATAGAGCTGGAATTTGGCACCCTGTAGGGTATGTTGGTGTGATAATTTCTTCGTTTTTAAAGTGAAATTTCAACTATACACGCCGTAGAATTAGATGAAAAAGTTCGCTCAAATTGCTGCAAATGGTGTTTCCGAGGTTCTAGATTTCAAAAATTTCCGGGGGAGGACTCCAGGACCCCTACGAATGCACACACACACTTTTTGACACCTTGCTACGGCACTGCTTGTTGTTGTGGTTGTTGAGTGTTCTCGAAGAAGCATAACGAGGATATCTAGTATCCCAAATTGTTTAGCATACTGAACGACCTTTTTTTTGCGTTCAACCCCTGCCCTCGAAATTTTCTAGTTGCGCGCCTGTACTGTGTCGTTGTTTATCGCCATCGAATATACCATTTACTTTATACTAAATCATTGTCATTTACAGAATGATAATACTATGAAGCGTCTGGCGAAGGCAAAGGCAAAGAGTGCCTGCTGTGTGATTAAAAAGTACACGGCATCTGTTCTTAAAACCCCCGAAAATTATCAATAAATACAGGTTAGATATATGATAGAAAACATGAGTAAAATAACGTAAATGGTTTTCCTATGTTTTATTAATATTAGGCCCGTTAAGGCCACATACGGCATTTTATGGCCCGTTTAGGCCTTTTGGCCCTTCTTCTCCTCTTTCTCCTCCTCGTTATCTTCTTCCTACGTTTTTCCTTCTCCTTTTCCTCTGATCATATAGTCATAGTCAGGACTATAGTCATGTAGTCATGTAGTCATATAGTCATATAGTCATATAGTCATATAGTCATATAGTCATATAGTCATATAGTCATATAGTCATATATTCATATAGTCATATAGTCATATAGTCATATAGTCATATAGTCATATAGTCATATAGTCATATAGTCATGTAGTCATATAGTTATAGTCATAGTCAGGACAGACTATAGTCTTATAATCATAGTCAAGACTATAGTCATATTGTCATAGATCTTCCTCATATCTTCCTCCTATCTTCCTTTATCTTCCTCTTCTTCTTCTCCTCCTCTCCTCCTCTCCTCCTCATCTCCTCCTCCTCTTCTCTTCCTCTCCTCCTCTCTTCCTCTCTTCCTCTCCTCTCCTCCTCTCCTCCTCTCCTCCTTCTCCTCCTTTCCTCCTCTCTCCCTCTCCTCCTCTCCTCCTCTCCTCGTTTAAAACGACCCCATTTGTAACAGCTCTGATGAAGATACGCACGAACATGACCCGTGTAGAACAGGAGGAGGAGAGGAGGAGGAGGAGAGGAAGAGGAGAATAGGAAGAGAGGAGGGGAGGAGGAGGAGGAGGAGAAGAGGAGGAGGAGAGGAGGAGGAGGGGAGGATGAGAGGAGGAGGAGAGGAGGAAGAAGAGAGGAGGAGGAGAGGTAAGGTAAAGGTAAATAATAGCTTTATTAGCATGACCTATATAGTACATTTGGTATTGCTAAAGCTTACAATTTAAAGAGACAGAGATAATAACAAATCTAAGGCCACATACGGCCTTTTATGGCCCGTTTAGGCCTTTTGGCCCTTCTTCTCCTCTTTCTCCTCCTCGTTATCTTCTTCCTACGTTTTTCCTTCTCCTTTTCCTCTGATCATATAGTCATAGTCAGGACTATAGTCATGCAGTCATATAGTCATATAGTCATATAGTCATATAGCCATATGGTCATATAGTCATATAGTCATATAGTCATATAGTCATATAGTTATAGTCATAGTCAGGACTATAGTCTTATAATCATAGTCAAGACTATAGTCATATTGTCATAGATCTTCCTCATATCTTACTCTTATCTTCCTTTATCTTCCTTTTCTTCTTCTCCTCCTCTCCTCCTTCTCCTCTCCTCATCATCTTCTCCTCCTCTTCTCTTCCTCTCCTCCTCTCCTCCTCTCCTCTCCTCATCTCCTCGTTTAAAACGACCCCATTTGTAACGGCTCTGATGAAGATACGCACGAACATGACCCGTGTAGAAGAGGAGGAGGAGAGGAGGAGGAGGAGAGGAGGAGGAGGAGAGGAAGAGGAGAATAGGAAGAGAGGAGGGGAGGAGGAGGAGGAGGAGGAGAGGAGGGGGAGAGGAGGAGGAGGAGAGGTAAGGTAAGGTAAAGGTAAATAAAGGCTTTATTAGCATGACCTATATAGTACATTTGGTATTGCTAAAGCTTACAATTTAAAGAGACAGAGATAATAACAAATCTACATAAATTAAACTACATACATTGTTAGATTTATGTTTACAAATAAGAGTAATATACAATACAAATATAGTAAGTTAAATTAATAGATCAACACTAAGTTGATGGGTATATGGCCTGCAAGCAAACATTCTTCCCTGAAAGTAGAAAGGAATGCCCGCCTGCAGACTATATGATATATAAAAAATAATAAATTAATGAATTACATTAGTTACGTATCGCAAATAATTCAACAGTGAGTTTAATCACCTGCTTGCAGACATTCCTTTCTAAAAAGGCAGAACGTAATGCCTGCATGCAGGCTACTTGGTTACATTAACTAATTAATAACTTATTAAGTATTGGTACACCTGGTCTCAAGGCAGTTATCGCTTTCCACAAAGCAAGAATCGATGTATTTTGCAGTAAGGGAAATTATATTTGGATTCCTTGAGGACATAATATTATGTAATAGTTCCTCTTTAGAAGAAGTGTTAGAGGAACCATGAGTTAATTTTTCAAGGAAAGAAGATCTCAAGGTATCGTAACACTCACATGTTAAAGCACAGTGGTACTCGTCCTCTATTTCATTTTTCCCGCATAATTTACATAGTCGTTGGTCATGGGGAATCTTTTGATAACGACCATATTCTATATTAAGGAGTTTATGATTGCTTATGCGAAATTTGGTGAGATTTTTTCTTTGCATTGAACTTTTAACTACAGTAAGATCTTCTTCTAATTGTATTTCAGTTTTAAATTTGGAGTAGAAGGAAAGTTTACTTAAATTGTTAAGTTAATGTTTCCAAAAGTTGAGATATTTGTAATGCATATCATTGGATAATTGTGGCAATGAGAGAAGAGAGGAGAAGAGGAGGAGGAGAGGAGGAGAGGAGGAGAGGAGGAGAGGAGGAGAAGAGGAGAGGAGGAGAGGAGGAGAGGAGGAGAAGAGAAGAGGAGGAGAGGAGGGGAGGAGGGCAGGAGGGCAGGAGGGCAGGAGAGGAGGAGAGGAGGTGAGGAGGGGAGGAGAAGAGGAGAGGAGGAGAAGAGGAGAGGAGGGGAGGAGGGGAGGAGAGGAGGGGAGGAGAGGAGGAGAGGAGGTAAGGTAAAGGTAAATAATAGCTTTATTAGCATGACCTATATAGTACATTTGGTATTGCTAAAGCTTACAATTTAAATAGACAGAGATAATAACAAATCTACTTAAGTTAAACTACATACATTGTTAGATTTATGTTTACAGATAAGAGTAATATACAATACAAATATAGTAAGTTAAATTAATAGATCAACACTAAGTTGATGGGTATATGGCCTGCAAGCAAACATTCTTCCCTGAAAGTAGAAAGGAATGCCCGCCTGCAGACTATATGATATATAAAAATAATAAATTAATGAATTAGTTACGTATAGTAAATAATTCAACAGTGAGTTTAATCACCTGCTTGCAGACATTCCTTTCTAAAAAGGCAGAAAGCAATGTCTGCATGCAGGCTACATTAACTAATTAATAACTTATTAAGTATTGGAGGAGAGGAGGAGAGGAGGAAAGGAAGAGAAGAGGAGGATGAGAGGAGGAGGAGAGGAGGAGGAAGAGGAGAGGAGGACGAGGAGAGGAGGAGAAGAAGAAGAAGAGGAAGATAAAGGAAGATAGGAGTAAGATAAAAGGAAGATCTATGACAATATGACTATAGTGACTATAGTCCTGACTATGACTATACGATCGGAGGAAAAGGAGAAGGAGAAACGTAGGAAGAAGATAACGAGGAGGAGAAAGAGGAGAAGAAGGGCCAAAAGGCCTAAACGGGCATAAAAGGCCGTATGGGGCCTTAACGGACCTAATATTCAAACATAGGAAAACCGTTTACGTTATTTTAGTCATGTTTTCTAGCATATATCTAGCCTGTATTTATTGATAATTTTTGGGGTTTTTAAGAACAGACGCCGTGTACAAGTAAATGTAAAGTAAATGGTATATTCGACGGCGATAAACAACGACACAGTAAGGCAGTAAGGCCTAAAGTTAGTTGTGGGATAAACAGTCAGCCTTCGTACTCAAACGCCGCGGGAAGAATTTAACTGAAACTCGTATCAAATTCTGGTATTACTAAAAATACATCCAGCGTTCGTCACGCGTTCGCGACGGGGCAAGCACATATTATTTTCAATAAATATTATTCAAAACTATTGTGTAATGTCTTTATTGGTACTAGCAGGATATCACTTATATGTCATCAGACGCGTATACACCAAATATCGCGAGCCAAGCGCGTGCATGACTATGAATATAGACTATGCATGTTGTTATGAACACTGTTTGTGAGAATTTTCTTTAGTTTTATGACTGCAAGGTATGGTCTAGCTGGTCTCTGTAATAGGAAAAACATATACGCTGTCAGAGCTGTGTTCTTCAGCACACATTTCCCCAATATTTATTGTAATAAAGCGGTTTTAAAAAGACAGACGCCGCGTATACTGATTAAGTCAGAGTGTTTAATACGCAATAGGTGCTCACCACTTTCCTTCGCTTTCGCTTCATATTATCTTTGGGCAAACGAAGATTTAGTATCAAATAATTATGTCTGCACGTATTCACCCTTAGCACACTGATCTGGAGTAATATTTAGCGTTTCACTCTGTATATAAACATTCAGGTTTAGTGTTCAAATGTAGTGGCAAGACTGTGAATCGGTGAATTGTAAAATAATTCGCTTAAGATTAGAATGGGGTTTCTGTTAGACAGAGGTCGACAGGAGATAAAACCCGTAGAATCCCGAAAGTAGCGGTCCCCGAAAGTAGCGGCCCCCCGAAAGTAGCGGCCCCCCGAAAGTAGCGGCCCCCGAAAGTAGCGGCCCCCAACAGCGGATAAACCGAAAGTAAGGGGGCCCGCTACTTTCGGGATTCTACGATGTATACTATAATTATCCCAATCTTGCCCAATTATGTCACAGGCGTTCGTCATGCGTTCGGCACCATGGTTAGTCAACACAGCATCCCTTTGTTTACCTGATTGGGGGTGGGGGGGGGGGGGGTGGGGGGTGGTAGGTAAATTCCCATAGGATAAAGTTGGCGCATAATTCTTATTCAAACATTTCGCATTAATGTTTCACTACCCCAAAGCGGCCACCGATTACGTGACTGAAAACGATCCATAAAATGCAAAGCTCTACTGTTTAAACTGGAAAATATAATTGAAGGGAACAACTGCTTTGTCATATAACCTAAAGCTTAGAACGATTACAAGTTAGGAAGATTAAAAAGTATGAATATAAACATTATTATATGACTATATATCCAGCAATTTGATTGGTTCCTGAGCTGTCTGGAATCTGCCGTTCTAAAGCACTGAGAGAATTTTATACACAAAATGAAAGTCATGTCAGTATACGTGCAACAAGAAGGATAATAATTTCAGAACTACTCATTGTTGAAATATATCGTGCAGGTATGTTGTTAGAAATTGTGTTAAGCTTTCATTTGATATATAGTTTAAATTACCATGTTATGTGAAACTTTTTAAAATGTTCAAAATGTTCGGAGCAATGTTCGTAATAATATAACATTTGCTTTTCACAAGTATTATAAAATTTCAAATGTTGTTTTATTCAACTACTTAACGTACAATCTTGAGCGATATGTCAAACAAAAGCAATTGAAAAATGTTATTTGGGGTAGAAAGTTCAGGATTCTAGCTAAACGGAAAGTACTTTAAAAATGGGAAAACATATGCCATTTTGGTTTAGTTTGCAAGAAAGTTG